>ML780781.1:580097-631985 GCA_009831015.1 Picea engelmannii
ACACGTTTAATACGGCATCCCTGTTGCTAAGGGAAATAAGGTATATGTGTGTTTCACGTGTTGAGATATTAGATATGTCGAGGGATTTGGTGGGGATGCATGTGTTTGATGAGTTGACTTTGAGAAAGGAGCCAAATATCTAGAAACAATCACTAGTGGGGGTAAGGCACTTTTAGACGTAAAGAAAATTTACACAATCTAAAGAAATAATTGGAGTAAAGGAATCTTCAAAAGTGACCGAAGAACTGTAGCTTTACTTGAAGGCGAAGAAGATTCTTTCGTTATATAAAAAGTTGAAAGGGAAAGAGGATTTGCAAAACCTGCTTGAATAACTCCCGGACGAGAAGGCATTCTAAATATGTGTTCAAGTTGGGACAAGGTTTGAAAGCTGATTGAGGTAAGGTTCTCACTTCAGTGAAAAGGATTTGAGCATCCATCAGTACCATATTCACCGTGGTTGTAACTAAAGCACCCCAAATACAATCACGCTGGGGAGAATTTACCACCAAAAGTTATTTGGCGCAAATGTAGGAAAACAAAGGTTTGAGCTGAGAATCATGTATGCAAGCCTGTCTTAGATTTTTCTATGGTCAACATGAATATGGTACTTGCAAAATGTATAGTAGCCAAGTTGGGTCAAAATTAGTAAAATTAAACAAATTATCAAGCTGTTTTCCCGGAATCAGGTAAAATTTCACTATTGTTTTACCAAAATCAAAATTTACTGGAACTGTGGTAAATGTGATCTTTTATTAAAAGCCAACGCCTTTTGTGACTTTTTCTCGGCTGTCTTCTGTAATGTCGTACATCTCGTTAAATTTATATTTTTTCAATGCATTTGGTGCATTTTGTTGTGTTTTTATGGTTGCAAGTATACTGCTGCACGGCCCCTCAATTATTATATTTTCTAGATGAATATACATGATTATTTTTCTTTCAGCAATTATAGAAAAAATCTTCTAATATGCATGCAAATGGGATGACCATAAGAAATTAATAAAATATCTTACTAACATTGTAGCTGGAAATCCCTGTGAAGCTCCAAATAAAGCATTGAAGAAATCTATTTAATTTAAACTATTTGCCTGGAAGAAGTTATGAAGCTCCATAACATAATCTAATTGTGTGGAAAAAAAGTCATATTATGTTTATATCTAATTGTGTGGAAAAAAAGCCATATTATGTCTATATCTAATTGTGTGGAAAAATAGCCATATTATGTCTATATCTAATTGTGTGGAAAAAAAGCTCTAAAAGCCCTATTATGTTTATTGTTGAATTTTGTATTTCTATTCTAATTGTGGGGAAAAATAGCCATATTATGTCTATATCTAATCGTGGAAAAAATGCCCTATTAGGTCTATTGTTGAATTTAGTATTTCTATTGTTGAATTTAGTGAACTCCGAATTTAGTGAACTCTTTGCTTGTCTTAGTGTCCTTGGGTCATAGTCGTCTTCCTATGTCTTTACCCAAACTTTTATGTCTATTGTTGAATTTAGTGAACTCCTTACATGTCTTAGTGTCCTTGGGTCATAGTCTTCCTATGTCTTTACCCAAATGTTTGATGACATTGAAAAGTCTAATACTACTCAAGACACGTTTCAGGCAAGTGGGTTAAAAGTTTCTTTTCCTTTTGTTATCATGTAATGAACTATTATTTGACCAACGGAATTTTCATATGCAACTTCCCTTCTTGAGCTAAATACAACTCACTGAAGGAAACAAAACAACACCCATGCTATGCCATTGTTGTAGAATTTTTTTGGACAAATAAAGATAATGCAAAACAGGAATTTCACCTTTTAACAAGAGGTTTTCTAGATAACTTTCAATTTAGGGTTGTTCTGAGATATAAATATAACAACAGCAGCAGACACTGCATATAACAATCTGAAAATCACTTATGACAGCTGTAAAGACAACAATAAATCTGCCTTATCTATTTCAATGTAAATGTTAAATCACTTAACAAATGAGTCTTAAATCATGTCAAATCAGCAAGACTAATAAGTGCTTGCAATTACCGAAACATAAAGAGGCGGATGGCTGAAAATCAAATTTACAATTACACAAGTATTGAACTATCGGAAACTTCAATAATATGTATAAAGATGAAGTTCATGTACCTTCCATAGTTTTATCACAAGGTTAGTACAATTCCCTATCTCTCTATAATTTTAGCTAGGGAAAATAATGAAAATCTTAACTCATGAGTCTTAAATCATGTCAAATCAGCAAGACAAATAAGTGCTTGCAATTACCAAAACATGAAGAGGTAGCTGGCTGAAAACCAAATCTACAATTACACAAGTATTGAACCATTGGAAACTTCAATAATAATATGCATAAAGATGAAGTTCATGTATTGTCCATAGTTTTATCACAAGGTTAGTACAATTCCCTAGCTCTTTATAACTTTAGCTAGGGAAAACAATGAAAATCTCAACTCACACCAATGAGTTCCAACAAGCATGCATCGCACAAGCTTGTTCTTCAAGACCAGGCCATTCTTATTCTTCTTCACTTCAATGAGTACAACTTAGAGTTTATCTCAAAACCCGAAGGTCCAAGTTTTCAAGTGATGAAACCCTAACCCAGATGCTCCAAGAAGAGCAAAAAATCCTCTTAACAACTCCAAGGGAGAGATCAAGTACAACAGAAAATCCAAGAAAGAGAGAGACTAGCATGCTCCTCTCAGTTCCATCTCTAACATAAGTGTGATAAGAAAGATTGAACATAGAAAGACCTTCTTCATTAGAGTAAACTTTAATATCTCACAAGAGCAAGCTCTCCACAAAGATGTCTAGGTGGGTCTATGCCCTTACCAGTAACCTACAAGGACACATGTAGGCTCATACATGTGGAGCACTACATTTCAAAGGTACAAATGTCAAGGTCCAAGGTGATGTCATCTACAAGCAAGATGATATTGTCCAAAAGCAAGGCTCCAATTGTTTGGGCACTCCACAAGGTGTGCCCAATAGTCCTCTTACAAGTCTCTAATGACTCCAATGAGCCTCTTAAGCCATGTACTCCCTACATACATGTACATTGTCGTAATCTAGGTGTCCCCAAGTCAACTCTAGGCATCCATACAAGCATCCAAGTTACCCCATGCTGTTTAGGGCATAAGGATCTCCAAGGTGCAAAACTTTCATCCTCCAATGTAGGGCATTCTCCAAGCAAGCAACCATCACGTGGCCATCATGCAAACACCACCAAACTGTTTAAGGATCTCCAATGCCCTAAGGGAGAATATCATGCAAGCACCCAATTGAAGTCATTCAATCATCGAGTAAGCCATCTCCAATGTGCAAATCCATCATAGACCATCTAGGGGCTGATCATACACCATGTACTCCAAATCTCATGAAGCACCCCAAACATGGTGTAAACACTTTCGAAATAATAGGTCAACTTAAAGTTGGTGGAGATCTATCACCTTTTTAGTGATAACACTTTTGCTAAAGTGATTGTTCCATCAATTGTACTCAAGGTAGTTGAGTCAAATTTTTGTGAGACATTGGCAACTTGACAAAGCAACATCGAGTTCCATGATACCAAGAATATGAACCAATGAGTTTAGGACATCATTGGTTTCCTATTGAGGATTGATGATGGCTCTCTTGACTAGAAAACCTCTACGTAGAAATGCTCTCCCTTGAAAATAGTTCTCCATTGGAGGGAGGTTTTCTACATCAAATATAAATTGCAAGGGTGGAGAGAACCTATGATTTTTACATTCACTTGTAAGGGAATGCAAATTGATACTTAATAAAAACCTATGATCTTGAGGTCCTTTGCCTTGCCCTTCTTTTACTCAAACTCATATCAAGACTTCCTAAGCTCATTTCTTTCAAATTCTTGGGACTTAGAAGGCAACTCTTCTTCCTTTTGAGGATAAGTTTTTCTCATAGAGTCATCTTCTTGTTCTTTCCATCACACCCCTTGATTTTTATTTGAAGGCACTTTAGAAGGGCTAGCTGAATTTCTCAATTTACTAAACTAAGTTTATATCCTTTTGAGAATGCTCTTGCTTTGAAGACAATCTTGAAGTAGTTCTTTCTGATAAAGGAGGGGGATTTTATTTTGATTAGACCTTCAAGACTTCAACAACTAGACATTTTTATAAGTATTTCATTTGAAATTAGATATTTCTTGAGAACCCTATATGACTTATTAGGTTGGAACACATTCACAAACAACTTGGAGTTGGTTGTTTGCAAAAGGTTTGATGCAACCATGAATTGCAGCTTGTCATCTCTAAACAAAATCAATGTTGGAGTCATTAGGGTCTTGTTTAAGGTTCATAAGGGTCCTTACTCTTGTGTTGAAAGGTTGCAAAATATCCACGAGTGGCTCATAAACATAGATGGAGCCTTGGGGCAAGAAATTGAACCACTTGATTGTTTCTTCTTCAATGGAACTAGCAAAACAACTTTGGGACAATATCATCTCGATGCATGAACTTTGCCCAAGTTGATTAATGTAAAAGCATAAACATGTGTTGCATTGTCTCTCCCAAGAGCCCCATTGAAACTATGCAAATAAGGAAAAGGCAAAGGTTTGGGTGCTATAACCATTTGAGTTGTCAATTGGTTCTTAAGATGATGTTTGTACATTATGCGAGAATCAACAAAAGGATGTGATGTAGAAGGGTTAGGATTTTGCACACTATGATAGGAAGGTAGACTTATATTTGATTACTACAAAGGATATGCAACTCCTCGAGAGGGAGATTGAGTACCTGCATGATATGGAACCAAAGGAAACCCTTGTTGAGGATTTGGGACAACTTTTCCTTTAGGGACTTGGATGCTAGATCTTAACCAATTGCTTGAACATATGGCTATTGAGATGTTTTAATTTGAGAAAACCTAATATAACTTGCAAAGGGGGTAAATACTAGAATCTTGGTGCTTGCAAAGGAAGCAATTGCACTAGATCTATGGATGATCACTACATCAAGGTTACTTGTTGGATTCAATCTTGAAGCCATGGAGAAGGATTGAGGCCAAGGAGGAAAGGAGGGTGCAAGAGAGGGAATAGTTGACACTGGAGGAGTGCCCTAAGAAAAATGAACACTAGGAAATGCACGGGGAAGTTCTACTTGACTTTGTTGTAGTTGTGAGTCTTGGCAAAGGTAATGTCCTAGAAGAACATGGGATGCATTTATATACTTACATGCATGCCATATGGCTTTATGGAAGTATTCACTAATATAACAAATTTTGGGGTGGAAAAGAGGATGAAACCCCTAAAGCAATTGATAGAATACTAAGAGAAAGTCCAAAATTTTAATTTGCTACACTAAGGTTGAAACCTTTGAAACCAAGGATGAGGGTATAGCCATCCTTACTAGAAATGTGAAACAAACCCTAGAGGTATAACATTGGAGGTAAAATTGAAAATGTCTTTCCATATGGTTGTTAAAAATATGAGAAATTTGTGAGGGGTAGGAGTCTTACAAGTTTGAAGTGTGTAAATGTCTAAGATTTTTAATGCTTAAGATGATACCTTGTTTCAAATTCTCCCTTGGGCTTTTTTATTTTGAGATAAAAGAAAAAAGTTCATTAAATTTATTAACGTTGAAACCTTTGAAACCGAGGATGAGGGTATAGCCATCCCTACTAGAAATGTGAAACAAACCCTAGAAGTACAATATTGGAGGTAAAATTGAAAATGGCTCTCCATATGGTTGTTAAAAATATCAGAAATTTGTGAGGGGTAGGAGTCTGTAAATGTCTAAGATTTTTAATGCTTAAGATGATACCTTGTTTCAAATTCTCCCTTGGACTCTTTTATTTGGAGCTAAAAGAAAAAAATTCATTAAATTTATTGCTAGTATGCACTTTCCATTATGAATACAAATATAAATGTAATAATAAAATGGATTTGAAAAGAAATCCTTGATTCAATGGTAGTAATAAAATTCAACCTTAAACAATTGCAAATTAATCATGAGAATGCAAAGACAAGTAAGATGAGTGTATTGATTGAATGTTTGGACTTAAATGAGGACATACCAATTAAATAACTAGTTACCCTCTTCGTTAGGGCATGTAGAGGCAACCTATGAGTTTTTAAAGCAAAGTTATTATACTCAAATCTAGTGAATTACAATTATACTTGGACTTGTCTATAGGAATGACTTGGTCGAATAAAAAATACATAAAAGATTCGAAATGCAATTTAAAAACATATTAATGTACGTCAATGTGAATAAAAACAATTAAACACCAAATGTGCAAGTTTGGGGATTTATATTGTATGTAAGGATGTAAATATGGAAAATTACATATAGATACATAAAATATCTCATTGGGCTTGGAACATTTTATCGCATATATTTAGAAATTAGAACATTTTGAAACAATAAGTCTTTTCAATTGTATTAGAAGTATTACAACTACATACATGAGAACATTTTTTTTTTTTTTGTAAATAAAAATATTGTATTACCTTACCTTAGGAAAAACCAAACGTATCTGAGTGTACATTATAGCACGCCAACTATTCTGCCACCGCAGTGGAAACCAAAAAGCATGGACAAGACAATTGTTCATTGTTCCAAAACTTTAAGAAAAAGAGAAGAAAAAGAGACAACTGTCGACATACATACATGGGGACTTGCCACCTGTTCTGCCACAAGCGTGGAAACCAGAACATGCGGTGGATTGAGTGCCCCGACTACCTATCGAACAAGAACCAGAGACTGTGGTGTGAAAAAATTGCAAAAACTTGGCAATTAAACCAAAGAAAAAACTTGTGAAAGCATTAGACATGGGGCAAACTTGGACATTCATCTTGGCGAAGTCAGAAGATGAAAGGTTGGCAGCAAGTTGGGCATTGACTCTTCTCAGGATTGCTTGATAGGGAGTCATACAAGACGTCCAAATGCTTGTTGAAGATGCTCTGGCGGTGTTGCTGCTATGCCAAGTCCTTGCGCATCTTGAAGATCAAGACCAGGTGGTCTTCCGTAAGTCTACAAGAGCTGGGAGCTAGGTGAGCATGTTCATCAACTTCATCATCATGAGCTTGTTCATCATTAGGGTCTTCATCCATGGTAGCAATGGCGAAGTCATTTGCAGCAGCGAAATCCGTGACAGGGTTTTCTTCCATGGTGGCAGCCAAATTCTGTCTCGAGTGTTCCTCTGGAGGTGAGACTTCTTACACAATGCAACCTGCCTCGGCTAGCTCCTAGAAAGGGGTGGTGGTGCAGGTGGCAAGCCGGTGCTCCAAGGCGGTTGACGACATGAAATGCTGAATTTCCTCCCAGTTGGGAGGAATTTCTTCTTCCACCAGGCACCCGCCATGGAGACCCTCTGTGCTTGAAGGACGGGGCTCTGGTTGAGCCTCTTCAAACCAATTATGACCAGAAGAAACCAGGTGGTCCGAGCTGCCTGGTATGAGAGCTAGAGAGGCTGGTCCTAGGCGTTTTTGTCTACCAAATTCGCTGTAATAGGCTGGCCCTCGCCGAGGCTTACCTCTCTCACGAAGCATGGCTGAGCAAAGCACAGAGCGGAAAAAATCACCAACAGTGCGAGCCAAGGCGTGGAGTAGAGCAAGCAAAATGATACTGTAAACAACGCCCAAATGTCCGATATAGAACTCCCCGCAGGATGAAAAGACTAGGAGGACAGAGTATTTCATGGCTCTGGTAGCCATTAGTGCAGGAGTAATGGCAATTACCGATTTCGTATTAATGCTGAAGTGCTGAGCCTGGGTCTCCATTAAGGCCCAAAGCACTAGACCTTGGCGCTCATGTAAACTAACCATCGCGACTGGACAGGTGAGGAGGGTGGTGGTGAGGGGCTTTAACTGCCCTCGTATTTGCCCCATCCAATGACGTGTGTAGTCCATGTGTCACCTCGTCCGGGGAAACTACATGAGAACATTTCACACAAGTAGTAGGACGACTTATATTTTTTATAAATAAATTTTAAATAATGAAATGGAATTGAATAACAAAATCTAAAGTGTGATCATGTTCTCAATATCTGGTCTCTAGTGTTCGTGCACTTGTAAATTGTTGACACAATTTCTCTGTTTTACATGTCGTTTCTTTTGACTTGGTAGAAGTGTATTTTGATAAGCAAAGCTTGGACCATTATTTTGACACACATAGTTACAAACCTAAGGGTTCTCCTTAGGATCCACCGAAAGAAATTGGAGTTTTCTTATCTAGAATGCATTGAGACTTCTGGAAATGCACTTTGTTTTGTGTTCTCATGTAGAAAAGAACAATTTGGACACATTTTATGAATTTGACATTTATATTCATTCAATGTTTTATTGTAATAGGCAAGAACATGATGTCTACTTAATAGAAGGTAGTTTTCCATAAGAAATGTTTCCTATTTGTAAGTTCTTCCCTTTAAATTCTTTCTCACTAAAAAATTATCGATGCTAACTACTTAGTATAATGTTCTCCATATGTTTCACCCGAAAGAAATTAGGCTTATCCTATTTGGAATACTCTCAAGGTTTAGGGGTCACACTTTGTTTTGTGTTCACTCATAGAAAAAAATAGTTTAGATGCATTTTATGGAACTTGACATTTATATTGAGTCAATATTCCAATATACAAGGCAAGAACTTCACCACTATTTAAAAAAATGTATTCAAACCATCATAAATAAGGTAGTTGTTCTGAAAACTGTTGTGGATATTGTGATACGGTTTTGGACCTTCTAGAATCTTTTTGAAAGTCCATACGTGGCTAGCCCCATATGTGTGAGTAATGGGGACTAACATGGCATCCACTCATACCATGGTGGTCAATACGATAGGTCAACTTGCAAGAGGCATAAGTTTTGCATACAAGCTCTGAATGACGCGATTTTTGCACCATTGGAAAGGTTTCGATGTGTAGAACAATTTCAAGGGGTTTCAACTAAAGATGAAAAATTTTTGACCCAAAAAATGTCATTTGATGCCTCAAAATGGCTCCAGAAGGTTTCAAACCCCAATTTTCCAAACTTGGACCTGCCATTAAAATGACCCTACAAGTTGATTCCTCCATTTTTTTTCGGTGTGAAAGCATCGAGATAGATGAAAAATAAGATAATGATCCAATCCCAATCATATCTCCCCATTTAGAGAGGCTTTTGGTCCCCAAAATATTTATTAAATGAGGTGAGGAATTTTTTCCTCTACCTTCTCCCTGTAGTACCACTTTGCTTTGCCTAGAAGTTGTCCTTTCAACCTAGTCCGACAAAGGTCATGCTGCCCTTGTCTTGTAGTTTTAGATCGCTTCTACAAAACTGTCCTCTTCCAACTTTCCTTGAGCATCTGGTGCTAAGTCCTCTATGGAAGGTAGGACCTGCTCCATGTGATCCAAAATGGAAGGCTCATAGAGTTTGAGATTTTGCACATTCACTATTGAGTAAATGCACATGTATGGGGGTAGATTGAGTGTATAGGTGTTATCTCCCACCTTTTCCAATATTTCGAAAGGTTCATACTACAACGTCTTGATCTTCTTACCAGGACCGTGTAGTCTTTTCTTGCTAAGTTGTAACCAAACTCTGTCTCCCACTTTGAATGACTTCTCGATTATGTGTTGAGCATGTTTGGCCTTGTATTTTTCCCGTGACTTCTTGAACGTCTCCTGTACTTGGAAATAAATTTTTCTAATCTTCTCAACATTTTTTTCTGTTCTCAATGCATCTCTTGCGAGGACCTCCTTCGCTCAACCTTGTTGTCCATATACAACATCCAAGGGTGAAGGTGGAAAATATCCAAAGAAAGTTTCAAAAGATGAATTACTAATAGAAGTGTGGACCGCTCTATTATAAGAGTGTTGTATGCAAATCATATTTTCATCCAAGGTCTTTGGATGCTTCTAATTGTAACCCCTCAAAAGTTGCACCAAAGTCTTGTTGACTACTTCCGTCTGCTCATCTGTCTGCGGATGGAATGATGTAGATCTCTTCAATTTAGTGCCCATCTTCTCCCATAATGTAGTCCAAAATGTACTGAGAAATGTGGTATCCTTGTCTGAGATGATGCTCCTTGATATCCCAAAGTGCACCCAGACCTGTTCAAAGAACATGTTTGCTGCTTCTTGTCCTTTGATGGTCTTTTTACAAGGCATGAGAATGCACATCTTTTTGAACCTATCAACTACCACAAATAGATAATCATGTCCCTTCTTGGTTGTTGGTAAACCTCCCAAAATCCATGGAAATGATTTTCCAAGGTCGAGTGGGTTCAAGTAAGAGATGGTATAGACCTTGCTTCCTGTTACTAGGCTTGTTGGTACAACAAAGTATACATATGTAATATATCGTGCTACATATTCTTGCATTTTGGGCTAGAACACACACCTCTGTAAGCTGACAACTGTCTTCCCAACACTGAAATGTCTTGCAACCTTGGAAGTGTGAGCCTCTTTGATACATTGCAGTCATTCACCTTTAGGGACACAGCTTGTCGAGCTTGTAGACTAATTCAATTTGGAAATGATAGTTAGCTTTGTCATCACCTTATTCTATATGAATTTGGTCCTGTAGCTGCTGAAACACCTCCTGGAAGTCCTCATCTTAGGTGTATGCCTCTTTGTATGCATCATGGGTAAAAGGCTCCATGTGTATCAAAGCTCCCAAAGCTGTAATCTTGGATGTGGGTGGCCTTGAAATCATGCCCGCCAACTTGTTTGTGTTTCCCTTCTTATACTTGATGACTAGATGAAATAGTTGTAAAAATCACATCCACTTGTAATGTCTGGTTTGTTGTAGCTTACTCCAAGCCTGCAAAAACTATAGCGGCTGGTAATCTATCTGGATGATGGTCTCCTTGCCTGTTACATAGTGCTTCCATTTCTTGACAACTTGAATCTGGGCATAGAGTTCCTTGTCATAGGTAGGGTAGTTGAGAACCGCCCCATGAAATATTTCAAAATGGTAGCATACATGACTTCGTCCTTGCATCAAAATTGCTCCCATGGCATACCCACTTGCATCTGTCTCCACTTCGAAAGGATTTTGCAAGTTTGGTAATGTGAGAAATGGTGCTTAACTGATCTTTTTTTTTTCCATCTCATCGAAAGCCTTCTATTGATTCTTCCCCCATTGGAAACTCCCACCACTTGTTGTTATGGTGTGGAGTGGTGCAACTTCTGCTGAAAATAAAGCTATGAACTTCCATAAGTATTGTGTTTCTCCAACAAAGCTCCTAGCTTCAGTGACAATTGTAGGAACTGGCCATTTCATGATGACATCCATCTTTGCGGGATCTATCTTGAGTTCCCCACCACCGATCACATACCCCAAACATATCAAAGATTGCTAAGCAAACTCAAATTTCTTGAGGTTAGCTAGCAGTTGGTGCTTCTTTGGAATCTCTAACCCCTACATGAGATGTGAGATGTGCTCCTCCCAGGTAGCACTATAAACTAATATATCATCCAAATAGACTATAACAAATGAATCTAGATATGGGCGTAATCGTGGACATGCTTCTTGACTCCTTCGTCCATTGAACTTCGAGCAAGTTATCTTCTTCAAGCTTTCATTTTTTCCATTGTTCTCCTCGAATTTTCCTTGCCTCTCCTTCGTTTCCCTCTTCACTACAACCTTCATTGTTTTAATGGGCTTCCTTTGGAAGGTCAACCATCACAATTGTTCGTTTCTGCTTCCAACTTTTCCAAAAAGACAAAAATAAAACAAAAGAAAAGAAGGATATGCTTATTACAAAATTTACAAAATGTTTGTCAAAGATCCAATTCAGATCACATGTTAGAGCTACCAATCATGTGTCTAATATATAAGTATCCAATATAGTCAAAGAGCACACACTAGTGGTCTACTCGAGCAATTGACTACATAATTCAATGATTCCCGCTTATGCTTGATCACCATAGGGCACTGTCATAGGTAAGTCATCCTCTTCAACTAGCATGTGCAGTACAATTTGTTCTATGTATATGCAAATACAAAGGTTTTTAGTTAGAATAACCTAATATGTAGTGTTGCCATTATTTGACATCCTGAACGATTGCATATAACTAAAGTAATTTATGTCGATATCATTGGAGATTTCAATGTTATATACGACTCACTACCAATGCTGAAGAGTATCTCTAAGTTCATAATTTGAGGTGTTGATCTAAATATCAAAGTGTCAGTGAAAGTTAGGTAAGCACAACATTGTCGTTGTGCATTATATGTGCTTCAACTCTTCGAATGCTCATTGTGTTGTGTCCCATTTGAACAAAATTTTCTTGGCCTTTTTGTGCAAGAGTTTGTGAAGAGAATGCACAACTTGAGAGATGCACAAGATGAATCATATGTACAAATTCAACAATTTGAGAAAGCTACAAAATTTATTGATGTTGTGCACACCCATTGTCAACAATATAACCAAGGTACTTAGATGTGCTTCATGGAAAATGCACATGTTTTCATGTTGCATAAAGCTTGTGGTTGCATAGGGTCTTAAGAACCAAGGAAACATGCCTTTGAAAATAAGAACATCAAGATAGACAACAACAAATTTACATGTTCATGGCCACAAATCATCATTTACAAGGCACATGGAAGTTATTGGCATATTCATTAAGATGAACATAATCACCAACCTCTCACAACCCATCCTTATCTTTGAACAATGTCTTCCTAATATCCTAGGTTCAATAGGTACCTAATGATAACCAAACTTAAAGTGAATTATGGAAAAGAGATTTGCTCCCTTCAATGTGTCCAAATTGTCAACAATAAGTGGGATTGGGTACTTGTCCTTCACTATGATATTGTTGAGGGAATGGTAATCAATGCATAAGTTCCAAGTACCATCTTTCATGGGTGTAAGCATAATTGGATTCCATAAAGAAGCGATCAACTGTATGTTCTCCCACAAATATGGTTGTCTTGAATGTATGTCACACAGTGCCCAAAGTGTAACATTGTAAATTTCCTCATCCTTCCATGGATACATGGTATATTGGACTCTACACTATTATGTGACACGTAACTCCTTTCCCCACATGAATCATCAAACCTTGTGAGGATGTAGGTGTGGTGAAATCAGAGGTTTGAGTCATTGAATAGTGGTTGAGAAGATTAGGGATTATGACTCGATTATCAACAATAAAACACATGGGATCTTGAATCATAGACATATGACTATGGAACAAGCACTCATTTTCTTCATTCAATTCAATTGTGCGTGAGGTAGCTAATTTTTTATTTTCTACGAGGAAAACGACACTAAAGGACTGTGGTTCAAACATTTTTAGTTGCCTCCTGTTATGATCCGACGCCTTAAAAATGATAAAAATCCAATGAATTACAATTCACTTCGAGGGGGGAACCTCCTTTTACAATATATCCAATTCATAATAAAATATGAGATGTAATAAGCTAATCCTAAGACTAGGTCTCCTTGATGTATATATATATATATATATATATATAGGAGACAAAGGGGTACAATTATGATGAAAGGGTGAAATGAAGGGTTCTAGTCGACCTACACATATAACACTAGAAATGTAATAATTCAATATCTAGGGCTTAATAAGGGGTTTTATATAACATGGGGCTTTGTCTAGGGATTAACATGCCCCTCCCCTTTAAACAAGTGTTGTCCTCAACACTTGACTAAGCACAGGTGCTTCTGCATAAAGAAATCATCTTCCCATATCGCTTCTTCCAATAGTAGGTTTTTCCATTTGACGAGGTACTCTGTAATTGCTCAATTTCTTAGCTACTTAATTCTATTTTCAAGGACTGTTTGTAGCTCTAGTATGATTTTTCCTCCTTCATTGATCTCTGGTAAAATAGTTTGGACTGGGATCTTGTTGTCGATGACCTTCTTTAAACAAGAAACATGCAAGACTGGATGTACACATGAAGATGGAGGAAACTCCAATTTGTAAGCCATACTTGCAATCCTTTGAAAAACCTTATATGGGCCATAATATTTGGGTGCTAATTTATTGTCCCTTTTTTGTTTCTTAAGGGACATTTGTTTGTATGGTTGTAGCCTCAGAAATACCCAATCCCCCAGTCCAAATTCCCTTTCACCGCGATGTTGATCTGCTTGTTGTTTCATCCTATTTTGTGCTATAACCAAGTTTCCCTTCAATAGTTTGAGGACCTCTGGTTGGTTCCCTATGTGGTCCTCCATTGTTTGAATCTTTGTATTCCCTTTCAAGGGTGATGTAATGGATGGAGGGTGATATCCATAAAGTGCCAAAAATGGGGACATTTTTTTTATGAAGTATGGAAGGATGTGTTGTATCACCAATCTACCAAGGGAAACCACTTGACCCATTATGTCTATTTATCAGATGCAAATCAACAAATATATCCTTCTTTAAATTTATTCACAATCTCAGTTTTCCCATCGGATTGGGGGTGATAAGATGAGATGTGAGCCAATTGAGTACCCAAACAAGAAAATAATTCAGTCCAAAAATTTCCAGTGAAAATTGGATCTCTATCACTTACAATAATCTTGGGGACTCCATGTAGCTTTTGAATTGTTTCCATGAATGTTGCGGCTACTGTACTTGCTTAAATTAAAAGGATGAGAAAGAGAGTAAAAATGGGCATACTTTGCCAATCGATCCACTACTACCGTGATGGAAGTCTTTCTTTCGGATTTGGGTAAACCTATAATAAAATCCATTGAAACTTCTTCCCAACGTTTACTTGGTATAGCTAATGGTTGTAGGAAACCTGGAGTGTTGATTGTCTCTCCCTTATTTTTTGGCAGACCAAACATTCATACACAAACTTTTGAACATCAATTTTAAGACCTTCCCAGAAAATGTCCTTCTTGATCCTTGTTGACTCAAAAAATCACCAACTAAGCCACCAAACCCGCAAATGATTGCAAGGCACTATTAAATTTTTTATTATCTATGATATACAAATATTTAACTATAGGTGGGACCCCCTAGAAAGAGAAAGAAAAATTTACAATCCCCTTGTTCTAAAAAAATAATGATGATTTTACTTCAGTTTAGTTGAGGCATCTTGTTGCATCAATGATTATTCATTGGGGTTTCTCCAAGATTTAGTGGTTGGAAAAGCATAGTAGTCTGCCATGTTTATTAGCGACAAAGTGGATGGTCATCATATATATATATATATATATATATATATATATGCATGCTAATGGTTATGGTTTTGATCACATTATCAAAACGTTGTGGCATACTAAAAAGTTCTAATGGCATGTATGAATTTCAGTTGCAAGTGATAAGATGGTTTTAAGATTTAAAAAATTGGTTCGATTATATCACAATGATCCAACATGAAATGGTACTCAAATTACATAACACAAGCTTACATGTTATATTATGGATTTGGGTTCTCATATATAATGACTTTGCTTATTGGAAAGGTTGGTGGCATGATTAATTTAAAAGATTGGAAATTCTTGAGCATAGTATGTCTGGTATATTATACATACACATTGATTTTATATGGCATGTTGCTATCATTGTGAACCTTGCCATTGACATTTATTTTGACATATGTATGCCCATCG
Organism: Picea engelmannii; assembly: GCA_009831015.1. Lineage (NCBI taxonomy): Eukaryota > Viridiplantae > Streptophyta > Pinopsida > Pinales > Pinaceae > Picea > Picea engelmannii. The sequence goes on from ML780781.1 coordinate 595,603, forward strand.
TATCACTCGTTGGCAATGAATGTGGTTTAATTCAAAGATTAGTTGGTTGGTAAATCTCAACCACCGTTCCAAATAGCATTAAGCCGTTGATGATATGGATATGAGACATGTGATATATTGCATACGTGGCATGGTTATTTGCATTGCTATTCGTGGTTGCTGCTAGTGGAAGTATGATATGGAACTAGAATTGATGTTTTGGGGAACATGATCGTCCATAAATTCAATGCGTGGGAAACAGGCATTTCGTTGAGACTACCACCCTAGAACGTTTTGGCATTTTTCATTCCGATGGTTTGGAATCGAGCTCCGGAGAATCAACTCTGTCCGACCCCTGACCGAGACTGTCATTAGCACTGTAACTCATCTTTTTCCAAAGGGATATAAGCGTTTAACGAAGGTATGTAAATATAGCTTAAACCCATCAAATGCATGTTAATTTTGCAATCATAATTTGGGAAAATCTCTGTTGATGCGTGGATAATCATGTTGTTTATTCTTGCGCTCAATTTGTTGCTTAATCCCTCCATCAGTTATTTGAACTCATAGATGCAGAAATATTTTAAACCTCTCTCCTTTCGTTACCTTACAAGTTTAGTTTTCCTCTGTATATGTTTCATTACTTCGTTTAATAGGGAACTATTGGTCTCACATGAACAAATAATATGAAGGGATTCTGCATTTTTTCCCACGTCTTGGTTCGTCTTTTTGTGTGAACACTTTCACCATGAGATGACAAGACCACTAGCCATATTATTTCAAGATAATTTTTGGCTTTTGTCTGGTTGTAATACCCTATGTATGAAGTTTAAATGAAGTATGAGCTTTCAATGCCATACGTTTCTTACATAATGAAACAATAATGGTAAAAAGGGTCAACTTATTCTCTGATTGAAGAATATTATATTCAGTTCCGAACCCTTGTTATATTGAACGAGTTCATCTCAAGAGCCTAAAGGTTTGGTTGGAATGTTTGTTAAACCCTAGGGTTTTACTGTCCTATGCATGTTAAAGGATGACCAATTTTATTTTTTTAAGGAAAATTTCTTGTTACTCACAGAGCTTGATTAAGCGTTGCACTTAGTCTACAATTATGGAGGATCTTTTTATGGGTTGTTAGAGGAATTGAGGATAATATTGCAATTTTTTTGTGGCCTCAGATTGTTGGAAATTTTAATACTTCTTGGGTCTGTAGTTCGATTTCTTGTTCAGAAAATTATGTAGTTTTAAGCAAGAAAATAAATTATTACTCAAACTCGTGCATTGGAATAAATATGCTACAGTTTTCTTGACTTCTGGTTGAAGTTTAATCTCGGAAAATTATGGACATATACTTGAGTTCGATTTTAGGATTACAATACCAAGCCCAACTTTGAGCCTTTGCTTCTTGAAGATACACATATCATGGTGATATAAGTTGGTTCATCGATTATTTTTGTGGATTGCAGTCTGTACATCTTGATGAGAGGAAATTATTTGAATAGTGCCATACTTGACACAATTGATTTGAAGTAATTAAGTATTGGAAAGTATTTTGTTATGGGTTACATATATTGACTCTATTGATTGTTGAGCATGAATGTGGTGTATGGTAATTGGTTATTTGGAAACTAAAATATTTTATTTCATATATACAAGACCAAACCCTTCATGTTAATACTTTTCAGAATTTTTTCCTTAATCTTGTTTCCATATATCATTTCAAAATGTCATTATTTCTCCCCTCTATTATCTGAAATTAAAGGTTTCTCTACCAGTTAATAATGGACAATAGAAATATATCCTATGATGAAAGAGCGGAGTTCTAAGAGATATGTTTGACGAAATTATGGTAAATAGACTTTCCTAGATTGTTCAGGGCCCATGCCTTCATGCTCTCATTTTTCATAAACTATTCCCAACTCCCAATTTCATTTTCATTTTATACATATCTTTTTCCCCCTGATATATATAGAATGTCATTTGACAATGAAAGGCTAGTACTGATGATTCAGAGTTGACAGAGCATTATGAAATGGTGGATTGTGAATTAATATTAGATTTGCAAAATGGTCAATGATGGATGTAATATTGTTTTGAACATGTATCCTTATTTTTCCTTTCCATATTTCCATTTTTCATACATTACAAATCTTGACATGTTCCTAAATTAAATTAGAACTCTCATGTTCTTAAATAATAATTACTCATATAGGACGACGAAATGGTTTAAGACAAGAATAACAATTGGTTATCCCTCCTTATATGCCTTTAGTTGTTTGCATGATTGTTTGTTGTCAGTTAGAGCTATCTCCAAATTATGTTTATGCAAATGGTATTTGATGTTTATTGGCTATTGTGTGCATTCTCTAACTTTGCCTTGCACTTATAGATGAGTTTATTCAACACCAAGCGGTAAATCACCTATTGATGAGAATTTATAGGTCATAAAAATAACAAAGTCGCAGGGAAGTGGACAAAGACAAATTGGTTCTCATAAAAATTATGATTTTTGATTTTTAAAAGTGTTATCTTATTGTAGAGACACATATGGTTATTTTTTGGGACAACAATATATCTTGGACAAGTTGACTACTTTTCATTTTTGGATATTTCTACAACAATATTTTATGGGCAGGTAGATGGTTATTTTGACATATTTATGACAACTTTTGACTTGAACAACAATCTAATATATTCAATTTTGATATAAATATATTTGGACATTCAGGAGTTACAAGGATGATTACAAGTATGTTATGAGATGATTGGGATATGTGCTATGCTAATGGATAAATGAATGTTTGATGACATTAACTTGTATTTATTTTCAAGGATGAATAAGGGGGATATGTTGAAAAAATTAAATAAAGTCATTAGGGGGTCCCACCTATTAGTTAATATTGATTTGATCCTTATCATTATTTATTAATATTTAAACTAAAGTTGTTCCTACTTAACTTTAATTAGTTAATAACTTAACTAAAAAGTAGTTTAACTACTCAAACTACCTTTTGGAGAAATAAAAGAAGATTTCAAGGAACAAGCAAAGAAGAGAGTGATAGAGAGAACAACTCTGATAAGGTCTGCTCTTGCTTCTTAAGTGTGATTACTTTACCATTTCATTCATTTATGAGATACATAAGTTCTAAGAAATTCTTGTTGATAGCAGGATTCTACTGAAGGTGGCAATAAGGAGGACCAAGAAGTATTGATTTGTTGATATACTTCACAAGTCGATCATCTGTTTCTGATAGTTTGTGGATTCTTATTAGATTGTTGGATTAATTTTTCAGTACTGATTAATAATTTTGTGCGGAGTCAAGGAAATGACATTTGTGTCTTGTTATTTAAGCTTTGTTTCAGTCTTGGTTTTATTTAAAGACACCAGTAGTCTCTCTGTGATGTAAAATACCACCTTTGACTACTAAGTCTCATTTTGGTGCTTACCTTTTGGGTATGAAGAGTGTTGTTGGTTGTATTTCATATTTGAATAAATCAAATCTTTGTATGGTTTTGAAGTCTCATTTGAGTTATTGTGTAATCTTATATCAGATTTATATTTCTAAAGTTGTTCTAAAAATAAAAAAAATATTTTTTGTTATAAATTTTTCTTTTTCTTTGACATATTACAATTATAAAAGATAACACTAATCTCAAGGACATATTTTTTGAGGATTGATTGAATTTTTTGTAAAAAGGGATATAAAAACGAGGTGATAATCCCGACTATTTTTCTCTAGCGAGGCATAATTCGAAAATGTTGGTATTAGGATTGACCATTCATTTTCATCAACATATTTTTGGCGACCATACTGGGGACGACCGTTCAATGGTTTTTCTCTAGTTTTTATTTAATTTTCACCTTTCTTTCAAACAACAGTGCATTTTCTCACCTAACTTGATCATGCATAAGCCAGATTTTGATTTGATCACCAATTTGTCCATGATTGGATGTCTTCTTTTTGAAGGTTACCTGTGGGAGTCTTCTTGCGATCATGTCAACAAGTTCATTCAATTTTGTCAAATTTTTTTGGGGTACAAGATGTTTATATTGCTTCTAAAATTTTCCCTCTTACTCTTTGTGGCCAAGCAGGGGATTGGTATAGGCTCATAAGTCCTAACCCTAATTTGGTGGGAAAGATGATTTTTATAAAATTCATTTATGACTTTCCTTCTCCACCTACCCCTCCTCAATGTGATTTTTGCAGTGGTCCTCATGTGCAATCGACTTGTACATTTTTCATAGAATCCAAGCAAGCTTACTATGCAAACCCTTGCCTCTTCTTGAATGGTCAAGAAGATAATTTTTCATCTCACGATATTTTATCAAAACAATTAGGGGTTTGTAATGAGTCTTGCTCATCATGAAATCTAATTCGATGACTTTCCATTTAATGATACTCTTTTCAAAATTCGTGTTGAGCAAGATCATTTTTTATTCGATAAAACACTCTTAGAGGAAAAATCCCGTGAAGAAAACGTTCCTAACTTACATGGAATTTCCCCCCATATCATTCTTCCTCATGATCATTATGAAGAAAGTGAGAAAGAGGCTTTAGAGGATGATGTATCTTCATGTGATTTTTATTTCGATGAAATGGTTGAGGATCTTTTTGGTAATTCCTGCCACCCCAAAAGCATTGCTTGGAAAAATGAATATATCAATAAAGAAATCCAAGTCAACATTCATGCCTTGATAATAATCATAACCCTCAAACCTTGACCCTTTGTTTAGAAGATGATTTGACCAATCAAACCATCCCTCACATTCTAAATGCCACCTTTCTTGAAACTAATAGACGAATCCAACCTCAATAACATGGTTCATCCCAAATCTTTCATTCATATTCATACAATGAAGAAGTTGATTATGCAAAGGAACTTGATGTTGACCTTTGTGATCCACTCTATGATAAAGTAGTTTATGATGATGGATGGTCAAATCTAATTGATAAGGACTCTTTTGACTATATTGATATACAAGGTTATTCTTCTTTTGAAGATCTTCATGAGATTGATCAAGATATTGTATTGAATAATGCCTTCTCAAATCCATTGTTTCAATTAGAAGAAGTCAAGGAGTGTGACATTAGTATGCATACCCCTCATATGTGCACTCTTTCTTTTAATAATGATGATGAGTTCAAGGACATTCCTATATTTTTGAATCCTTTATATGAATCTTCTTTGCATTATGATGACCCTATTTCTGATAGGAAGATTCCAAAAGATGACATTAATATGTTTGATGAGTGCATTGACCATATATTTGATATTCAAACCTTGAACCTTAAGCATGAAGTTCTTGATCCTATTGATGATTTCAATGTAAGATGAAAAAATCGTCTTGTTGGTTGACACGTTTTGGAGGATGGTGATAATTCATTTTGGATCTTGGTAGGTTTTTTTCTCTCACCATATGCATCTGTTAGTTGGCATGTCGGTAAGATTTACTTGCGCAAAGACTTCCAAGTCATGAGTCCCGCATGTAAAACAAATGATGCATTCCTCTATGCCAAGTGTCATCCCACTTGAGCTTAGGTTGTTTTATCCCTCTTCATTTGTACATATATATGAGAAAAAAAATGTATACAAATAAATGAATCTTGTGTTTTTGTTGTTTTGTTATTTTATGTTTCTTGTTTTTCTTTTGGTTTTTACTTAGTATTTTTCTGTTTCTTAAAGTTTTTGTTCTTTGTTTATGGAGTTTTAAATCCATTTACTTTGTTGTGTGTAACGTCCTCGACCACCCATGGATGGGCCATGCTACACGAGGGAACACTTTCGTTCTCTCACTGCGGAACATACTGTAACATACCCAGTATTCAACTGAGCTATGCCACATAAATTTTTCTCTTCAAACTGCATGCAATTAAAACATACACACACAACACTCTTGTGGAAGCTTTACATATAAAATGTAAACAAACAATTACGTTCTGTAAATATACGATTTCATACTGAAATAACAGTAAACACAGACTTGCAACATATACAGGGGAAATACCCATAAACATACAGACAGTTATAATCACACATATGATAAACCCATAAAATAAGCACGTAAATAACACTGCAACATGTAAATTTATCACACAATTGGTACTTATCTTGGTAAGAATGTCACCAACTGCGTGCAAGCCGTCCACGAACCTCCCAACCTTAGACTACACTGTTCATCACTCTAAACAGTGAGTCATCCCTGAGCTGGGACTAAACTCCACCCGGGTAAAGGGATTCCTAACCAGGCTAAAGGCTCACAGACAACAGGAAAGACTCCGTCTCAGGTGTCCACTCAACTGACAACCTACAGTCCCTCATTCCCCACTTGCTTGTCCCACCCAGGAACTGTGCCCCTTCTCTGCTCATCAGTCCTTTGGCTGCCCCACTTCCTTTCTGGGCTTCAACAACAGGCCGGACAGGAAGTCTCAGAGCACTGTAGCTGCAGTTTAGCACCTTCAAGAAATCAATTCCCAACAATTCTCCCACTCAGAGAATTTCTCATGGGCCTGAAAACCTGCCCCTTCAATATCCCATGGGCTTGACAACCCGCTTCTTCAATCCAACTCCCAAGCTAACCAACTACATAAATGTATATGGCTATGGACACGGTTCTGGTACAGTGAAATGAATGTCTGAAGGATAACTGACTGCGTGAGTGAAAAATGGTCTTGGGGTCATGGCTGAATGCTGGTTGAAAAATGGAAGAGTGTGTGAAAATGAAATAAGTCCCAACAATATGTATGCATGTCCCCAACTTGACACTTGTCATGTTGGAAGCTACTTTGACCCATTTGTCCCCAACTTTAGAACTTAGGATAAAATAATTATCCATACTTTATGATTTAAGAAATATTAATATAATATTCCTTTTTGGCTTAAGCTCCCTAGCTGCAATATACTAGATATAAAAAGTATGTAGAACAGAAATGAAATGCTAGAAATGGCAGAATAACAGTAATATAACCAGCATGATCTCCACAATAACACAGAAATGATATAAGAACAACAATAGAAATATCACTTTGATTCAGAAAGCAATGTTCACAGGTGTCTTCGAGGGGGAAACCTCCAGTCGAGCAGTGCTCTGTTACAATAATCTTCAAGCTAGGGTTTTCATACCCTCGACCCTTATTTATACTAAATATGTCTATCAAGAGAAGCATCTAGAGGAAGATCCTTCTAGAAGCGGAAGCTTCCATTAGGTCTTCTTACATCCACTTTATTCTATTTTATTGAAAGGCCTTATTAATATTGACCTTTATTACATCCGAATATATTGATCTACCTATGTGCGGGTTAGGACCCTAACATGTCCGCCCCCTTAAAAAAAACCTTGTCCTCAAGGCTTGAGATGTGGAAACTGCTGCAGAATGGTAGCTGGTTCCCAAGTGGCATCGACTGGAGTCGTATCTTTCCACTGGACTAGCACTTCCTTGATGGTTCTCTGACGCAGGCGATGCTCACGCTGGTCCAAAACTGCTTCTGGCTGTAGCCAAATGGATCCTTTTTCAACTAACTCTGGAAGGTTGGTTTGAATTTTGCACCTAGTTCCAATCACCTTCTTTAAGCATGAAACATGAAAAACAGGATGTAGCTTCGACTGACTGGGCAAAGCTAACTGATAGGCGACTTGCCCCACACGCTTGAGAATTGTATAAGGACCATAAAATTTGGGCGGTATCTTCTGACAATGCTGATCCTTGAGGGAAGTTTGCTTGTATGGTTGCAGTCGCAGAAACACCTGATCCCCTTCTGCAAATTGACGTTCCGAGCGACCTTGATATGCTTGTTGCTTCATGCGATTCTGTGCCATGACCAAGTTCTCTTTAAGGGTACGAAGAATATCCTCTCGAACTGTAAGTGTGTGGTCAACCGCCTGGACCTTCGAGGTACCCGGTAAGTATGAGAGAACTAAAGGTGGCTTCTGTCCATATACTGCTTCAAAATGAGTCATGCGTGTAGCTGTATGGTAGGAAATGTTGTACCACCATTCAGCTAGGGGTAACCATTGAGCCCATTGATGTTGCTTCTTAGAGGCAAAACACCTCAGATATGTTTCCAAAAACTTGTTGACAACTTCTGTTTGACCATCAGTCTGGGGATGATAAGCTGTGCTGAGATGCAATTGGGTGCCCTGTAGCTTAAACAGTTCTTGCCAAAAATTTCTTGTGAAAGTTGGGTCACGATCATAAACAATAGAGTGCGGCATGCCATGAAGCTTGAAGACCTGGTCCTTGAAAATTTGAGCCACCATGGATGCAGTAAATGGGTGTTGAAGAGCGCATAAATGAGCATACTTGGAAAGGCGATCCAAAACCACCATTATGACTGATTTATTCCCCGATTTGGGTAATTCGGTAATAAAGTCCATAGAGATATCCTTCCAAACAACAGGTGGAATCAGAAGTGGTTGTAGTGTGCCTGGATATTTCACTGTTTCTCCCTTGTTGCATTGACACACCTCACATTCAACGACAAAATTACGGATGTCTTGTTTCATACCATCCCAGAAAAAGGAACGTTTGACCCTGTCATAGGTTTTGTTGAACCCTGAGTGCCCCACTGTGGGTGTAGCATGAAGCTCTGAAAGTACCGTGGATTTAAGCTTTGATTGTTTACTTAAATACAAATGACCTTTGTATCGAAGCTCATCCTGGAGCCAAGAGTACCCTGGGGGAGCCAAAGCATTGGCCTTCAATTGCTGGATCAGATGTTAACTTTTGGGATCTTGTAGCCATTCCTGGCACACAGATTGGAGCCAATCGGGTACAATGAAGGAAAGAGAAAAAAGGGATCCTTCTTCTTCATATTTCCGGGACAGTGCATCCGCCACCACATTGTATTTGCCCTTCTTGTATATGATCTCATAATCATATCCAAAAATCTTAGTTACCCATTTTTGTTGCTCTGGGGAGGAAATGCGTTGTTCCAGAAAGTACTTGAGGCTTTGATGGTCGGTCTTAATTTGGAAGCATTGCCCCAAGAGATAAGGATGCCATAGATCAACGACATGCAGAATAGCCAACATTTCCTTTTGATAAATGGGTTTGCCCAGATTCCTTTCATATAATTGCTTGCTGGTGAAGGCCAAAGGTCGACCCTCTTGCATAAGGACAATGCTGATTCCTTTCCCTGATGCATCACATTCCAACACAAAGGTCTTTGTGAAATCCGGAAGGGCCAGAACTAGAGTGGTGCACATGGCCGTCTTCAAGGTTTGAAAAGCTTGAGCAGTGACTGGAGTCCAAGTGAAAGAGTTCTTTTTGAGGAGAGCAGTGAGAGGTGCTGCAATCTTTCCGTAATTCTTAACAAAATTGCGATAATGCCCTGTTAAGCCCAGAAATCCACGCAAGCTTTTGAGAGTATTTAGGTGCGACCGGTCTTGCATAGCTTCAATCTTTTTCGGATCCACTCTGACGCCATCCTTGCCAACCAGATGACCCAATTATTCTACTTCTGAGGCACCAAAAGCAAATTTAAACTGTTTCAGGAAAAGTTGGTGCTGAGAGAGTAGATGGGGAACTTGATCCACATGAGTAAGATGGTCTGTCCAGGTTTTGCCATAGATGAGGATATCATCAAAGAAAACAAAGACAAAATGATGGAGAAAGGGAGAGAAGACATGGTTCATAAGGCTTTAGAAGGTGGAGGGGGCATTACACAAGCCAAAGGGCATGATCAAAAACTCATAGTGGCCCTCATGAGTTCGAAAGGCTGTCTTGGGAATGTCTGTCTCTTTCATACGTATCTAGTGATAGCCCGAGCGAAGATCAAGTTTAGTAAAGAATTGGGCGCCACTCAATTCATCCAAGAGGTCATCAATGACAGGAATGCAGAATTTGTCTTTAATGGTCAGTTTGTTGAGGGCACGAAAGTCAGAATACATTCTCCAAGAACCTTCTTTCTTTAGGACCATGACTACAAGAGAAGAGTAAGGGCTCGTACTAGGGTGGATAACGCCTGCATCAAGGAGTTCCTGGACCATTTTCTGAATTTCATTTTTTTGTGAAAAGGGGTGGCAATATGGACAGATATTGGGAGGAAGGTTTCTGGGTACAAGTGGAATGGAATGATCATGAACACCACGGGAAGGAGGGAGTCCTTGAGGAGTGGAAAATACCATTGGATGTTTATAAAGGAGGGCTTGGAGGTCTTGCGGCACCGAGGGTGTCTCTGTTGCTTGTATGGCATGAAGTTGGGCAATGACACCAGAATGACCTTTCTTGAGCAGCTTTTCCATGCGATGGGAACTAATGATCTCAGGTGAACCAATAGTGATGCCTTGGAATTTATATTGGTGGCCTTCCTGGTCGAATTGGATGGTTAATGCCTTAAAATCCATGAGAATGGGACCAAAAGTTCTTAGCCAGTCTGCACCCAACACAATGTCACAACAACCCATGTTGATAGCAAACATATGGGATTTTAGGTGGTAGTCACCGATTTGGAGACGCACATTTTCACAATGCTCTCCACATTTCATGGAACCACCATTGGCAATCATGATTTGGAAATTGTTGACAACATGGATGTAGCAATGAGTTTCTTGGGCAATGCGATGATGAATAAAATTATGGGTGCTTCCACTATCAACCAGAATTATGACCTTCCGATGCTTGATGTAATCGATTAACTTGAGGGTTTGGGGAGTGGAGAAGCCAGTGAGAGCATTGAGGGAAATGACGGGTTCGACTTCGGGAGGGTCTGAGGGAGGGGTTATGTCAGTGATTTCAGGTGACTCAGACACCAGGGGAGTTTCAACATCCTCTTCCGAAATATGCTCAGAGATGGCCATAAAGAGCTTTTGTTCCTTACACTTGTGGCCCGGGAAATATTTGTCATCACAATTATAAAAAAGGCCTTTGAGTTGGCATTCAGCCATTTCAGCCCTGGTCAATTTTTGGATCTTTAATGGGGCAAAGGGAGTAGTGGGAGTTACGGGTTTAGGGCGAGGGATAAAGGAGGGTTTTCTGTTTTGAGAGGATACAACCTGTTGTGCTTCTTTATCTCTTTTAGTAGCCTCGACCCAACTTGAGGGTCGAGCCATGAGGACATGGGCCCGAATATCCTCTTTGAGGCCACTGATAAAACACTCTCGAAAGAAAGCATCAGCCATGCCCTCTGTTCGAAAAGCCAAGTGCTCAAAGGCAGCTATGAAATCTTCTACTGTTCCTGATTGTTTCAACTTTGTCAAACGACCCAAATGGTTGGTGTCCGTGTCAAAGCATTCATAAAGCTTAGTCACAAATTGGGTCTAAGCAATATACCCTTGACGAGAAGTTTTTCTCCATTGCCACCATTGCCAACGTTCTTGATCTAGATGGAGAACACCATACCAGAGTTTGGCCAAGTTATCTGTAATGCCGTATAAAGAGAAATAATGTTCCATTTGGGTTACCCAACCAGTGGGGTCCGAGCCATCAAATTTGGTCACATCCACCCGCGGAAGGCGTAGGTCATGTTGAAAGTGACGGGGCTGAAAGGTATGGGAATGGGAGGATTTTTCACCTTCAGTCTTTGGAGGTGCTTCAGAGAAATGGTCATATGTAGGGATCTTCAGTTTGGTGCAGAGTGATGCAAAGACAGATTCAAGCTGGGTGGTCAGTTCTTGTTTGACTTCCTCCATTGAGGACTGCATAGTTGTATTTATGGTAGCATTGATGGACGAATCAATGGAGGCAACAATAGCACTGAGTTGTTTCACTTCTTTTTGGGTTTCGAGGAAACCAGAGTGCAAGGTGTTGAAGCGAGCTTCCAGGTCTTGGCTACGGGTATGGGCCATGAGGATGGGTGAACTGAAAAGGGGCGGGTGGGGTCAAAATTTTTTGATGAAAAATGATATGGATGAATGTGAGGGCGAAGAGACGAATCCAATGGAATAGGTCTCAAATAATGGTGAAAAAATTTCCAGACATTTTTTTTTCACCTGCGGAGTTATACTCCGTTCTGAAGAATACTGCACTGATGAAATCCCCAAATGCTTAACCAGAAAGAAATGCGTATTTACTTGGAAACTTGAACATAGTTGCACGACAATAGATCTTGTCTGTTTTAATTTGTTTATGTTTCTGTCCCCCAAGGTTTAGGTATTCAAGGGTTTTCCCTGTGCTATAGCTCTTTGATATACGTGTGGGGTCCAATAGTAGTACTCGACCCAATATATCAGGACACTAACTAAGGAGGATAGATCGTACCCTTAGCCGTACTACTCGACTACCCAGGTACTAGAGAGTATCTTCCCAAGTGTTGTTCTCGGTGACACTATAACAGTCCGACAGCCAATAGGTTTATCTAAAGAGGGCTTCATGAAATCTAGGCTGATCCGTACACAGGTGCTGTCTGATGCGCTACCACTCGAAGGGGTACCGACAGGGGTTACAAGGGTGGCCAACAGATGTGCGCTTAAGAACCACTTGTATTTCCTGTGTGTATGAATCCCTCAACCGTGGGTTTATGCGCGTAATGACAGATCTCTGTAGCTTAAAGACGTCAGAATATGTCTCTACCCTGAAAAAAAAATTCCCACAATTTCTGCCAAGGAAAGTGCTCTGATACCACTTGCAATATACCAGATATAAAAAGTATGCAGAACAGAAATGAAATTCTAGAAATGGCAGAATAAAAGTAATATAACCAACATAATCTCCACAATAACACATAAATGATATAAGAACAACAACATAAATAACACTTTGATTCAGAAAGCAATGTTCACAGGCCTCTTCGAGGGGGAAACCTCCAGTCGAGCAACGCTCTGTTACAATAATCTTCAAGCTAGGGTTTTCATACCCTCGACCCTTATTTATACTAAATATGTCTATCAAGAGAAGCATCTAGAGGAAGATCCTTCTAGAAGTGTAAGCTTCTATTAGGTCTTCTTACATCCTCTTTATTCTATTTTATTGAAAGGCCTTATTAATATTGACCTTTATTACATCCGAATATATTGATCTACCTATGTGTGGGTTAGGACCATAACACTAGCTTAGCCCTTTTCCTAAAATTTTGGCCCTCCCTTTCCCTAACTAGTGGAGTTTAGTCCCCCATCTCTTTTATCGTGGTTGGTCTGCGTGCAACGATGTATTTATATTAAATATGAGACATGTACAAAAACAGGCGCACTGGCTTTTAACATCTAGGATCTTTGGTCTAATCAAAACATAAGCATCATAGCTTATAACCACTGGCTCACCAACCTATAAAACATAGCATATACATAAAGTTTCGTTGGCCTCACAATCGCGCGCACTCAAGTTGCTGCGCACGGTATCTAGGAATGTGCACACTTCCTCATTTTACTGCGTAGTACATGTGTGCACTATGCTATGAAATGTGCATACACAAATGATATCAAAATATCTCACCAGCTTAAGTACATTTTCATTTACATTACAATTGGGTTCGGCCTAGGGATATTACAATCCCCTCCCTTTATTTATGCACTGTCCTCAGTGCATCATGTACCCATATACAACAAAATTTCAAAAATCCTCAAAAAGATGTGGGTATTCTATCCGCATTGCATCCTCATGCTCCCAAGTAGCATCCTCAGGACCGTACCAGGTCCATTGGACCTTTACAAGCCCTATGGCTCGATTCCAGAGTTGACTGATTTTCTGGTCCAGAATGCGCACCGGATGCACTTGAAAAGCTCCTTATTGCTCCACCTGAATCACATTCCAATCAATAACATGATTAGTATTAGGTATATATTTATTTAGTAATGACACATGTAATACATTATGAACAGACATAGATGCAGGCAATGCAATCATATAAGCGACTGGACCAATCCTTTCTAGTATTTCAAACGACCCACAATAGCGAGCTGCCAACTTTGAATAATTTCCCAACTTCAGGGAATTTCTGTTGGCTTTTACATTAAAAAATACATGGTCACCCACTTTAAATTACCTGTGAGTTCTGCCCTTATCAACATAGATTTTTTGCCTGTCTTGGGCAACCTTTAAATTTTGTTTTATTTTTATCATTTTCTCCTCCATTTCCTTGAGAAAATCCGGTCCAACCACTGCTCTATCTGTTGGGTTATCCTAGCTTACTAGAGTGTTGTACTTTCTGCCATAAGTGCCTCAAATGGGCTCATCTTTAGAGATGCCTGGCACCCATTGTTGTAAGCAAACTCTACCAAGTGTAGGTAGTCTTCCCATTTTGATGGTTTATCCATCACATACATCCTCAACATATCTTCAATCACCCAATTCACCCTCTCTGTTTGGCCATCTGATTCTGGATGATAAGCTGTACTAAAATTCAAATTTGTTCCAAATCCATTAAATAACCCTTTCCAAAATTTTGAGGTAAATTTTGGATCTCTGTCAGACACAATTGTCTTGGGTATGCCATGTAATCTGGCATTTTCCTTCATATAAACATCAACAATGTTGGCTGCCTTGTGAGTGAGCTTAACTGGAATAAAATGGGCAGCCTTAGTAAGCTTATCCACCACTACCATGATATAATCATGTTGCTTGTTCGTTCTGGGTAGTTTGGTGATGAAATCCATCGTTACAACTTCTCATTTCCACTCAGGAATGGGTAATGGCTGTAACAAACCAGCTGGGTGTCTATGCTCAGCCTTTACCTTTTGACATTCCAAACATCTGGCAATAAAATCTGTGACTTCTTTCTTCATGCCTGGCCAATAATATTGGCTCTTGACAGCTGCAATAATTTTCTGATATCCTGGGTGCCCAACATAAGACACATTATGCATTTCTCTCAATATCATATTTTTCAATTCCTGAGAATTTGGTACATAAACTCTGCCCCTGTACATGATAATTTCATCATTATTTAGCTTGTATTCCTCAATTTTCTGCTGCAAAATACCTTGCTGTAATTTTGTCACTAATTCCTTGTAATGCAAATCTAATTTGGTAGCCTCTGTAATTTTGTCTTTCAAATATGATTGGTACATGCTAATGGCTGTAGCATGTATTTCATGCACTCTCCTACTGAGTGCATCAACCACTTTGTTCTCTTTCCCTTTGATATGCTTTATATCAAAGTCATATTCACTTAGAAATTCTAACCATTTGGTTTGCCTAGCATTTAGAGTTGGCTGATCAAATAAATATTTCAGACCATTATGGTTTGTTCTCAACTCAAACCTTTTCCCCATGAGGTAGTGTCTCCATTTCCTCAAGGCATGCACTATGGATGCCAACTCCAAATCATGAGTGGCATAGTTTATTTCATGCTCCTTCAACTTCCTTGATTCATAACATATGACAAACCCATTTTGAGTGAGGACTCCACCAAGTCCTTCTTTACATGCATCTGTGCATATTTCGGTCTGCAATCCTTAGTATTGGAGCACTTGTTAATAACTGTTTCAAGTGTTGGAAACTCTTTTCACAATCCAATGTCCACTGAAACTTCACACCCTTTCTTTGCAAGGAAGTGATTGGGTGTGCAATCTTTGAAAATCCTTCAATAAATCTCCTGTAGTAACCTGCAAGGCCCATGAATGATCTGACCTCTGTCACATTCTTTGGCATTGACCATTCTCTAATGGCTTCTATCTTCTCAGGATCTACTGCTATCCCATCCTTTGAAATGATATGCCCCAAATAATGATTTTGTTTATGATAAAATGAGCACTTTCTCAATTTGGCATACAACTAATGCTTTCTTAATACTTGCAACACCATCCTCAAATGATTCTCATGTTATTCCTCTGACTTGGAATATATAAGAATGTCATCCAAAAAGACAATGACAAACTTTTCTAAATATTCTCGGAAAACACCATTCATTAAGCACATGAAAACAACTGGTGCATTTGACAACCCAAATGGCACCATTGTGAACTCATAATGACCATACCTTGTCCTGAAGGCGGTCTTGCTGATATCTTCCTCTTTAATTCTTACCTGATGGTATCCTGACCTGAGATCTATCTTTGAAAATATCTTTGCATCCTTCAATTGATCAAAAAGATCACCAATCCTTGGCAGAGGATACTTGTTCTTTATAGTCACTTTATTCAATTGTCTGAAATCAATGCACAATTTTAGTGTCCCATCTTTCTTCTTCACGAACAAGACTGGGGCACCCCAAGGTGACACACTTGGGCATATATACCCCTTCTTCAGAAGCTCTTCAAGTTGCATTTGCAACTCCTTCAACTCTGGTGTACTCATTCTGTAAGGAGTCTTTGACACTGGAGCTGCTCTAGGCATTAAATTTATAGAGAAATCAATATCTCTCTTTGGGGGTAGTCCTGGTACCTCCTTGAACACATCTTCAAAATCTTCCAGGACTGCATGATCTTCCAAACTTGGCACCTTATCTTTAGGTGTTTCCTCCATATGAGCTGCAAATATTTGACATCCTTTCCTGTAACATTTCTTCAGCTGCAATGCTGAAATTTCTCTGATGGTTACTGCCCTGGGAATTCCCTACACTTTCCTTAGTTTCCCTTCCTCATCCAAGCAAGTAAATGCTTTGTTATGACAATCTAGGAGAGCATGATGTTGGTCCAACCAATCCATCCCAATTAGATAGTCATAGGAACCTAAAGGCAAGATGTTCAAATCTGCCCTGGTGTTCAACCCATTCATGTCCATAAGACATGACTTAACCATCTCATTAACTTTTCTTTTGGCTCCTGTAGCCGGCTTCACCAACCAAGATTTCCCATGCTTGCTTCTTGGCAAATGCAAACTTTCCACCATCTTAGGATCTATATAAATATGACTAGCTCCTGAATTAATTAAAATAACAATGGTTTGGTTGTTGATCATACCTTCCACTTCAATCATATGTGACTGATACTCTGCTTGCTTGTTGTCCAGGGCTGCATAGATCCTTGGCATATTTCTACCCATGTCCTCCACTGTTTCAGCTTGTTGTACATTGTGAACAATTCTCCCTTTTTCACCTCTATGAGGACAATCTCTGAACATGTGATCTCCTTTACAACCCCAACATTGAATAAATGGCTGCCTTCGCCTTTGACCTCCTACCTCTATCGTTCCTGGGTTCTCTAGGAGTTTGTTGTCCTTGTGGATTATTTTTGAAGAGGATGGCTTAGATCCCTTCTTCCTCTGATCCATCTTGGATTTCTTTTTGTCTTCCCAAGCTTTTTGGAAAGTTGGCCTTGCTTTTTGTTGATCATATAGGCATTTAGCTTGCCTTATGGTCTCCTCTAATGTCTTTGGATCATCATACTGTATTTTGTCACTGATGAAGGATGGCAAACCACTCAAATACCTCTGAATCTTCACCATCTCATCCTTGATGAAAGAGATATACTTCAACAGTTCTAAAAACCTTCTCTCATATTCATCTATTATCATACTTCCAAGCTTGAGTTCAAAGAACTCTTTCATTTTCTTGTCATAGTATCTCTTAGTCAAGTATTTCTTCTCAAAATACTTCTTGAATTCCCTCCAAGTAACACTTTTTTCTTTAATGTGCTGCACTTGCACAAGATGATCCCACCACATGGATGCCTTTCTCTTGAGTTGATAGATATCAATTCTACCTTCTGCATGAGAAGAATAATTATGCAATTGGAAATACTTTCTCATGCCCAACAACCATGTTTTTGCATCTTCATCCTTCTTGTGCTCACCATCAAATGTAGGAGGTTTGATTTTGTTCATTTCTCCCTGTAGCTCATCCACCCCATACCTCTTATGCTTTATGACAGGGGATGGACTTGAGCTACTGCCTATTCTCTTATTGGAATTCCTTGGGGAGTGATGGTGATGTCTGCTAACACTTCTTACTTCTCTTTTCTCACCAGAAGGCCTGTGACTTCCTGATTTGCTTGAGCCACTCTCCTTATCCAATTTCTTTACTATTCTATTCAAGCTCTGCAATAACTTCATGTTGAATTCATCCTGCAGCTCCTTCAATTTCATAAGCCTTTCATTATCAGCTTTATGGCTTTGGACATCCTTCTGCAAATTTTTAATGGTCTCTGCCATATTCATATTTTCATTCCTTTCATCTCCATGTCCATTGGAGTTTGTTTCTTCAATGTCCATATGGACATCCATCCCTCTGACTTCATCTTCTTGGCTGTAAGTGCCCTGTGCCTCTTCCATGAAACTAGACTAAACATTGATCTTGATCTAATTGTTGTTAACTCTGCAAAATGTGCAGTCAACAAAACTTTGTCAAGCTACTATTTCAACAATTTCATGAAAAATATATGAACCATTTTGGTTCAATAACATATCAGAAATATTTCTTCCGATTTCCTGAAAAATTGGATGCTTAGATCAATTTTCTGGGTGGACAATTATATTCCATTGTCCAAGACCTTTCCAATGCCTGGTCACATGCTCAATTCCGAGTCTGGAGCAGAAAGTTATGGTCATTTGAACTTTTCCATTAACTTTTCCGTCCATTTTTCAACTTGGCGCAACTCTGCGCTGTAAATATGAAATTTTGCACCTACTCCATTAAAATTTTCATATGATCTCAATTGGGTTTCTGGATAAACATATTATGGACATTCTGTCCATGTTTCACCTCATTCTGGGTTCTGGGCTACTAGTTACAACCTGCTGAAGTTCTAGGCTTATTTGTGTTTTTGGTCTGGAATGCTACATGCACCTTATTTTCCATATTAAACACCTTTAACATGCCCAAAAATTTAATTGAACTCTGGGATTGTTTTCTATGGCTCAATATCTTTCCATTGAATTCTCCTGCGCCTCATTCTGATTTCGGAGCAGAAAGTTATGGCCCTTTGTAGTTAGCGGGTCATAAAATTTACCCTTCACTGTTTGTGCTGTAACTTTCTCAAAAATGCTCTGTTTGACGAACAATTTACACCATTAGAAAGATCTCTCCAAGCTCTTTTATTTGATTTGCAAGTACAACTTTGTCTTGTGGTTTTTGATTTGCTAAAAACGATCTTAAGGCCCTCAAAAACGCGCTGCAAAAGTATGACATTCAAATGATATAAAATGTCGTAGAAAATCGTTGATTTTCTGCTGTTGTTTGCCATCAAAACAACTTCACGCACACAAATTTCAACCTGTACACCCATATTTACCATGTGTAGCAACAACACAAAGTAAATCATGCATCACGCACTTAAAAACCATTGTGTATCACTTCTTTGTCGCCCAATAACTTGCGCGCACTACTTTTATGTCACCCGCCAATAGCCACCGCGCGTAGATATTCCGCACACATTTCACTCGACGCACTGCACCATGCCAGAGTTTAGTACGCCCCATCGTGCACCAATACTCTGTGCACACCATTAACTAAATGGTCGCGCGAAAACATATACCCACATTGCGTGCACACCAACCATACTCCACTGCATTGTGCCAATATTGCGCACACCACGCACGTCCTTATTATGTGTGTGCACACCGTGCAATGAAAAATATAGCGCGCACACCAACATCTTTCCCCGCGGCATCAAAATTTAGTGCGCACATCTGCACACTAACATTTTTCCGCGCGGCAACATAATTTAGTGTGCACATCCGCACACTAACATTTTTCCGCGCGACATCAAAATTTAGTGTGCACATCTGCACACTAACATTTTTCCGTGCAGTGACCAATTTTTACATATCATAAGCCTTTACTGTGCATCAAATCCTCGTGAATTTCGCTGCAGAAATTGGGGTTTTTTCCTAACTTTTTCTCCAGTTTACCATAGACATTCTGCAACTACGAAATTCATTCAATTTCACCTCGATAACACCAATTCAACTTCTGTAACAACGAATCATTGTGGGTTGACATTTCTGGAACGAATTTCCCCAAAATCAATTCACGAATTGCGAATTCTGCTCCATCTGTCATGGCTTTACTGTAACTTCAAATTCGACCAATTCTGGGTTTGAATTTTCTAAAACAGATATTAAATCAGTAATATCTTATCGCATGGCCAAATTTCTCCATTTTCTCACAAATTTAACAACAAAAATTGGGGCTTTTTCCCCAATTCCGCCCAGTTGCTGTTACTTTTTACCATGGATGCTCTACAAACTGAAATTTGGCCAGTTCAAAATAAATCTTCAGTGAATATTCGCTTCAATCGAACTCGTTTGGCCCATTCAAGCTCAGTGTTGAAAACTGAAGCTCTGATACCAATTTGTAACGTCCCCGACCACCCATGGCCGGGCCACACTACACGAGGGAACACTTTCGTTCTCTCACTGCGGAACATACTGTAACATACCCAATATTCAATTGAGTTATGCCACATAAAATTTTCTCTTCAAACTGCATGCAATTAAAACATACACACACAACACTCTTGCGGAAGCTTTACATATAAAATGTAAACAAACAATTACGTTTTGTAAATATACGATTTCATACTGAAATAAAAGTAAACACAGACTTGCAGCATATACAGGGGAAATACCCATAAACATACAGACAATTATAATCACACATATGATAAACCCATAAAATAAACACGTAAATAACACTACAACATGTAAATTTATCACACAATTGGTACTTATCTTGGTAAGAATGTCACCAACTGCGTGTAGGCCGTCCACGAACCTCCCAGCCTTAGACTACACTGTTCATCACTCTCAACAGTGAGTCACCCCCGAGCTAGGACTAAACTCCACCCGGGTAAAGGGATTCCTAGCCAGGCTAAAGGCTCATAGACAACAGGAAAGACTCTGTCTCAGGTTCTCACTCAACTGACAATCTACAGTCCCTCATTCCCCACATGCTTGTCCCACCCAGGAATTGTGCATGTTTTCTACTCATCAGTCCTTCGGCTGCCCCACTTCCTTTCTGGGCTTCAACAACAGGCCGGACAAGAAGTCTCAGAGCACTGTAGTTGCAGTTTAGCACCTTCAGGAAATCAATTCCCAACAATTCTCCCACTCAGAGAATTGCTCACGGGCCTGAGAAACCCGCCCCTTCAATATCCCATGGGCCTGACAACCCCTTCTTCAATCCAGCTCCCAAGCTAACTAGCTACACAAACGTATATGGCTATGGATATGGTTATGTTACAGTAAAATGAATGTCTGAAGGATAACTGACTGCGTGAGTGAAAAATGGTCATGGAGTCATGGCTGAATGCTGGTTGAAAAATGGAAGAGTGTGTGAAAATGAACTAAGTCCCAACAATATGTATGCATGTCCCCAACTTGACACTTGTCATGTTGGAATCTACTTTGACCCATTTGTCACCAACTTTAGAACTTAGGATAAAATAATTATCCATACTTTATGATTTAAGAAATATTAATATAATATTGCTTTTTGTCTTAAGCTCCCTAGCTTAGCCATTTTCCTTAAATTTTGGCCCTCCCTTTCCCTAACTAGTGGAGTTTAGTCCCCCATCTCTTTTATCATGGTCGGTCTGCACACAATGATGTATTTATATTAAATATGAGACATGTACAAAAATAGGCGCACTGGCCTTTAACATCTAGGCTCTTTGGCCTAATCAAAACATAAGAATCATAGCTTATAACCACTAGCTCACTAGCCTAAAAACATATCATATACATAAAGGGTCGCTGGCCTCACAATTGCACGCACTCAAGTTGCTGCGTGCGGTAGCCAGGAATGTGCGGACTTCCTCATTTTACGGCGCAGTACATGCGCGCACTATGCCATGAAATGTGCATACACAAATGATATCAAAACAAATCACCAGCTTAAGTACATTTTCATTTACATTACAATTGGGTTCGGCCTAGGGATATTACATCGTGTCAACTGCACATTATACTGATCTTGCAAAATCTATTAGAACATAAAGAGACAGATGATCTCTTGGGTTGCTACTTATGTAGTAATTTCCAAACCTACACAAATTTTGATAATACATGAAGTACTAAGCTATTCCCACTTCTTTTCTCATGTTCTTCCCTCCATTATGTTTTTATCAAGAGTATATCAAATAAAAAGGTTGCAGTTACTTAAAAGAAAAACCAAAGATTCTCGGTTCTAGCCAATCGAGAAATTGTCTACTCTGTGGAGTCGCCATATGTTGACTCATAAAATCACCAACTAAGCCACCAAGCCTGCAAATGATTGGCAAGGCACTATTAAAATTTTTATTACCTATGATATACAAATACTTAACTATAGGTGGGACCCCCTAGCAAGAGAGAAAAATTTGCAATCCCCTTGTTCTAAAAAATTAATGATGATTTTACTTCAATTTAGTTGAGGCATCTTGTTGCATCAATGATTATTCATTGGGGTTTCTCCAAGTTTTGGTGGTTGGAAAAACATAGTAGTCTTCCATGTTTATTAGTGACAAAGTGGATTGTCATCCTATGATATATATATGTCAAAAAGTTGTGGCATACTACAAAGTTCTCATGGCATGTACAAATTTTGGTTGCAAGTGATAAGATGGTTTTTACATTTAAAAAAATGATTCGATTATATCACAATGATCCAACATGAAATGGTACTCAAATTACATAACACAAGATTACAAGTTATATTATGGCATCGGGTTCGCATATATAATGACTTTGCTTATTGGAAATGTTGGTGGCATGATTAATTTAAAAGATCCAAAATTCTTGAGCATAGTACATGTGGTATATTATACGTGCACATTGATTTTATATGGCATGTTGCTATCATTTTGAACCTTTCCATTGACATTTATTTTGACATATGTATGCCCGTTGCATCACTGGTTGGCAATGAATGCGGTTTAATTAAAAAATTAGTTGGTTGGTAAGTCTCAACCACCGTTCCAAATAACATTTAGTCGTTGATGATATGGATATGAGACATGTGATATATTGCATATGTGGCATGGTTATTTGCATTGCTATTTGTGGTTGCTCTACTAGAAGTATGATATGGAATTAGAGTTAATGTTTTGGGGAACATGATCATCCATACATTGAATGCATGGGACACAAACATTTTGTTGAGACTACCACCCTAGAATGTTCTAGCATTTTTCATCCTGATGGTTTGAAATCGAGCTCTGGAGAAGCAACTCTGTCTGAACCCTAGCTAAGATTGCCACTAGCACTGTAACTCATCTTTTTCCAAAGGGATATAAGTGTTTAACGAAGGTATGTAAATATAGCTTAAACTCATCAAATGAATGTTAATTTTGCAGTCATAATTTGGGAAAAGATTTGTTGATGTGTGGATAATCATGTTGTTTATTCTTGCGCTCAGTTTGTTGCTTAATCCCTCCATTAGTTCTGTGGATTCATAGATGCATAAATATTTTAAACCCCTCTCCTTTTGTTACCTTACGAGTTTAGTTTTCCTCTGTATATGTTTCATTACAACGTTTAATAGGGAACTATTGGTCTCACATGAACAAAGAATATGAAGGGATTTTGCATTTTTTCCCACGTCTTGGTTTGCCTTTTTGTGTGAACACTTTCTCCATGAGATGGCAAGACCACTGGCCATATTCTTTCAAGATAATTTTTGGCTTTTGTATGGTTGTAATACCCTATGTATGAAGTTTAAATGAAGTGTGAGTTTTTGATGCCATACGTTTCTTACATAACGAAACAATAATAGTAAAAAGGGTCAACTTATTCTATGATTGAAGAATATTATATTCAGTTATGAACCCTTGTTATATTGAACAAGTTCATCTCAAGAGCCTAAAGGTTTGGTTGGAATGTTTTGTTAAACCCTAGGGTTTTACAGTCTTGTGCATGGTAAAGGATGACCACATTTAAAAAAAAAAACCAAAATTTGTTTTGTTACTCACAATGCTCGATTAAGCATTGCACTTAGTCTACAATTATGGAGGATCTTTTTATGGGTCATTAGAGGAATTGAGGATAATCCTGCAATTTTTTTGTGGCCTTAGCTTGTTGGAAGTTTTAATACTTGTTTCGCTTGTAGTTCAATTTCTTGTTTAGAAATTTCTATAGTTTTAAGCAAGAAAAATAATTATTACTCAAACTCGTGCATTGGAATAAATATGGTACATTTTGCTTGACTTCTGGTTGTAGTTTAATCTCAGAAAATTATGGACATATACTTGAGTGCAATTTTAGGATTACAATACCAGGCCCAACTTTAAGCCTTTGCTTCTTGAAGATACACATACGATGGTGATATAAGTGGGATCATCGATTATGTTTTTGGATTGCAGTCTGTACATCTTGATGAGAAGAAATTATTTGAATGGAGCCATACTTGACATAATTGATTTGAAGTAATTAAGTATTGGAAAATATTTTGTTATGGGTTACATATATTGACTCTATTGATTGTTGTGTATGAATGTGGTGTCTGGTAATTGGTTATTTGGAAACTAAAATATTTTATTTCATATATATAGGACCAAAACCTTCATGTCAACACTTTCCATAAAATTTTCCTTAAATCCCGTTTCCATATATAATTTCAAAATGTCATTATTTTTCCCCATGTTATATGAAATTAAAGGTTTATCTATCAGTTAATAATGGACAACAAAAATATATTCTATGATGAAAGAGGAGAGTTCTAAGAAATATGTTTGAAGAAATTATGGTAAATAGACTTTCATGGTTTGTTCAAGGCCCATTCCCTCATGCTCTCATTTTTCATAAACTATTCCCAGCTCCCAATTTCATTTTCATTTTATCCATATCTTTTCCCCCCTGATATATATAGAATGTCACTTGACAATGAAAGGCTAGTACTGATGATTCAAAGTTGACAGAGCATTACGAAATGTTGGATTGTGAATTAATATTGGATTTGCAAAATGTTCAATGATGGATGTGATATTGTTTTGAACACATATCACTATTTTTCCTTACCATATTTCCATTTTTCATACATCACAAATCCCAACATGTTCCTAAATTTCATTAAAACTTCGATGTTCTTAAATAATAATTACTCTTATAGGATGAGGAAGTGATTTAAGACAAGAATAACAGTTGATTATCCCCCCCTATATGTCTTTGGTTGTTTGCATGATTGTTTGTTGTCAGTCAGAGCTATTTCTAAATTATGTTTATGCAAATGGTATTTGATTCTTATTGGCTATTGTGTGCATGCTCTAAATTTTCCCTACACTTATAGATGAGTTTCTTCAACGACAAGAGGTAAAACACCTATTGATGAGAATTTAGAGGTCATAAAAATAACAAATTTGCAGGGAAGTGGGCAGAGGAAAACTGATTCTCATAAAAAATATGAGTTCTGATTTTTAAAAGTGTTATCTTACTGTAGAGATAGATCTAGTTGTTTTTTGGGACAACAATATATCTTGGACATGTTGACTACTTATCATTTTTGGATATTTCTACAACATTATTTTCTATTTCATGGCAGCTAGATGGTTATTTTGACATATTTATAACAACTTTTGACTTGAACAACAATCTGATATATTTGATTTTGATATAAATATATTTGGACATTTGGGAGTTACAAGGATGATTACAAGTATTTTATGAACTGATTGGGATATGTGCTATGTTGATGACTAAATGAATGTTTGATGGCATTAAATTATATTTATTTTCAAGGAGGAATAAGGGGGATATGTTGAAAAACTTAAATAAAGTCATTAGGGGGTGTTGGACACACCGACCACACTGAGAGGGAGGGGTGAATCAGTGTAGGGATCTTTTTCAACAATCCTTCACAAAACTCCTTAGTTAGCAATCACCATTTACTCATTACTTATTGTTGTCATTTATAACCAGTTAAATGTAAACATACCTCAACAACATATACCAACAACATATATCATCAATAAGTCATCACCACAAGGAACACAAAGAACACAAGATGTATGTACAATTTTATTTTTATTATGGACTACAATCCTTGGGTTATCAGCAACAACTGAATAGAGTTACAACTCCACAAGAGCACCAGCTCTACAATGCAAGACTCAACTTACACAACTCAGCACCAACTGAGAAGAGGAATCAATCCTCAACAAATACCAATATGTCAATAGGTACACGACCTGCCAGTAGTGCAACACACGTATGTACGCGCCACACCAGTAGTACAACTCGCGTATGTACGCGACCTGTCTGTACTATAGCTTGTGTGTTCCTTCTGAACAATTAGGGTTTTCTCTCCATGAAAAAATCAGATCCTCTGCAGCCTTCAGTCACATCCACTTATGTCTTTCACTGTCCAATCTGAACCATAACCAATCACAACACATCTATGATCTCCAACAACTTACTCATGCTCCTCAACCATACAATATGAATGCTACTTAATCATGTATAAGCAACTAGTATACTATGGAAATCATATCAATACTAAACCATAAGAGTGCTACTCACTCTATCAATCATCCAACATAATCATATCACAAAAGCCATACCAAGAATTCCTTAAGCATTCACCATACAATAAGATAGAGTATCCATCAAGACAACTATGTAACCATACCATAAATTTTATAGCAAACCTGAGCCCATAGAATGCAGATCAAGAACTTTCTTCAGACTTCAAGATCCTGGCATTAGCTCACACTCAAGTCTCCATGACTTCATTCAACTATACATGCTCTACCTTCCTTTATCCCGCGTGTGTACGCATCCTGCCTCACTGTAGCCCACGTATGTACACGCTCTGTACCACTGCTGCTCTTGTACTCCTTAAGAAACTAGGGTTTTTGATCTTCCGAAACTTTCACCGTCATGATCTTAGACTTACAGAAACTTTGATGCGTCCATGATATCCTTCAGTTAATCTCTCTCTTAGAATAGATCTTCAAGATATGCTCAAGAGATATTTTTCACAAGAGACCCTTGCCTCTTATTTATACTCTCCAAGTAGATTCCTTAGAAGCATCTTCTAGGCCACTTTGTCCACATAGCCACTTTGTCCACATAGTCACCTATGTCCAACTTTACCCAATTTTCCACTTGTCCATGTATCCAATAGCCACTTGACCACTTAACCCATTTTCCTCATTTTAGGGTTAACCTTATTATAACCACTTTCCATAATTAGAAAGTTCTTCATTTACTTTGTTATTTAAATAATCCTCCTTGACTTTGTCACTTTGCTTTATTATTTAAATAATCCTCTTTGACTTTGTCACTTCACTTTATTATTTAAATAATCCTCTTTTACTTTGTCACTTCACTTTTAAATAATTTCTTCTTTGCAAGCACTTTGGCTTCTTTGACCTTTTGGGGCTTCTATCCATCATATGAGGGTCCTCCAACTTCGTAAGGCCATAACTCTCAAACCGTGGGGAGTTATGTGACGTTCCACATACCACTGGAAATGGCATGACAAGCACTATCCATATAGGATAGTTTCACTAACAAATTCACTGATCTTTATCTCATTATTCCACAATTAAGTATGGGTTCCCTAACCATACTTCTAGGATAACTCAATCGCAAAGTGTCTTCCCGCGAGGGATTTCACCATAAGGGGACCACTTTGGAGTTCATCCATTTGTACTTTCTATCAACCATGATAAGACACTTAACTGCAAAGCATCTTCCCATGAGGGATTTCACCATAAGGCGACCACTTTGGAGTTCATCCATTTGTACTCCTTATCAAGACAATAATGAGTCATCTTTACATTAATCCAACTATGCATCATATATCAATGAAACCACGTCGATCCATCTTCATCTATGCATCATATATCAATGAAAACTCATTGATCCATCTATGCATGACATCATATGACTATGATTCCACTTGAAATCAATCCATTCAGATCAGGACAATACATATTACATCAGTATGCTATGACAATACATTGTTCCTTTGACATCAATCCTTTGACATCAATCAATCAATCCTTTGGAATCAATGACAACATGATACAACAATATCCCCCTTTTGCATTGATGGAAATACCAACATTGATGTCAACACCAATCATTGATGGCGACATGTAGACAAGGCATTTCTCTACATCAATAGTCATCTCAATCACATCAATGTGACTATCTCTCCCCCTTTTACGTCAATGGCAAAGGGTAGTTCTCTCCTCGGGGCTTCTCCCCTGCCTGAAATCCCCTTGCCTGGATGCCTTGATCTTCCTCTGAATAATCTCTCCCCTTTTGAACAAGGGATATCACTCAGATGTAATGCTGAAGACATATCGCTCATGCTCCCCCTGTGACCATCTCTTCCCCTGGAACTATGCCTCTGTGCTCTTTCTCCAAGTATAGGGCTCCTTTTTTTAAGTATTTATCTTTGCATCTGATAAAATATATCTTCCTGGAATCATGGGAAGAAGAATGACTCCCCCTATGGGTATGTCTCCCCCTATCTTCTATGCAATATGAACAATATGCTGTCACTGCAATATGCTTTTTCTGCAAATGCTACTGCTCAATCGGAACATAGATCAACTGCTCTTTCTATGACGATCCTTGGACATGTTCATGCATCAAACTCGTGCCATGCCATACATCATGAAGTCAACAATAAAATAGAGAATCATGAACAAAACATCAACCAAGTACATCATGTGCCATATTGTGTGCCAACACAACACCTATGTACATCAATACCATAGAATATGCCAAAAGATATCATTAATTGAGTGTATCAACCATATGCTTCTACAAACATGCCAAACATGTGCTCAAACATGTGTCATATCACCCATGACATGCTTCTATCTCTAACCAAGTGTCACAACCATGTATCTTAATCAATCAAGTGTCTCAGCTATGTCATCATGTGACAAAGTATATGCTAAACAAGTAATACCAATGGTGTACGCTAGCCAAGTATTGTCATCCACAAACATATACCATCTATGAGTGTATCAACATGCACTAAACATGTATCACCACCTGTACCAAGCAAGTGCATCAACCATGCACCAATACAACAACAAGATGAACTACAATCAAGATGTGTTCCCATACATGTATGCTATATCAACCATAAGCTATGTGCCAATCATACTTCTAGTAGGTGTCTCTAACAATCAACCATGCATCAACTATAGATCAAGCTATGACTCATCAATGGTGTACAACATGACCACTTCATCAACTCATGAACTACATGTCCCAATATGTAGCCTATCCATGTGCCAAATGCATGCACCAAGATATCCAATAAATATGCTTCCAAAAATACATCATAAGATATATCAATGAAACTCAAATATGTACCAGCCATGTATCCCAACAGATCAGCCTCAACTTCCATTCACTACAGAAAATACTAAGTATCCAATAATACATGTACTAGAAGTGTGCCTCAATAGATCAATGACATCTCTAGCTAGCATCATCATGATGTATCTCATAACCAAAGTGCCATAACTTCACTTTCACAACCAACAATGTTCTTCAATAGAAAAATGTCTCAATCCACACTATAGGGTTAGTACCATGCATCCAAGATAGTCTTTCAACACTCAACCATATGTCACCACCATACATACATCAATTATGTATGTCAACATGTAATCATTAAACCTGCAACAAACCATGTCAGACCCTGCAACAAACCATGTCAGATCCCGCAACATAAGTTATACCATCACATCAAGTTGCAACTCATATGCATAGCCTTTTTCCCAAGGCTTTTATCACGGATATGTGGCCTGCTGCACAGACAACTCGCGTATGTACGCGACCTATTCATAGGTCAACTTGCGTATGTACATGACTGTTACCATTGTAACCCGCGTATTCTTCTGAATATGTCAAACTTGAGATTCTCTTAAGGCTACAATTTTTCTCTGGTTGTTCAGTCTTCTTTACCAACTTCTGAAGGTGTCCCTGATTCTCATAACTTGAGCTCTGAGCTTCCATTTTTTCAAAAATGTCTTCCTTCCTAACTTCATGCCTTCTTCTAGTCATGCTATATGAATTCCTCATCATGGACTTTCTTCTTGTGTTCCATCAATCCTGTGATTTGTGGCCAAATCCACTACAACTGTAGCATCTCATGGTGTGACAATGAGCAACAATATGTCCTACTTGATTACATATCCAACACCTTAGGGTGTTATGAAATATTTCACTATCTTTCCTTGCATAATATCTACATTCTGAAGCTTTGTGACCGTGCTCATTACATGGGTAACATTGACCATGAAAAACATTTTCATACCTTTGCTTTGCTGTCCATATTGAAGGTGTCTCTCTTCTTTGAGGTGTAAATATAGTTTCATGATGTCTTCCTTGCTTTGTTCTTTTGAAACTTTCCTTGCCTTGTGTAGATGGTTGACTTGCAGCATTATTTCCATCCTTTGAGAGTGAGGGACTTACCTCATGCTTCTTTGAGGTGCTTGCTTCAACATGTGTAGCTTCTTTCTTGTATCCAAGACCTGATTTATCATTTGGTGATCTTTGACTATCCAAGATCTCATTCAATATTGTTGAGCTATTCAAGAATTTGTTTGACTTCTCTACTTTATTTCTAATATCAACAACTTCAACTTCCCACTTATGACATGACTCTTCCTTTTCATTTACTTGATTCTTTAGTAATTCCTCTACCCTTTTGGCTTCTTCAATTTGGGTCTTAAGATGAACACAAACTTCAAGACTTTTTCTAATCTCATCATCGAGATTCCTATTCTCTTCTATTTCATTCTTTAGTCTTTTGATCTCTTCTTCTTTTTCTTCTAATTGAGTCTTTTTACTTTCTTCTTGTTCCTTGATCATTTCCTTTAACTTCAAGATATGCCTTTGATTCTTTTTAAGAAACCTTTTAGTTGTTAGCCTTTTTCTCATATACAATCATTAAGTCTTAGTATACCACCTTTGTATATTTTACATGCTAGGATATAGTTTTTATCCTAAGTGTGTTTCTAGATTCCTATATTTCCTCATTTGACTTTATTTCCTGATGAGGTGTCGATGCGAGAAAAATTGAGGTGGTTTCATTATTGTATTATATATTTGTATCATTAAGATGAATACAATGTTGAGAATTATAGCTTGAGGCCTTTTCCGCCAATCTTCTTGTCCTAATATTCTTATTCTCAATTTCTTCAATTGGTATCAGAGCACCTTTGGTCTTAAGGTCCTGATGTCACCATGATAGCTTTTCCAGGGATGGTGAATAATTCAAGCTTAATGGTAGACATTGCTCACAACAACAAAATCCAGATTCACAATCTTTGAGATGCGTAAATTTCACTTCTCAATCAATCTAAAGAGCCACGACAATGTTATCCTCACACTACCAATGTGGATTTGAGTTTGTGAGAGGCATATGTGGCAAGGAGTTGTAAGAAAATTTAAGGTAATTCTAAAAATTTATGTTTGAGATGAGTTCAATATAGCCATGGGGATATTATAACATTGCTCACTAGATCAGTATATTGTCATCTATGGACAATTCTTGTATGCTGCATATACTGTGTATGCGTAGTATTGATTTTACATGATGTTAAATTGATTTGAAGAGTTATTTCTTGTTCATTGTTAAGACCAATTTTTGTCTTCCCATTCCAGATCTCAGATATCATCTTTTTTTGTGGATTCAAACCTTGATTTCAAGTTTCAACTATATCCCATCCTTCCCATGCAAGCGATCATTAAACTTTGAATACTAATAGATTTGATTCAAGAGATCCCTCTACGTGTGAATTTGATCTGTTGACTAGTGCGCACTGCCATCACAGATATGGAACTATCCAGTATGATTTCTCCCCTTTCTATCTAGTTGTTGGATCTAGTATCCAAAGAAACACAGAGTTCTAAAAGTTTCAGGTTTTAATTGCTTCAAAAAGTCTTCACTGTATAATTGAGAATAACATATTTGACCCATAGCCTGCAATTTCTACCAATGAGCTCTTATAATCAGTTTCACATTGCACTATCAATTCCCCACAACGTTCATGCACATATAATCAACTAGGTTGTGAACTGGGCAAATGAAGGCATTATTGATGTTGTAAGATCAACCTGTTTTTCTTATGATGGAAGCAGATCCACTGGTGTTAGTTTGTAGAGAAAGAAAAGATCAAATAGTGGATGACAATTGTGGAAAAAAAAAACATAGTGGATGCAGATTGGTAGTGAAGAGCAGATCATCCATTCAAATTTCTCAAATGTAGATCATGATCGCTTGACTTGAAATGTTGGATGCGTTAGATTGATATTCAAATGCAACACTAGGATCTTCATATCCATGTGGTTTTGTTTGAGCGTGGTTCTTTGGTGACTCTATGCATGACTTCCTGTACAAAAAAGTGCAGATCAAAACCTTCTTAGCTATTTCTATCCCATCACTGTCTCTGAAGAACAACAACATGGACATACAAATTTCCCCAACGTCTAGATCGAATGTCAAGAGATGGACTATCAAATCCTAGACCAGATGCTGCCTCCACTTTCACCTTTGCGCACCGTACATAACCCTCGCTTAGAAGATGCATTGTAGAGTGGAGCCTCCATGCAGGATTTGGAAAAATAGCCAAAGTGTGGAGCTCAGATTGCTTGAATCCAAGTGGGTTGATCACTCAAATCTGTGATGCATGAGGAAGCCGTAATTTATTAGCAGCTGAAGGTTTATACATTGGTTGAAGACTTGTCCAATGAGGAAAATGGTGAACTCTACATGATACACAACCCTAATTTAGCACACATTCATTAAAATATGTCATGTACATGATCCAACACACGTTTTGAGATCTTCCACAATCCACCTCTGTCAACACACGTTCTATATCTCCACGTGTTGATGAACCCGACGTTCAACATCTCATGCATAAACGAACTCATGGATCTCTAGCTTGCCCATGATATTGCCTACGATATGGTTTTTTAAATTATAAAATATTGTAATAGTTTTATTGGGAGCCATAAGAAGAAAAACATTGTCTTTTTGGTATGACATTTGTAAAGGAGAAATAAGTTTCCTTTTGTAGTTTGAAGGGGAGAGCTTATTTTTTTAAATGTCTTTGAGGTATTTACTTAAGGGGGGCATATTGAAGTATATGGTAGAATATTTTAAGGAGGGGTATTTTTGAACTATGTTGTAAACTGGGTATTTTGTAAAATCAAAGTAACTTTTACTTTGAGGGGGGACAAGCAATGAATGCAAGAGAAAGAAACATTGTATTTTTTATTTCTTTCGTGGTTACGAAGAAATAATGGAGCATAAGTGTCAAATTTTGAAAGCTTTACAAAAGCAGAATTGTAATCCATTTATCAAGAGTTGATTAGAGCCAAGTGCAAAGCTCAATCAATTTATTTTTCCAAGATACTATACGAGGGTCAAGGCCAAGCCCCGATAGTTCATCTTCTTTTTGCGGCGCATTGTGTAGTATGGTTGGTGGCTATTTTTCTTGAATGCTTGGATGTTTAATGTCAAGTTTTGACATAAACACAATTGTAACGCATTACACATGGAGTACACAACAAGTCAATGAAATGCAAGCTCACATAATTAAAGCACAATCAAGCACATATGATTGAGCATTTACAAGCAATCAAATCATATCAGTCAAAGCAATCAAATCAAATTAATCAAAGGCGCAATTCAAATCATTGTAACAATGGACACATCAAGCTCATAATCAAGAACTCAAAGCATCATCAAATTTGAAGATCAACTCAACTTTGAAATCGACATTTATTGTAAACTTGCAAATAGTATTTTTTGTAAGTAATCAAGATCAACTATAATTATTTTGTAAGTGTTCAATCAAATCAAGTTGAATTTCTTTGTAATTGGGTGCATTCTCGGTTGAGCTCGACACCCAATATTCATTGTAATTTTTGAGTCGAAATTGACAAGGTTGAGTAGTTTAACTCAAATCATTGTAAACATCACAAGTTTGGATGCATTTTCGGTGGTAACTGACATTCTCAACTTCCTGGAAACAAGTTCAAGCAAGGCAAGTTCAAGTGAGCGTGAATAGCAAGCGAACGTGAAGTTCAAGTGAGCGTGTTCAAATGGAGCGAAGTCGTGAATTACTAGAGTTTTTGAACACTCTAATAAACACCACTGAAGACAACATAGTAATATTGAACAAAACAACACTTCAATCAGTTCTAACTTGTTTGCAAGTGATGCAAGCTAAAGTTATACTTCTTCAAGAACAATCCCAACTATTGAATGATGAGTTGATAAATTTCAAAAATCAACAGCCAGTGAAGTTTTCTGAACTAGTTTTTGTTCATAACAACCCTCTCTATGATGATGATTTTGATCAACAGTTGGTGAAGGAACAAATAAGCAAGCCAACTTTAGAAGTAGCTTCCAATGAAGATGAATTGCAAGAAGAAGATGCCAAAGCACAAAGTGATACAACAAGTATAAGTGAAAGTAAATGTGAAGCACATCATCAAGTACAACATGATCTTTCCAAGCCCATCATAAGAACTTGGGAAGAATTACACTTCAAAATAAATTGACATGGCTTAGGATATGAAAATCAAAACAATTTTCATATTCCAAATTACTCCAAACCAATTTTGTTTGTGAGCGTTGGATTCCTTCAAGAAAATTCAACTTCAAATGTTGAAGATTAGAATGTTAAGTGCCAACATTGTAATCGAGTAGGTCACATGGAGAATCAGTGTTTTGATCTCCATCCTTGTCAGAATTGTGGCAAGAAAAATCATGCATCAAATAAATGTTCTAAGAGGAACAAACCCACAAGATTGAAGATTCATTATGAGTGGATTGATCCTTGGCAATGGTCATCAACTGTCAAATGATTATATAATTCTTATCGAAGAATACAATCTTGAGTAAAGACGTGTCTTGCACCAAATAGTGAAATGTGTATATAACTCCAAAGTGGTCCCCTTATGGTGTAGCTTTCGAGCATGGCCCTCACGGGATGAGATAACATGTGGTTGTTTCCACATGCCCACTTTGAGTTGTACACAAATGGAATAACACTGAAACCCTCATGCATCTTAAGGGGGTGAGTTCAAAATTCCAGTGATGATGGTTCATGAAACCACTTGTGGTCTCTCCTTTCAGCTGACAAAGGGGGGAATTGATGATGAAATTGAAGATGGTTGTCATATTGAAATTTTCGACAACAAATATGCCAGATGGGCATCAAATTTTCCAGATGGGAAACTGCAGTCTATAGATGGCAAACTTTGGCAGAATGATGGTTCTATATTGAATCATACATTGGGATGTTGATTTTGAGAGCAATGATGTGGGCATTGTAGCTTGGCATTGATTGAGTTGTCAGGCATTTTTAGGGATGTGGCAGACTTGCATCCGATTCACTTCTCTTTGTTCACTCTCATCATATTGGAGTTCACATCAGTGAAAAAATTGTTGGCATTCTGGCTCACATGATTACACAGTGAGGTTTTCCAGATTTCTTAGCATCCATATTTGTGGTTTTTCATGCAGTTCTTCATTGTGGCTCAACTCAGGAGTTTCAACATGAAGACATGGAGATATACCAACTTATGCACCTGCTTTGTTGGTATTGTTGTTTGGACTTATGATTGAGGGGGGAAATGTTAGCCTCTTTCTCATATACAATCATTAAGTCTTAGTATACTACCTTTGTATATTTTACATGCTAGGATATAGTTGTTATCCTAAGTGTGTTTCTAGATTCCTATATTTCCTCATTTGACCTTATCTCCTGATGATGTGTCGATGTGAGAAAAATTGAGGTGGTTTCATTATTGTATTATATATTTGTATCATTAAGATGAATACAATGTTGATAATTATGGCTTGAGGCCTTTTCCACCAATCTTCTTGTCCTAATATTCTTATGCTCAATTTCTTCAGTAGTTTTCTCAGAAAGATAGCTATATTCTATTTAACAATGGTCATAGTTGTATTCAAATAAACGCAGTCAACTTTCATTTTAAGCTCTGATAGTTCTTGTTCTACTTCTTCCACGGGATAACTATCATTTAACTTTGCACAAACTATTTCTAGATTTTATTCTTCACTTGTAGAGAAATATTCCACATCATCACTTTTTGAAATATTGCAATCGGAGGTTTTTGGAGATTCTTTACCTTCATTGATCTTGATGGAATTGTCTTCAAGGTCTTCCTTTTTTACAACATCATCACATTTAGAATCATTGCAAATAGAGGATTTTGGAGATCTTTTATCTTCATTGTTCTTGATGGAGTTGTCTTTAGTGTCTTCCTTCTTGCTTTGGTATGTCTCCTCTAGCTTTAGCCATAGATCCTTGGCGAAAGTGCATTGTCCCATGCTCTCTTGGATAGAACTTGAGAGTCCACTAAGAATAGTCTTGAGAGCCAATGCATCATTCTTCTTTTCTTCCCTTTGAGCTGCAAACTTTGACTTGTTCTTCAAAGGAACTGAACCACCAATAACTTCTTTCAAAACACCCACTCCTATTTCCTTCAAATGCACTTTCATTTCTATTCTCCATGTAGAATAATTTTCATCATCAAGGATTGGAACTTCATCATCCATTTGTGTGTCCATGGATCTCCTCTAAGCTTGTTAAGGCTTATAGTGAAGGCCCACTCTGAAACTAATTGTTGGACACACCGACCACACTGAGAAGG
>ML780781.1:632035-645959 GCA_009831015.1 Picea engelmannii
TTCTCATTACTTATTGCTGTCATTTATAACCAGTTAAATGTGAACATACATCAGCAACATATACCAACAACATATACCATCAATAATTCATCACCACAAGGAACACAAAGAACACAAGATGTATGTACAATTTTATTTTTATTACGGAATACAATCCTTAGGTTATCAACAACAACTGAATAGAGTTACGACTCCACAAGATCACCATCTCTACAATGCAAGACTCAACTTACACAACTCAACACCAACTGAGAAGAGGAATCAATCCTCAACAGATACCAATCTGTGAATAGGTACACGACCTGTTAGTAGTGCAGAACGTGTATGTACACGCCCTACCAGCAGTATAACTCACGTATGTACACGACCTGTCTGTACTACAGCCTGCATGTTCCTTATGAACAATTAGGGTTTTCTCTCCATTAAAAAATCAGATCCTCTACAACCTTCAGTCACATCCACTTTTGTCTTTCACTGTCCAATCTAAACCATAACCAATCACAACACATCTATGCTCTCCAACAACTTACTCATGCTCCTCAACCATACAATATGAATGCTACTTAATCATGTATAAGCAACTGACATACTATGGCAATCATATCAGTACTGAACCATAAGAGTGTTTCTCACTCTATCAATCATCCAACATAACCATATCACAACAACCATACCAAGAATGCCTTAAGAATTCACCACACAATAAGCAAGAGTATCCATCAATACAACTATGTAACCATACTGGAACTTTTATAGCAAATCTGAGCCCATAGAATGCAAATCTGGAACTTGCTTAAGAATTCAAGATCCTGACATTAGCTCACATTCAAGTCTCCATGACTTCATTCAATTGTATGCTCTCTGCCTTATTTCATCCCGCGTGTGTACACGTCCTTCCTCATTGTAGCCTGTGTATGTACGTGCTCTGGACCACTGTTGCTCACGTAGTCCTTCAGAAACTAGGGTTTCTGATCTTCCAAAAATTTTACCGCCATGATCTCAGACTTACAGAAACTTTGATACGTCCATGAGATCCTCTAGTCAATCTCTCTCTCTCAGAATAGATCTTCAAGATATGCTCAAGAGATATTTTTCACAAGAGACCCTTGCCTCTTATTTATACTCTCCAAGTATCTTCCTTAGAAGAATCTTCTACGCCACTTTGTCCGCATAGTCACCTATGTCCAACTTTTCCCAATTTTCCACTTGTCCATGTATCCAATAGCCACTTGACCACTTAAACCATTTTCCTCATTTTAGGGTTAACCTTATTATAACCAATTTCCATAATTAGAAAGTTTTCCATTAACTTTATTATTTAAATAATCCTCCTTGACTTTGTCACTTCACTTTATTATTTAAATAATCCTCTTTGACTTTGTCACTTCACTTTATTATTTAAATAATTCTCTTTGACTTTTTTCACTTCACTTTTAAATAATTTCTTCTTTGCAAGCACTTTGACTTCTTTGGCCTTTTGGGGCTTCTAGCCATCATATGAGGGTCCTCCAAATTCGTAAGGCCATAACTCTCAAACCGTGAGGAGTTATGTGACGTTCCACATACCACCGGAAATGGCATGACAAACACTATCCATATAGGATAGTTTCATTGAAAAATTCACTAATATTCATCTTATTATCCCACAATTAAGTATGGGTTCTCTAACCATACTTCTAGGATAACTCAATCGCAAAGAGTCTTCCCATGAGGGATTTCACCATAAGGAGACCACTTTGGAGTTCATCCATTTGTACTTCCTATCAACCATGATAAGACACTTAACTGCAAAGCATCTTCCCATGAGGGATTTCACCATAAGGGGACCACTTTGGACTTCATCCATTTGTACTCCTTATCAAGACAATAATGAATCATCTTTACATTAATCCAATTATGCATCATATATCAATTAAACCACATCGATCCATCTTCAACTATGCATCATATATCAATGACAACTCATTGATCCATCTATGCATGACATCATATGACTATGATTCCACTTGACATCAATCCATTCACATCAGGACAATACATATTACATCAGTATGCTATGACAAGACATTGTTCCTTTGACATCAATCAATCAATCCTTTGGCATCAATGACAACATGATCCAACAGGGGGTCCCACCTATTAGTTAATATTGATTTGATCCTTTTCATTATTTATTAATATTTAAATTAAATTTGTTCCTAATTAAATTTAATTAGTTAATAACTTAACTAAAAAGTAGTTGAACTACTCAAACTTCCTTTTGGAGAAATAAAAGAAGATTTCAAGGAACAAGGAAAGAAGAGAGTGACAAAGAGAACAAATATGATAAGGTATTCTCTTGCTTCTTAAGTGAGATTACTTTACTATTTCATTCATCTCTGAGATACATAAGTGCTAAGAACTTCTTGTTGATAGTAGGATCATACTGAAGGTGGCAATAAGGAGGACCAAGAAATATTGATTTGTTGATATACTTCACATGTTGATCATCTATTTCTGATCGTATGTGGATTCTTATTAGATTTATGAATTAGTTTTCAGTACTGATTAAATTTTTTATGTAGAGTTAAGGTAGTGGCATTTGTGCCTGTTATTTCAGGTTTGTTTCAGTCTTAGTTTTATTTAAAGACACCAGTAGTCTCTATGTGATGTAATATACCACCTTTGACTACTAAGTCTCATTTTGGTCCTTACCTTTTGGGTATGAAGAGTGTTGTTGGTTGTATTTAAGATTTGAATAAATAAAATCTTTGGATGGTTTTGAAGTCTCATTTGATTTACTGTGTAATATTATATGAGATTTCTATTTCTAAAGTTGTTCTGAAAATCAAAAAATTATTTTCTGTTATAAATATTTTTCTTTTTCTTTGCCATATTAAAATTATAAAAGATAGAATTAATCCCAAGGACATATTTTTTGAGGATTAATTGATTTTTTTGTTAAAAGGGCTATAAACACATGGTGATAATCCCGACTATTTTTCTCTAGCTAGGAAGAATTCAAAAATGTTTGTATTAGGATTGGTCATTCCTTTTCATCAATAATCCCGTGGTATCTTTTCAAGAATCATGAATGCCTTCCTATAGGAGAAGTGTGCAACTCCATAAATACCTTCTGTTTTTTTTGGGAATTCTTACATAAATATAGGCGATCATGATATTGTCACGTCCTTTCCGTTACGACAAAAAATAAGTGAGTAAAAAGAGGCAAATATTTTTTTCTTTTGAACAAAAGTTAGGACAAGTGATATGCGTCACAACATACATAAATAAATACACAATTAATCTCATCACAATCAATTTGAATGCAACATCACAATTATTCAATCAACCATATCACATAAAGATAACATAAGGAAGCT
Source organism: Picea engelmannii (assembly GCA_009831015.1). Classification (NCBI taxonomy): domain Eukaryota; kingdom Viridiplantae; phylum Streptophyta; class Pinopsida; order Pinales; family Pinaceae; genus Picea; species Picea engelmannii. The sequence continues at coordinate 635,398 of ML780781.1, forward strand.
ACCCGCCCAACCTATCCTGCAAGGTTAGGACCTCCAAGACACATAATCAACGCTCAAGTCCAAGATTCATCAGATTGATTTTGACCATTTAAGGTCTCAAGACCGGCGATTGTTCCGAAGAACAAGGAGATATCTAGTTCCCTTAACCACAATCATACTATGATATTCATGACCAAATCCACAACAATACCCTTCATAAATTCCTTTAACACAGATTATAATCTATTATGTTTAAACAAATGATTTAGCATTATTCATGTGAATCGGGCAAGAACATCTTATAACATCTATCACGAGGCATAATTTTTTTTCACTTAACACGTATGTGAGAATCCACACATTAAATTCTCTAGCCAAAAGGCACTAAATTTTTCATATAATATACCTGCTAATCCTAACAGAAAATAATCAATTCTTTCCAAGTTAGACTCACAACTTTCGTTTAATTCACCCTCTAATCACAATGTCAACAACAGTTCTTAATTGGTAAAAGATAAGTCGAAATTCCGAAATATAAAAACATCCATATTAGGCATACTTAACATGATTATTTAATCTTTATCATGGAATTGTGCATACAAACTCTTATTTCATATTTGATAAAAGTTGTCCTATCTCAATGCATCATGATCATATAACATTTATTGACTGTCATTCAAAAACATTGGCACCAAAATTCTTAAGCTTTCAAAACAATTTACTCCCCATTAAATCTCACTCTAAGGCATCCTTAAGTTTAAATTTTTTAAAACTCTCAAGGAGAAACATAAAATTATTAAAATAATCATTTTAAAAGTTCAACTAACTTAAGGATAGTCTATCCCAACCATTACATAAACTAACTAGTATCAAGGGCAACTTATACTATACCCAAAATGATTGGAGGTACCACTTCACTCTACAAGAATAGGAAGATATGAAATACTAAATTTTCTGATCCTAGATTATCAAGTTAAGGCAGCGAAACAAATAAAAAATAAGGAGTCAAAAGTAGAAACACTCAAAGAATTCCCAGAATCCAATTGGTAAAATAATTTGGCAGCTACAGTAGTTCTCCGAATTCTGGTCATCACTAAAATGATAGCGAACAGGAATTAAGGTACACATAATTTAAAATACTTCACAATTTAATTTTAGCTCCTAAACCAGAAGCTACATAATGATTGGCCAGTGACCCTCCGAATTTTAATTACTAAGAAATGCCAAAAGAATTGGAAGCTAACCAATAATTTTCTCATTACAGGAGCTGCAAGTAGATTTGGCAGTGAATCAAATAATTTTCTATGACTGGAGCTACATTTTAATTTGGCAGCGATTCAATATTTTTCAAATACAGGAGCTACAATTTGATTTGGAAACGATTCTATATTTGTAAATTACAGGAGCTACAATTTGATTTGGCAACAATTCAATATTTTTCAATTACATGAGCTGCAATTTGATTTGGAAGCGATTCAATATTTTTCAATTACAGGAGTTGCAATATGATTTGGTAGCGAATCTAATAAATTTCTTCTAAGGATAAAATGATGAAGCAACTAACATCACGAAAATTCCATAAACTCTCCCCATACATAACTTTGTACAATAAAACTTGCCACCATTATGAATGATCAACACACTTCTTCCACCAGCAAAACCTGTGCTCATAGATATTACATAAATGACAAAAAAAAACCATCCAACAAAACATGAATGGTGACAGTAATAATTCCCACAACAACAATAAAAATCCTAGTCCCACCATATCACATGAATTCATCTGCGAGAATGAAGATCTAGATCCAAAAAGCGTCGACTAACAGAGAATTTAGTCTCTTGTGGTTACCAAAGCAAATTCACTAATCTAATAAATTTCGGCATGAAAATGTCGTTTAAAAATTGACCTTGTTAGCCTGATATAGATGGAAAGCCCTCCAAAATTCTCAAGGGCCAAGGCGTATCCCAGGATGATGAGAGGGTTTAGAAAAATTATTTACAACGATCATAACAAGTTTATTTTCCATAAATTCTAATTAATATGTAGCGACCATAAGGATTTCAGAATTCTTGATGGTAAATTAAATTGGCAGCGAAAAAAACCAAATTCCAAACTTCGGAAATGTAAAATCTCCCCTTTTTTTAAATCCCAATTATATTCTAAATCTTGGATTCACAAATAATATTGCAGCGACCCTTGAGTTTAAATGTCAGAATTTGCAATTAGATAAGCGGTGAGGATATGCAATAAATTTTCAACGACTTCATAATTTCCTAAACTTCATATTATAAAACTACAGATGCGACGACTCTAAATTTCAGAATTGCATACAAGTTTACAATGTCGACGAAAATCTAAATCCCAAATTTCCCATGAAATCTACAGTGACCAATGAATTTCTACACACAGGGTTTATACATTTTAATTGGCAGCAACAAATAGACTTCAAAATTCCAGACTGTAAATTAAAATGACAATGAAAATAAAATGCATTCTGGGTTATATATAATTTTGGCAGCATTCATAAGAGGTACTAAAAATTTGTTCCTGCCATTTAATTTGGCAGTGAATTACATATTTTAATTTCACAAGCAATATAAAATCTGTGGTGATCAAAAACAAATTTCATACTCATAATTTTAACTAAAATATAATTATTTTCTTCAGCAATGCAAATGCGTGGAAAATAATTACGCGATGTTCCCTTCAATATGCACCTTCATTCTCCAAGGGTGTCGCTCACCTTTGACTGGTTTTGGAAGTTTTTACGACCCTTGGAGTCGATACTCGACTCGGTCGACCTTGTGAGAGACTAAGGGCTTTTAAGGAGTAAGGACTCCGCCTTATTGCGTGCTCCTTAGAAATATTCGTGAACGACTGTCTCAGTCTACCCTCACGACATCATGGACCTCTTGAAGTAGTTAATCGTTAACCTACCATTCGAGCCACAGTGGGAGTGCTAGTAGGCTGTGATAGGGACGCTGCCACACCTATCCCTCAATGTCTAGTTTTTGTGCATGGCCCCTCTACTGCTTATGTGAGTCGGATTAGAAAGCATCATCAAGCATGCATCCACTGACAAAAACAATGTCAATAATCTATATACATAATCATACTGAAAGAAATCATATGTCATATGTGCGTAAAATGAAATACTCAAACAAATAAAATCCATTCCCTGATTCAATCCGGAGTCCAAGGAACTCCATTGATGCCTTCAACATCCAGAACTTGTCATGTGCCCTACACACTCAAGAAAACTTGTCAATAACATCTGCCAACATATATACAAGAATATAACAATAAGTCACAACACAACATCATGATCATATGTAACCCATAATCGAAACTAAATCATAATATATCATAACCAAATCACTTGCACGCAAGTGTCCTCAAAGAATATGTCAATAAAAGTGTCCTCAATAGAGCGGGATGTTACATACACCCCCTCTTTTTTTAAACTTCATCCTGAAGTTTGTACAGTATATAAATGCAAGTAAATAAAAGTATCTGACATAGATCTATATGTCTAATATACCAAACAAGTAAGGAAACAGTTGACGCATCTCATATGCGTCCTCCCAGGTAGTTGAGTGTGGACTATAGTTGTCCCACTGGACCTTGACCTGATTAACTATTTGACGTCATAGCTGTCGAATGCAATGGTCCAGAATGCGGATTGGCTATGCCATGAGATCACCCTCGTCTGACACCTGTAAATAACTCATGTCAATAACATGTGAAGGATCACTAATATAATGTCTCAATACAGATACATGAAATACATCGTGCATACGCCTCAAAGAATCATGCAAGGATAGTCGATAAGCCACGGGTCCTTTATTTTCCACAACTTTGAAAGGTCCCACAAACCTAGGAGAAAGTTTAGCACCCTTTCCAAAATTGATTGAACTCTTGTGTGGTTTGAACCACAAGAATATTTTTTGCCAACTTCATAACTATAGTCAACGCGATGCGCATCGACATAACTTTTCCGTTGACCTTGTGCTTCTATAATCCTCTGTCTTATCGATTGCATATGTTCTTCCATTTCTTGAATCACTTATGGTCCTACCAGGATCCTATTCTCAATTCGATCCCAACTCAACGACGCCCAACACGGTCGCCCGTAAAGAAACTCAAACCGTTCCATCTTAATGGTACTCTGATAGCTATTGTTGTATGCAAATTCTACTAGTGGCAAGAAATCTTCTCAACATTTATGTTGGTCCATTACATACATACACAACATATCCTCCAAAATCTGGTTCGTTCTTTTTGTTTTTCCATATGTCTCTGGGTGATATGTTGTACTAAAGTTCAGTTGTGTTCCCAAATCCTCTTGGAAAATGGTCCAAAATCGTCATGTAAACACCGATCCCTGATCGGATATGATCCTTCTTGGTACTCTGTGTAACTTCACAATCTCGTTAACAAAAACATTGGCTACATCTGGTGCTTGATACGTCGTACGCAATGGAATAAAGTGTGCACTCTTCATCAAAGTGTCAACTACAACAAAAATCGAGTCGTGTCTCCTTACCGTTAGTGGAAATCCAACAATAAATTCCATCGAAATGACTTCCCATTTTGATTCAGGAATAGGGTGTGGTTGTAACAACCCTGTTGGATGTCTATGTTCATCCTTCACTTGCTGGCATTCTAGATATCTGGCCAGTAAACCAACTATGTCTGCTTTCATTCCCTTCCAGATGAATAAAGGCTTAAGGTCTGCCTTCATCTTCGTGAATCTCAAATGAGCCATGTACACTGCTCTATGAGATTTTCTCAAGATCAAACTTATTAATTCATCATTAGGTGGTACATAAATTCTTCCATTAAATCTCAACAATCCATCGTTGTATAAATAATAACCTTCAAACTTCGGTACCATCATGGTATATCATCCAATATTATCCTTAAATTCTTTATATCAGTCATCGTTGATCTGTAAATTTAGAATCCTTTCTCAAAGATTCGTCTTAAGAGGTATTACCGAGAATATGTGTGGTCTTCGACTCAATGCATCTGCCACTCTGTTCACCATTCCTTTAATGTAAGTAATCTCAAAGTCGTATTCACTAAGTGATTCTAACCAACGCCTCTGTCGTGCATTCAAGTCACTCTGCGTAAATATATGCTACAATCCACAGTGATCTGTCTTTAATTCAAATTTTCATCCAATCAGATAATGTCTCCAAACTCTCAAGACATATACAATTGCTAATAATTCCAAGTCATCTGTTGCGTAGTTCTCTTCATGCCTTCTCAATTTCCTTGAAATGTAAGCAATTACTCGACCGTATTGCATCAAAACTCTGCCTAAAACTTCCTTGGATGCGTCCGTGCATACCAAGAATTCCTCCTCCATGTCAGGCACTTTCAGTATTGGTGTTGTCATCAACAACTCTTTAAGATTTTGAAATGCTTCCGCACATTTCTCTATCCAAATGAATTTCTTGTTTTTATTTTGCAATTCCGTGATCAGATTTTCTATCTTCGAAAAACCTTCGATGAATCATCGGTAATATCCTGCTAAAACCATAAAGATGCGTACTTCTTGTATGTTTGTCGATTTTGGCCATTCTATAAAAACCTCAAATTTTGCTGGATCCACAACGATACCTTCACCAGATATGATATGTCCCAAATAATGAATCTTTGATTGGTAAAAAGAACATTTTGATAGTTTCCTGTACAAATTGTTTTCTCGTAGACACTGTAGGAACAATCTTAAATGTTCATCATGCTCTTCTTTATTTAGAGAATGAATCAATATGTCATCAATAAATACTTGAAAAAACTTATCCAAGTATTCACGGAACACCCCATTCATCAAACTCATGAATACAGCTGGGGCGTTCGTCAATCCGAATGGTAAAACTGTAAACTCATAGTGTTTGAATCCTGTCTTAAATTCGGTCTTAGGGATATCTTCTTCCTTAATCCGTAATTTATGATATCCCGATCTTATATCAATCTTCGAAAACATCGTTTCTCCCTTCATATGATCAAACAAATCATCTATTCTTGGCAACATATACTGGTTCTTGATCGTCAATTTGTTCAATTGACGATAGTCAATACAAAGTCTTCATGATCCCTCCTTTTTTCTCACGAAAATAACCGGCGCACCCCAAGGTGACACACTTGGATGTATAAGTCCCAAGTCGAACAATTCCTTCAATTTCATATTCAACTCCTACAATTCAAGCATTGACATTCAATATGGCATTCTCGCTATTGGTTTAGTTCCAGGCTTCAAGTCTATTGTAAACTCCAACTCTCTTTCAAGCGGTAAACCTGGTAACTCTTCTGGAAACACGTTTGCAAACTCTTGTACTATAGGAAGGTTTTGTAATCCTTTCGCCTCTCCCTTTTCGTTTAGCGCTAAAATTTCATAAATCTTGCACCCCTTGCGCATACTCTTCTATAGTTGTAGGGAAGAAATAAATATCAAGGACACCCCTTGGTTCCTTCCTACAATCACTCTACTCTGTCCCAAATCATATGTCAAGATTAATTGTTTCGTCTTACAATTAAGTATCGGATCATGCGATTCTATTCAATCCATACCAATCACTATGTAATAAGATCCTAATATCATGACATAAATATCTACATTCGTTACAAAATATCCCGAGTTAATGTTACAGTCTGTAACCTTTCCTCCAACCTTCTGTTTAGCACCAGATGCCATTTCTACGTATCTGAACTCATCCTGCTCGAATACCTTTACCTTAATTATCTTTAGCACTGCACTAGAGATAAATATCTCTGTAGCACTTGGATCTATCAAAATACTAAAAGTTTGGTTAACAATTGTACCTGACGTCTCAAGCACAGTGGACTAGTGCTCATCCTAACGGTTATTCACCACTGCATATATCCTATGGGCCTTTCCAAAGTCTCCAATTGTAGTGGGTCATGATGATCCGACTGCTATGGCCTTCTCAATTGGACAATCTCACTGGTAATGTGGCTCTCCACATGTCCAACACCCAGTCTTCGGTCCAGTAATCCTGGTCCCCGAAGTAGAAGCTGTTGGTCTAACAGTCAATGATCTTGGTGTATTCTGTTGAACATGCCTAAACTATTGTTGTTGCGGCCGACGTTGTTGTTGCTAGTGTGGTCCTCTGTAAGGAGTCCTCTGCCGAGGAGTCTGTCTCCATGGTGTTGTGAACATAGGTCCTCTAGGCGTATCTCGATGCCTTGAAGTCTATCTGACTAGCGTATAATGTTGTTGCACTCCTGATGTCGTCTTTCCATTCGGTCTAAAAGGAGTCATGCCCTGACCCCCATTGTTCAACTCTTCCTCAGCTATAAGGGCCTTTTGAACTGCATCATGTAATGTCTAAGGCATTAGTATCCTCACCTTCGCACGGATGTTGAAGTTAAGGCTGAACACAAACTTGTTGAACTTTAACTTCTCCATGTTCATATGTGGAGCATACCTAAGTAGCTCCATGAATTTGGCCTCATACTCTGGCATCGTACGACCACCCTATCGTAAGGCGTTGAAATCGTTAAGTTTGCGCTCAATGAATTTCTCGAACAAGTACCTCTCCTGGAACTGTTCCTCGAACAACTCCCATGACATGTCTTCGACGACCATGTTTGGTTGAGGTAGGAGTGTCTTCCACCATATAATATCACTCCCCTTCAGCTGAAATAATGTCATGCAGACTTTCATGTTGGAGGTGTAATCACGAATTGTGAAACACATCGCCATGTTCTCCAACCATTCCTCGGTGGTTGAGCCATCTGTGGCACCCATAAATTCAAGAAACTTCACCTTCTTGAGTTCTCTATGCATACTATTACTACCAGCTAAAGCGCGTTGTGAACCCTCATTGGGTATAGATTCTCTACTCTCATCTCGATCTAGTCAGTTAATCAATGCCTCTAACACCCTTTGGAAGGATCTCATCATACCTACCACATCTCCCACAACAACCTGCTCCTGTTCAGTGATTTGTTCTTATCCTTGGGGGTTAGACCCCTCTGGCGTGGATACTATTGGAGGTGTCGCACCTCTTCCTCTAGCACCACGTCATCTACGTCCTCGACGTCCTATAACCATGATTACCTGCATGGACAATTTTCAAAATTTAATTAGTGATATATTTTAATCATTCAGTTAACACAATGGAAGGCGTAACGGTCCAATGTCGTAGAGTTGAACCCGCTCTAATACTATATGTCACATCCCCTCCATTACGACAATGAATAAGTGAGTAAAAAGAGGTAAATATTTATTTCTTTTGAACAAAAGTTAGGACAAGTGATATGCGTCACAACATACATTAATAACTACACAATCAATCTCATCACAATCAATCTGAATGCAACACCACAATTATTCAATCGACCATATCACATAAAGATAACATAAGGAAGCTACCCGCCCAACCTATCCAACAAGGTTAGGACCTCCAAGACACATAATCAATGCTCAAGTCTAGGATTCATCTGATTAATTTTGACCATTTAAGGTCTCAGGACTGACGACTGTTCTTAAGAACAAGGAGATATCTAGTTCCCTTAACCACAATCATACTCCGATATTCTTGAACAAATTCACAACAATACCCTTCATAAATTCCTTAAACACAGAGTATAATCTATTACATTTAAACAATTCATTTAGCATTATTCACGTGAATCGAGAAAGAACATCTTATAACATCTATCATGAGGCATAACAAAATTTCACTTAACACACATGTGATAATCGACACATTAAGTTCTCAATCTAGAAGGAACTAAAATTTTCATATAATACACCTGCTAATCCTAACAGAAAATAATCATTTCGTTCCAATTTAGACTCACAACTTTCATTTAATTCATCCTCTAATCACAATGTCAACAACAATTCTTAATTGGTAAAAGATAAGTCGAAATTTCGAAATATAAAAACATCCATATTATGCATGCTTAACATGATTATTTAATCTTTATCATGGAATTGTGCATATAAAATCTTATTGATGTAAGTTGTCCTATCTCAATGCATCATGATCATATAACATTTGTTGATTGTCGTTCAAAATCATAGGCACCAAAAATCTTAAGCTTTCAAAACAATTTACTCCCCATTAAATCTCACTCTAAGGAATCAACATTTTTCAATTACAGGAGTTGTAATTTGATTTGGCAACGATTCAATATTTTTCAATTACAGGAGCTGCAATTTGATTTGGCAGGGATTCAATATTTTTCAATTACAGGAGGTACAATATGATTTGGCAGCGAATCTAATAAATTTATTCTAAGGATAAAATGATGAAGCAATTAACATCATGGAAATTCCATAAAATCTCCCCATACAGAACTCTGTACAATAAAACTTTCCACCATTATGAATGATCAACACACTTCTTCCAACAACAAAAACTGTGCTCATAGATATTACATAAACGACAAAACAAACCATCCAACAGAACATGAATGATGACAGTAATAATGCCCACAACAACAATAACAATTGTAATCCCACCATATCACATGAATTTATCTACGAGAATGAAGATCCATATCCAAAAAGCGTCGACTAACAAAGAATTCAGTCTCTTATGGTTACCAAAGCAAATTCACTAATCAAATAAATTTTGGCATGAAAATGCCATTTAAAAATTGACCTTGTTAGCCCGAGATAGATGGAAAGCCCTCCAAAATTCTCAAGGGCCAAGGCGTAGCCCAGGCTGATGAGAGGGTTTACAAAAATTATTTACAACGATCATAACAAGTTTATTTTCCATAAATTCTAATTAATATGTAGCGACCATAGGGATTTAGGAATTCTTGATGGTAAATTAAATTGGCAGCGAAAAAAACCAAATTCTAAACTTCGGAAATGCAAAATCCCCCCCTTTTTTTAAATCCCAATTATATTCTAAATACTGGATTCGTAAATAATATTGCAGCGACCCTTGAGTTTAATTGTCAGAATTTGCAATTAGATAAGTGGCGAGGATATGCAATAAATTTTTAGCGACTTCATAATTTCCTAAACTTCAGATTGTAAAACTAAAGATGCAGTGACTTTGTTAAGAACCAAATATCAATATAGCATAGAAAAACTTCAGAATAAGTACTCAACGCCTTGAAAAAGAGAGAATTTCATATAATAAGCCTCTTCCAGGGGGCAACCTCCTTTTACCCCACATAAATGTTCAAGTACAAGATGATTCCAAATGAAAATGTCTCCTTGGTATATATAGGAGACTAGAAGGTATAATTACAACTAATGGAATAAAGATGACATAAATAAAATAACATTACTAATGTAATATGCCCCAATTAAGGGGTAATGAGCCAATATTAGGGCTTAACATGCCCCTCCCCTTGAGACAGTGTTGTCCGTAATGCTTGAGTAACTCTGGATGCTTCTGTATAAAAGACTCATCTTCCCAAGTGGAATCTTCAGCCAGTAGTTTCCTCCATTTAATGAGATACTCTGAAATAGATCTATTCCTCAGCTGGCGAATTCTTGTGTCAGTGATGGCTTCAGGCTCCAATATGATTTTTCCTTCCTCGTCAAGTTCTGGAAATATAGTTTGAACTGGGATCTTGT
>ML780781.1:648990-681921 GCA_009831015.1 Picea engelmannii
GATGGTTCTTGTTCTTGTTCTTCTTCCTCTTCACAATCTATGTAGAATAATTTCTTCAAACCACACTTATGTCCCTTACTGTACTTGCTATCAGAATTAAAGCATAAACCTTTTGCTTTTCTTTCCTCCAATTGTTGAGGTGTCAACCTTGTAGGTTGAGGTGTTTTAGAAGAAGGAGCATTATTCTCTCTATAGATGTTAGCATTGGTCCTTCTAGTAGCCATAGCCATATTTTTACTTTCAACATATCTTGCCACCGTAAATGCATTCTCCAATGATTTGGGTTCCTAAAGGTGAACCTCATGTTGAATGTTATCCTTTAAAGTTCCTATGAATACATCATCTCTTGTAGTTAATCTTTTGTTACTGTCTTCTTTTTTAAATCATTTATGTCCCTACGCATTTCTTCACCTTCATCAAGATTCCAAGTAGGATTGTCTGGAGGCTTATTTTGTGTAGAAGTTCCCTTTTTTGGTGGCATGTTGGCCAAGTATCACTTTAAACCTTGATTTTGAGGTGGTTCTGCTAGAAAATCTTCCTTTTATTGTATCTCCAAAATTTTGCCCCTTCTGAGTATGAAATTTTATTTTTTGTAGGTCTCTGATATTTATTCTCTTCAATGCCATAGGTCTGATAAAAATTGGATGTGCCAAGTGGAATTTACGGTAACTTCCCCACAACTTGCTGATTTTTGGCCTTTCCAGTAGATCTCACTTGTATAGCGTGCCCTGCAACTGGTCTCACTCAATTACAGGCTGTCCATTATCTAATGCAACTGGTCTCACTAAATTTTGATACTCTAGGAAGAATTTATGATTGTTTTACTTGGAACACTTTCTTGAGACTAGTCAATAGGACTAGTCAGATACCCTATATTCCACAGGGTGTTTCTACAAATTTAATATGACCTAGAAGCTAAAATTGCTACCATAGATACCTTACTAATTTCTAAGAATACCCTCCGGAGTTCAAGGTCTAAAACGTTACAAAAAATAGTTTATTGCGAAAATTCCACAATGACTCAATTCAGGATGATTCCAGAACCCTATCTTACAAAAGATGTATCTCCGAAAGTATAAGGCCTCAGGAGATGAAATTTTAACCCAATGTACCTTGATCCGTCTACTAAATATTCTCCAAGCAGTTCCTTTTGAATCTTTGTAGAAAAAAAGTTATAGCAAAAATTCCACGGTGTCTCAGATGTAGTAGAGGAACCCTAAGACCTTGAGCTCTGATACCATATGTTAAGAACCAAATATCAATATAGCATAGAAAAACCTCAGAATAAGTACTCAACACCTTGAAAAAGAGAGAATTTCAGATAATAAGCCTCTTCGAAGGGGCAACCTCCTTTTACCCCACATAAATGTTCAAGTACAAGATGATTCCAAATGAAAATGTCTCCTTGGTATATATAGGAGACTGGGAGGTATAATTACAACTAATGGAATAAATCCGACATAAATAAAATAACATTACTAATGTAATATGCCCCAATTAAGGGGTAATGAGCCAATATTAGGGCTTAACAGACTCTAAATTAGGAATTGTATACAAGTTTACAGTGTCGACGAAAATCTAACTACCAAATTTCCCATGAATTTAACAATGACCAATGAATTTCTACACACAAGGTTTATAAATTTTAATTGGCAACAACAAATAGACTTCGAAATTCCGGACTGTAAATTAAAATGACACTGAAAATAAAATTTATTTCTGGGTTATATATAATTTTTCCAGCATTCATAAGAGGTACTAAAAATTCGTTCTTCTCATTTAATTTGGCAGTCAACTACATATTTTAATTTCACAAGCAATATAAAATCTTTGGTGATCAAAAACAAATTTCATACTCATAATTTTAACTAAAATATAATTATTTTCTTCAACAATGCAAATGTATGGAAGGCATCCATATAAATTTCTAAATTCAGGAGTTGTATTTTAATTTGGCAGCGGACAACAAATTTCTGAATTCTAAGTTTGTAAAATAAAAAGGCATCTACCCATCTAATTTTTAATTACAATTTACTTTCATTACAATTAAAATTTCAAAAATAAAATACCAGAACCGTTAAAGATGGATGGTTGAGGAAATCTGCCAATGCCTTGTGCTCCTTCTTTGTTCTCTCTTTCTAATCATAGAGACTTCACCGATACCTCCCAGTCAATGCTACAAGTACTCTTCTTCCCCCTTAGCCCCCTGAGCTAAAAAGGGGCCAGACACAAGAAACCAACAAACAATAGCTTCAAGACTTGCCTCGCAAGGTAGAGCTTCCACTCTTTCTACAAGCTTGGTATCCCAACTCTCACAAGTAAAAAACTGTCAAAACAATTATGGCAACATAACTTTACCAAGAATAAGTGTGTCCCTTTCCCTTCTACACCATTTGTTTTATAGAAATTTCCTCACTGACACATGTTCGCATGCACAATTAATTAATTTTTTAATTAATTTAATTATGATTATTCACCCACACACTTGTCACACTCTCCCCAAGTTGCACAAGTAATTACTAATTTTATTTTATTTAAAAAGTCAATTTCCCTCACATTCCCCAATGTGTTCCTATTTTCACTCTTAGTTGTCCCTTTATTCCCCAGATTCTCATTCAATGAGTGTCTCCTAACTAGATCTTAGTTAGAGTTGGAATAGAAGTCTTCTTCTAGTTAGACTAGTGGTAGCTAGACTTTAGATACCATTCTATGTGTACACCTATTCTCTCATATTTTATTTCTTTCTATTTTAAAAATCCCTTTTAATATTTTCATGCACACATGTGCATTCTATCCAATCTTTAGATTTTTTTCTCACTTTTTCCTTAAATTGATTTATCTCTATTCTTTTAATTTATTTACTATTTTAATTTAGTCCCCTAACTAAACTTAGACTTAGGCTTAGTCTTAGAATTAGGCTTAGTCTTAGAATTAGGGTTTATAATTAATAAATTCATTGTTTAATTAATTATTTTAATCCGACAAGGTCTAATCAATTTAATGTTTTCCAGACCACCTAGATTTATTGACTCAAGTTTTTTTTTTTAATTACGTGACGTGCCCTTCAAGATGCACCTCCTTGCTCCAAGGGTGCCACTCGCCTTTGACTAGTTTTGGAAGCTTGTTCAACCCTTGGAGTTAATACTCCACTTGATCAACCTTGTGAGAGACTAAGGGCTTCTAAGTAATAATGACTCTTCCTTATTATGCACTCCTTAGAAATCTTCGTGAGCGATTGTCTCAATCTACCCTCATGACATCGTGGACCTCTCAAAATAGGTAATCGTTAACCTACCATTTGAGCCACTATGGGAGTACTAGTAGGCTGTGACAGGGACACTTCCACATCTCTCCCTCGATGTCCAATTTCTGTGCATGGACCCTCTACTCCTTATGTGAGTCGGATTAGTAAGTATCGTCAGGCCTACATCCACTGACAAAAATAATGTCAATAATATATACATAATCATACCGAAAGCAATCATCTGTCATATGTGCGTAAAATGAAATAATCAAACAAATAAAATCCACTCCCTGACTCAATCCAGAGTTCAAGGAAGTCCATCGATGCCATCAACATCCATAACCTGTCATGTGCCCTACACACTCAAGGAAACTCGTCAATAAAATCTTCCAATATATATACGTCAATATAAAAATAAGTCACAACACAACATCATCATCATATGTAACCCACAATTGAAACTAAATCATAATATATCTTAACTGGATCACTTGCACGCAAGTGTCCTCAAAGAATATGTCAATAAAAGTGTGCTCAATAGAGCGGGATGTTATAGATACCATAGAAAATCATTCTTTCATAAAAAATTATCTACCGAACTAGGGTTCTCATGTAGTTGTTGAATGATCTTTCATACGTCTTGATATTGCTTCCATTCTATCATTGCTTCTTCCACCCAATCAGATTGCAGGATAGAAATAACACATAGTGAACCTTCTGTTTCTTCTTCTTTCCTTGAAAGGGCATCTGCCACAACATTATGTTTTCCTTTTTTGTAGATAATTTTGAATTCATAACCCAACATATTTGTAACCCATTTTTGTTACTCTTCTGAAGATAATCGTTTCTCCAAGAAGTACTTCAAACTATCAAGATATGTTTTTACTTTGAAGGGTCTTCCTATTAGGTAAGGGTGTCATTTTTGAACTGCATGTAGTATGGCCAACATTTCTTTTTCATAAATGGGTTTGACTATGTTTTTTCCTTTAAGTTTGATGCTTTCAAAGGAAGGGGCATTCCTTGTTGCATTAAAATTGCACCGATTCCATGGCACGAGGCATCACACTCCAAAACAAATGTTTTTGTAAAGTCGGGTTTGGCCAGGAAGAGAGTTGTACACATAGCCTCCTTAAGTTTTTAAAAAGATTTGGTTGCTTCTTTGGTCCAAGGAAATGCTTCCTTCTTTAATAATGTTGTTAGAGGTGCTACTATTTAACCATATTTCTTGACAAACTTGCGGTAATAGCCTTCCAATCCTAAGAATCCTCTAAGTTTTTTCAAGGTTTTGGGAATTGGTCATTCCCTCATAGATGTTACGAGGGCATGACCAAAATCTCTATGACCAAGGGTAAACCACAACAAACAGGTATGTCTGCAGAAATCAACTCAATTCCAACATATGCTATATAGACTAATGTGTAATATAAGAAAGAGGCCTACCTCAATCCAACGTTTGAAGATGTTCCACCGTTGAGCACTTAGACCCAAAGCTTTATACCTGCGAGAAGTTCTCAACAAACATACCAAGCAAGTACATAGTGATAATATAAAAGGGTTAACACATTAGATAGCATAATCCATTAATAAACATTACAAACATGCCCATGGATAATAATCATTATTTGCAAGATACCAATAGGACGGGAAAGGAGTATTTCTATTAATAATTGATCAGCAGAAGTGACAACATTACAGACTTCCGTGTCGGCATGGTTCGAAACCAAG
Organism: Picea engelmannii; assembly: GCA_009831015.1. Lineage (NCBI taxonomy): Eukaryota > Viridiplantae > Streptophyta > Pinopsida > Pinales > Pinaceae > Picea > Picea engelmannii. The sequence continues at coordinate 653,960 of ML780781.1, forward strand.
GAACCAAGTTCCTTCCAACTGGGTCTCCACCACTTCAATCCTCCACCAAAGGCAAGCTCATAGGAAAGAGGCAATGTGGTCCTCTCAACAATAGGGAAAGAGCTTGGGGGATGAACACTATGTTCAGACTTGAGGGACAAAGGGATGCAAACTCAATCTGAAGTAATTTCTCCAGAGTAACTTTTCTTTTAAAGTTGAATGCTCTCTCCTCTTTTCCATAGCTCAAAATTGTGCTCTTATAGCCTTCATAATGAAACTGACAGGTCGAGTCAGAACGTTTCCAGTATATGGAAGGCCATGGATCAGAGATCTCCTATCGTGACATGGAAACCTGACTTCATTTTGTATTTTCTGGCACAAATCCCGATAAACGCGAGCTGCAATGGAGCAACAAGTGTATACACATCTTGTATAACAGATAGGGAGAAAATATGTGGAAAAATTATATTTTTGGCTCTGAATTCATCAAAAAAAGGAGGATAAGTCTGCATAGGGAAATGGAAAAAGGCCCTCTGTGCAAGATAGTCATGGTGAGGTAAATCTTGCTGTAACAAATACCCCCTAATGTGTGAGATTAGAGGAGTATCTGCGATGGTTGAAATACATTATAAATAACCCAGAAGTGGAGTGGTAAAGAACCAACTGGACGAACTCAATTTCTTATTACATTATGTACTGATTTTGCATACATGGCTGCCAAAAATACAATGCAGATCCGTGTGGAAAATATACCAAAGAATGTTCATGGCCATGAATAGGCGAGATACAAATGCGGTTACATGCCAAAGATATCATAGTCATGAACAAGGCCCAGTGAAACCAGTCTCAAAATCAATATGAAGATATCTATATACCACAGAGTATAATATGATCTCCCATGATCACTGAAGTCAAATAGGTGCTGGTCCAATGAAAGAGAAGCAACAACTCAGGAAAGTTGTGGCCACATAGTGATGTCTTCAAGTCTTCTACACTATTTTCCAAGGGTGCAAGTCTACATCATGTGAATAAAGGAGTTGAGGTCGAACATGATGAGACATTGTTTGATTACAGGTCATTGAGGTATACCATTAACAAACGCGAGACAACCTACCAATAATGAAAGTAGGTATCAAGGCACCGAGTACATCTCTACGAGTGTGAATAAAGGAGTCGGTGTCGAACACTCAAGAAATCCATTGATCAGGAGACATTGATGTATTCCCATCTGTCAATGGCGAGAGAGCCTGACTGTAAACATCAAGGTACTCATAAAAATATAGGTCCCATATCCAGAGTAAATGAGCTGAATTCGATGGAAAGAGACGCGCTGAACGGAGAGCATTGAGTCATCTCTCATCAGTCAACACGAGGAACAAAGTAGGAGTCTCATAATTTGGTGGATATCGGACGAAGAACATGTTCGTGGACCAACGACCCTATGCATCTTTCGCATGTGCCAAATGCAAGTGGTACATGAAAAAGACCCTTTTAATAGTAGTCGATGATGAGAAACTGCTGACAAAGGCAAGGAAACCACCAATAAGGTTACTGGCATCCAAGACACTACACGAATCCCAAAGTGTGAATAGATGTCTTGCCATCGAACACAAGGGAAACCACCCAATCAACGACCAATGATGAAATGTCGACTGTTGGGTTCAAGGTGACCTACCAATGATGAAAGTAGGGCCAGGGTGCCTGATAAGACCAAAGTGTCATGTGATTATGAGACAAACTGAGGGTATGGCCGACATGCAAAGTCAATATTTCTAAGGAGTGGCCGACACAGGTTGATAGACTTCCTTTGAACAAGAGCATGAGACATATGGTGGACTCAGGCAACATAGACTCAATGATGTAACTGTAAGATGCAGGAGGTATCAATAACGTTCTTTATAGGGACTGGAAGAGTAACTAGTTGGTAGAGAAAACTCTGTAACGAGATCATCTTCCTAAGGCCATGCTAAACCCAAAATTATGATGATGCAAGGAATCAATAACTTTGTGCTATGTTCAAAAGTGACACGACCGCTGCCAATTGCAATATAGTACTCCCTTCCCGCCCGTCTTTTTTTTTTTTTCATAACAAATGAATGTTATGATACAGAGGAGGGAACGAGTGCCGCAAGTAAGAAAAACTAGTTCCAACAGTGGAACATACCTATTCTCAATGTAAGGAAATGCATGCGGGAGAAGGACACTCGAGGTGATGTTCCCTCCAGGGTATAGGGTGTCAAATCGTGAAGAATAAAAATAAGGCTCTGCTTGGTTGAGGATGAAAAACTGCTTAGGCAATGGTTTATAACGCAAAGTGAGAACCGGCTAAAGGATCAATACTGCAAGCGAGGGCATGAGATGCAATCACAACTTGACACCAAAAAATGTCCTTTTTTTATGTCTTTTAGTCTATTTGGTGTAAAAAAGGAGTAAACTTGTGCCAAATAGACGTCTTTTCAAATCTAATTTTTGAGTGTGAAAAAGGCAAGTTCACTCAACAATCTTTTCTATTTTTGATAGAGATTCGGAAAAGAGCTTAACTAAGACTCATGGCCTTTCAAATCCAATTTTAACGAGTGTGAAAGGGACAAATCACTCGATGATCTTTTCAGTTTTTTAAACGAGTCAGAAAAGAGCCTAACCAAGACTTGTTTTTTTGGAGTCCGTGGGGATAAGGTTGCATGTGCATGAATGAGAAATGAGGCTCATTATAAAGTTATGTATTGAATTATAACGAACTCCCGATCCTAAGGAAAAAATCTCGGCATGGGCACCAAATGACAAGGAGGATCTAACTAGGGTACCCATGTTTGGTAAGTCTCTACCATTGATTAACGACACTATTTATAACAAATGGAGGTTCATGTGTCACAATAAATGGGTTCGTAACTAAGGCGTAAAAAACGGTAGTCGAAGGATAATGCAAATTGCATGATGGAGTAAATAACTATCCTATATGCCAGGTTATGAAAATACCTGCCTAAGGAGACGAACGACCGGCCATGACATTGAAATCCACAAGAAAATTGAGTTAAAACCGCAAAAACTAGCGTAAACCATTCTTGAATTAGTCTGTTAGGCGAAATAATAGCAAAAAACTATATCAAGTGGATAAAAATGGTTTATAAATAGTAATAAAATTGAAAATTGTTGTATCATTTTCATTTTTACCCAAATAGTGCATTTTGGCCAAAAAATACCTCCAGAAGTCAAACGGTGATTGCAGGAGCGTCGGGAAACAGAATTACGAACCGTCTATATCAGGTAATTCTTCATCTCATCTCCTTCCAATTCAGTGGTTTGCAATTTTGATTTAGGTTATATTTTGTTAACTTTTAAAGGTGCAAATTGGGTTTTTCGGTATACACGGGTTTTTAGGAATATGTTGTGTATACGACTAGGTATACGCCCTGTGTGAACTATAGGGGGCATATATCAGGCCCTACTTGCGACTGGTTGTGGATAAACCACGTATACGTGCGCAAAAGGGAAAAAATAAGTGCTTCTAACTCAAAATTGATTTGTTTTTTGCAGGATGATGTTGGAATGGAGAGAGCGAGAGCACAAGGAGGTAGATGCAGCAGTGGATTGAGATCCAGTGGCTCAAGTGGCTTTAAAAATATGTGGTTTATACAAGTTTTGGGTTCTCAAAGGAATGAGGGCCCAAGTGAGGTTACTGGAAATGCTGGTGGGCTATTGGGATCCTGATAGCGAGAGATTTATCCTTGATGGACAACCATCAAGGATCGAGGTAGAGGACATCTACTTCTTGACAGGACTTTCACGCCGAGGAGAGGTTGTGGATCTCAAGTCATGCGGGGCAAGGAGTGGGATGAAGGTCGAAGAATATATCGAGGCCCACTGTGTTGCAGGGACTCCCATGGTGGGAAGTCAGATCCCTATCTAGGATATAGGTAACCTCAGCCTGAAGATTATTTTTCTCATGCTTACCATAATCATAGGGTCGACCTCGTTGCATCAAGCATCGATACCACTTATGTTTTATGCACTGGAGTGTGCGAGGCCCACGGTCTACGATTGGTGTACCTCATTGCTGACCAATATGAAAGGTCAGTTGACAGAGTGCAAGCAGGGGGGTAAGAGAAACTTCGGATTTTCCTCTGTCCTTTGTAGCTTATTTTTTGAGTGGGTTCCAAGTCTGGGACCCAGAGTAGAGATTCTTCAGAGAGGACCACGTGATCCAACTATGACGCAGTGGATCGAAGTCATGAGACGACAGGGGGGAGGTAGGGTGGCAACACCCTACAATGATGACTTTTTCTTCTGGTGGCAGAGACAAATCATAGCTCTGGATGACTATCCCTATGCGGGGATCGATTTCAGAGGAGACCCAGATATGCTGCTTCCACCAGGAGCCACCTATGGCGCCATAGGTAAAAAGTTTTTATATATTTCATTTTTTTTGTATTTTTGTATTGAAGAGAACAAAAATATTTTTTGGATGGTGTAATATTAACTCAATACTTGTGTGATCGTAGACGTGGGTTCATGATGGCTAGAGGGATTCCAACGACATAGACGAAGGCACCAAGTGGACGAGGCGGTGGGTGGAGAAGCAAAGAGAGTCCTACAGAACGTGTAGGGAAACCTGTCATGTTTGACATAGAGGATTCCTATGGTTCAGGTGGAGGATTTACCTAAAGCTATGCAGCGACAGGTTGTCGGTGTACCTAGAGCGTGGGCACGACTCTTTCGGCATCTCGCTAACACCGTGGTTTTCTATCATGACACTCATCTGGCGCCACATGCGTAGATGTCATGGGATATGTATATCGGTTGTATATGTATTTTGAGGGTTTTAGCCCCAATTTTGTAATATAAACACCATATTTTTTGAAATATATAAAGAGGGATCTTCAGCTTTACTTATATCTTACAATATGTACATTGATTTTTGGTTTTCTTTGCTTTATTAATGTGACAAATGCCAATCAAAGACATAATTAGCGTAGGCATCAAATACATGATTAGAACTTCTAGGAATGTGAAAATATGTAATAAAATCAAATTGTCGTTCTAAAAGACGTACTCATAGGAATCGACGGAGTAACATAGGATCACGCACATGGTAACGGCCGTTCAACTGACATACTATTAACTGAAAATCCAGGTGGAATTCTAAAGAGCGAATACCATGTGAGCTGGCATCGCGCAACAATTCTATGATGATGCTATACTCGGCCACATTATTCGTGGTCGGCCCTAGGCATATGCCTCCTGAAGACACCAGCAGACACTTGGGTGAATAAACCACCCAAGCGGCGGAAGCCAAGTTCTGTGTATGACGACTAGCTCCGTCTGCAAACGCTAGGTAGACTGAAGAATCCGTTGACATCTGCCAACAAAAAAGGAAAAAACTCGATAACCAAGCCAAAGATGAAAAAACAAAAAAGATGTATATACACTAAATTTACATTAGTATATAAAGGGTTTCGCCTAAGCCTAGGGCTCAAGCGTAATACCTTTTCAGGTAGAGCCCATTTCTGGGCTTGGCCAATTTGTTCCCTTTATAAGTCATAGGCTCCTTTTTCTAGAACACGCCGCACGATGTAAGGACCGTGCCACATGGGTTTAAACTTGCCTTCCCATAGTGGTTCTTTGGCTTGGTCATACAAGAGGACCAAATCACCCTCAACATACAACTGGGGACAAGTAGAATTGTCGTACTGGACTTTGACACGTTTCTTATTTGCCTCGATAGCCGTAAAGGCGTCTCGACGCTGCTCGTCAAGACTCTCTAGGTGCACAAGGCGTCGCTCTAAATCTGTAGTGTCAGGTAGGAGCTTAGCTGCCGATTTGAGAGAATGGATTTCACATTCAACAGGGAGGATCAACTCCACATCGTGCACTAACTAGAAAGGAGAAAAATCGGTGGCAGTCTTAACCGAGGTTCGGTATGCCCAAAGCGCGGGATATAGCATGATGTGCCAATTGGAATTGCTCTGACTGACAGTTTTTTGCAAGATGGTATTGAGAGACTTGTTGATGGCCTCTACTTTCCCATTTGCCTAGGGATAATACGGAGATGAATGACCATGTCTAAACCCCATTTTTGACGCTAGTTCCTCCATCATTTCATTCTGAAAGTGACTGCCATGATTAGTGACAATCTCACTCGAGATACCGAACCGAGCGATAATTTAGTTGAACAGGAAGAAAGCTCCATTCTTCCCATCGGATTTCACGGTAGGCATGGCTTCGGCCCACTTAGTAAAGTATTCGACAGCCACGATAATGTGTTGATGCCCCCCAGCTGAAGTTGGGTTGCAATTGATGAAATCTACCCCCCACTTGGTGAAGGGACCGACAGTAATGACTGGGTGGAGAGGGGATGGGTGCGAGCACATTTTTTGAGTGAACACCTGGCAGGGGTGACACTTCTTAACCGCTTCGATGCAATCTTTAAATATGGTGGGCCAGAAGTAACCAGCTCGCAGGATTTTTTGGGCTGTCGCAAGCCCGAAGAGATGACCACCACAAGCCCCTTTGTGGCAATCATTTAGGACTAAATTGGCTTCCTCGTGAGTTAAGCAACGATGTAAGATACTATCAACTCCTCGACGATACAAAGTGTCACCGACAATGGTATACTTTTTGTCTTGGTATCTAACATGTCGTCGATCATCTCACGAGAGATGTTGAGCGAACTTCAAGGTTTGAAGATATAAAACAATGTCTCCATACCAGGGTTCGAATGATGAGACAAGGAAAATGTGTTCATTTACAAATGAATCAACATGGATAACGTCCTCATCTAATCATGGAAAATCGGATATTAACTCCGCAAAAACTAGTGATTTCTTGGACTTGGCCGAAGCAAAGTCGAGATAAAATTCTTGTAGGATGACAATCCATTTATTATATTTCCTGCCTATGATATGCCTAGTGAGGACGTATTGAAATGGATTGACATCAGCAACCACGGTAGTTTTTCAAAGAAATATATAATGTCATAAACGTTGGACTGCGTGTATGACAACCAAAGCTAGCTTTTCCACGTGAGAGTAATTAAGCTCAGGACCGACTAAATTTCAACTGAGATAGTAGATGACGTGCTCGTGGAGTTCATCATCCTCCTGAACTAGAACCATACCAATCGTCTCTTCAAACGCGGCGATATACAACAAGTAATCTCTACTGTAATCAAGAGATTTCAGCAGAGGGGCCGATACTAAGGCCTTCTTTAAAGCGTCGAAAGACTCCTAGGCTCGCTCATCCCAGATAAACGAGGTGTCTTTCTTCAAGAGGAGCATGAAACCCTTAGTGATATTGGCGTAATTCACTATAAACCGATGTAGAAAGCTAGCTTTCCCCTGTAAACGTTGAAGCTATCTAATTGTGTGCGGGGGAGGCAAATGAAGTATTGCCTCAACCTTAAGAGGATCTACCATGATAGCTAAGAATCCTAAGAATCCTAAGAGACGGCCATACTTAACGCAAAATATGCACTTGTGAGGGTTTAACCAGATTCTATAGTAACGATATATTTCAAAGACTAGTCGAAGGTGCATAACATGATCCACTCTCTTGCGAGAGTGAGCAGCGAGATCGTCAAGATAGGATTCGACTATGTGCTTGAGATCGTGAAAATAAAAAGTCATGGCATGTTGGAAGGTTGCTCCGGCATTTTTAAGGCCGAAAGGCATTTTTCGATATGCAAAGGTACCCCAAGGACATATAAATGATGTCTTGTGTTGGTCCTTAGGTTGATCTAGATTTGGTTATAGCCTGAAAATCCGTCCATAAAAGAAAATATTTCGCTTCCTACATGTTAGTGATATTTATTGTCCTAGGCACAAGAGTATTCAGGCCTGCAAGTTGCACGAGAAACGCCCGAGCGCAGCATGGAAAAATCTCGCTTTAAGGTTTCGAAGCAAATAAAAGGGTGTAGTTATATTGCCGACGGTCCAAATTCATCCATAAGAGCAGATCGACAGTTGGCGGGAAATTGCAGTTAGCGGAGGTGCGCCGAGATTAATGCAATGGATATTTCCCATATTGTGTGTAGGAAAAGATAGCAGCCGTCCATCCACAAGACGTGTGGCGTGAGATCTAGTCACGTCGGCATTCGAGAGTTCGAAGGGTGAGGATTCTATGTTGTTCTACATCCCGAAACCCCGAACCCCGAAGCGTCGAAAGCGCCCAAAGTTGGGCCCGTAGTATCACAGAGCAATCTTAGCCATCTATCCACAGGAGACACCTGGTGCGTGATTAGGCTCCTCGCCTTTTCTCCCATCGCGATTTTGAAGTGCAAGGAATAGCTCCTTCATATTCCCGATGCATGAGGTGCCAGGAGTGTCCAGGGCCCAGGCCCACAACATCCCCGAGTAAGTTCAGGACCGTCAGATCTGAGAGGGACTCGTGGTGCCCAATTATGCCATCTCGGCATTTCGCTCATCGCGACTGTGAATAAGCAAAGATTAGCTCCTTCCATTCGCGAACACTGAAAGTGCCTTGGGAATAAGCACAGGGTCATAGCCCGTGGTCATTTGGGAAAGAAAGGAGTTGTGCAAAGGGGGCAAAGGCATCGATTCTAGTCGCCGAAAGGATCACCGCAATTTTCAGGTGCCATCGGATTTGACCTCGATCCTGGTTTTTGCTTGGAGTAAATGAAGGTGAGAAGGTGTGGTTGAAACCTCTCCTCAGGCATTGAGTGTAAGGTATGGATAATCTGGAAAGCGGTCTGCTCGAGAGGGCCCTGTGTACCCTTTTTTCCAAAGAATCCATGCCGATTCCTCGACTAGCCAGAGGAGGTATGCACACCCTAACTCGGCTCTTAATGGCTCAACTACTTCCTTTGCAGGAGCCATGCACAGTTAAGGTGGCGTCTGACAAAGAATATCTGTTCGAATTTGGCTGAGGGGACACCAAGCCTTGGGTGACCGAGCATGCCTCTGTTAGGCGAATTTTTATGAGTATATAGACTCAGTCTTTGTATTTTGTAATGGATCGATGGTTGAGCAAGGCTCCCAGTTGAAAAACTTTAATGAAGTGTTGTTTTTCTGGTTATGCTTGGAATTTTGAGACTTCTTGCCTTATGAATGTCAGTTTCTTTCACGTCTTTGTTTACACTGTGTTAGAACGACTCAGAATTGGAGAATCCAGTCGAGTTGTAACTGTTATAGGATGACGTATATTGGATCACTGTAATAGTTGCATTGTTTCTAATCGGTCCTTGTGATTTTCTTAACGCTGAATGACTTGGAATTGGAGAATCCAGTCAAGTCCCCCTTTCAGTTTCCTGAAACCCTGAACCAAGAGGATCTTGCATTCAGGGTTTTTCTTCTACAAACTACTGAAAGGTCTGTTGCCTAAGGTAGTTTTTCCACTCCTCTCACCAAGTCTTCAATCTTCTCATTTTCAAATCAACCCACTGACTGAAGTCAGATCAAGACCTCCTTTGTTCCTCACATGCCGGAACCAGTCCCTGAGTTAGAGTGATATCTTCCCGAGTCTCTACCCATTTGATCACCCATTAAAAAAAAACTATCGTGACATAAAACTGATGGGCGTTGGGCTCTGCTCCTGTAAGTAATCCAGGAGTGACTTCCATCGCCAACATTTCTGGTGCCATTGCCGGGGACGAAGTTGAAAATTTTCCCCAAGATTGAATGACATTGAGCCTCTAATTCTGAGGGTGCATCAGGTATTAGAGCCTTCAAAGATTGCTACTGTGCACCTGGTGACTCCATTGTGATGACTCCACTGTGGTGAACCTGCCGTGTTAATTGTGGTTTTCAGAGGCAGACACATGTGGTCCCATCCACAACGACCTCTAGCTACACCAGAAACTAACCCGGAGGTGGTTCTCAGAAAAGGAAAGGCCTCTGAAGGAGAAGCTTCTGCCACCGAACCAGGTAATCCGCCATCTCCTTCTGTAGGAACTGCTTTTTCTCCTCCTCAGTTTCTTAGCAGACCTTTTTCTGAAGTTTCTCGTTTCCTAAATTTCGGGAGTGTTCCTGTTGAGTTTTCCCCCCCTGGTCTAGGATTGGAGGGAGAAATACTTGTCACTCCCCTCTCCCCTGAAGTTGTTCCTGGGCGCAGGCCCAGGACCACAGAATATTTTCCCACTCCTAGATTTACCACTCCTCCTCTTGTTACTATTGCCACTTCTTCACAAAGAGAAACATCTGTTGGCTTAAGCTCGCTAGCCTTCTCCCTAAATCCCCTATTGTTTTCCACTCCCCTTAAAAGCTCATCCCTAGTATCCCCTTTTCGAGCCCCTTATCCTCTGAGTTCTCCTCCACATAATATCCCTATGGTAGGAGCAAATCCCCCTATGACCAGGATGGAGGCTATTATAACCGCTAGGTATGCTCCCCTCATGTTACCTCAGCCTCTCAATGCCCTCCTAGTAGATGGTTACCTCAAGCAGCTGCCTAAGTTTACAGGTGAAGGGGACATAATTGTAGAAGAACACTTAGAAGCCTTTTACAGTTTTACAGATGATAATGTTATCATGCACGTAGATGTATGGATGAGGATTTTTGTCCATATCCTTCAAGGTGAGGCTAGAAAATGGTTCAAGGCCTTGCCTCCTGGATCTATTGACGGGATCAAAGCTTTGGATAGTGTCTTTTTGAGACAGTGGGGAGATAAAAAAGACTTCATGTATTACATGACAGAGTTTGGGTCTTTGAAGAGAAAAGAAGGGGAGTCTATCTCCGACTTCTCCAAGAGATTCAATAAAATGTACAATAAAATCCCTGCTGAGATAAAACCTTCCGAAGCCTCTGCAAAGATCACTTATGCTAGCGCCTTTGATCCTGATTTCTACCTCCTGTTGAGGGAAAGAAGAGCCACTACTCTGGCCCACATGCAGGATGCAGCCATGGAGGTAGAATCTAACATATTGGTTGTTGACCGACTCAGGAACACTGCTGGTAGAAACATATCCAGGCAGAGGCCTGAAGCTTTCCCATCTAGGCCCTTTCCCCTGCCCCTTCAGCCAGATGAGACAACTAGAGTACTAAAATCAATTTCTGCCAGAATGGAAAGATGGGAGTTAGAAGGGAAGCCCATGTATAGAAATCCCCAGAATGCTGATGGCAGAGGTTTCAAGAGACCTAATAATAATGGACCACAGGATTTCCCAAGGGAACCAAAGGGGAAAGACAGGGAAGATCAAAGGATCCAAGCCCCTCTCCAAAATAACCTGGTTACTCATGAGGGAGGGGAGGAGATAGACCAGTTTGACCCCGAGATTCACTGTGTTGAAGAAGCTCCTCCTTTTCCCCATTTGACTCAATCTGCATATGAAGAATCCCTGATGAGCATTCAAATTCATGAGTTAGGTAAAGGAGAAAAGTCCAGTTACACCTCTAACAGATACAATCTTAGGTCAAGAAAGAAAGAAGGAGACTTTGATATCCAAGACCAACCCCTCATAGCAGAAAGGCCTACTAAGTCTGCAACAACCACTACTAAAGAAAAGAAAGCTCAGAATGCTTCGTCGGCAGTCAAAGAACCTGTCTCTGAGGTAAGGGAATCTCCTAAGCCTATTTCCTCCTTTAATTTTGAGCATGAAATTAAAAAGATCATAATTCTCGTCCCCCTCTCTGAGCTAGTTAAAAACGAAGACTTCAAAAAGTCCCTCTCCAAGCTGCTACAATCTAAGTCTCCCCAACCTCCCTCCGACTCAGTGAATCTCCAAGATGAAAAGCCAGCAGTTGTCCTAGGTCCCATGGTAGAAGATAGAGATGATTCATCCCCTCCCTTCTACACATCCCTAAACATACATGATAAAGTGCTTCATAATTGCCTCATGGATTTAGGGGCTTCCCATAACCTTATGCCCAAAATAGTAATGGAAGAATTGGGACTGGAGGTGACAAAAAATTATCATGATTTGTATTCTTTCGATTCAAGGAGAGTGCAGTGTCTAGGAGTCATCAAAGACCTGGTGGTTTCTTTGTTTCAGCTACCCATGAAGAGTGTGGTCATGGATATTGTGGTAGCTGACGTTCCCCCCAAGTTTGGCATGCTGTTGTCAAGGTCTTAGATTAAAAGACTTGGAGGAATGTTACAGATGGATCTCACATATGCCACCATTTCGGTCTTTGGAGGGGAACACAGGAGGTTGTACAAGGAAGCCCAGCTAGCCTATATTGTCAGTGATGAAGCAAACCCCACTAATCACCCCATCTTTGCACTTGACACCAATTTAGGGTCTAGTTTGTTACAGATCACTGGAACTCCCGAGGTCCCTTTACAGATAAGAAAGCAACCCATTCTTAATCAGCAGATACCTCCTCCAACCACCTCTGTTTGGAAGATGTTCTTTGACGGAGCTTCCTCCAGTATAGGCGCAGGCGCTGGAGTGATTTTCATATCGCCCTGTCAAGAGACCATATCCCTGTCATATAAGATGGAATTTGAAACTACCAACAATGTGGCGGAATATGAAGCTCTTGTTCTGGGTACGAGGGATGCAAAATAAATGGGAATTAAAGAGGTGTCAGTGTTCGGAGATGTAGAATTGATAATCCAACAGGTCATGAATGTTTATCGGGCCAAGCACCCTTGGCTTAGGAGTTACATAAATGAGGTATGGGACCTGATTGATAATTTCTTCTCAACTTTCAACATTACTTTTGTCCCAAGGGAAGAAAATACCTCGACCGACTCCTTAGCGGTCTCGGCTAGTCTGTTCAGGATCCCTCTGCCACCGAAGATCCATGGTGAGGTCGAAATAAAATACAGACCATCCATCCCGGACAATGTAAAGCATTGGGAGGTATTTGAGGACGATCTTGAGATCAAAAATTTTCTTCAGTCTGTCGATGAGTTTTTGGCATTGCACATTGATCAGGATTCTGATCCCGAAGGTGACCCTCCCTCTGAGGTATTCTTAAATAAAATCGTTAATCACCAGATTATTCAGCTACCTAGCAATCACATTCCAAGGGGACTAGTCCCTTTAGAAAGACTGTTCGACAAGAATGATGTGGAAGTAAAGGGTGGTGTTTCAAATAAAGATGCTGATACAGCCGAATGCAACATTGGCACACAGGAGGAGCCTAAGTTTATCAAATTATCAAGCAGCCTAACCAGCGAACAAAGGGCGAAATATACTGAGTTATTAAAGGAATTCACTGTTGTGTTTGCATGGGCCTATGAAGACCTCAAGACTTATGACACATCTGTTATTGAGCACAAGATCCCACTGAAAGAAGAGGCTAATCCATTCAGGCAGAAGCTGAGGCAGATAAATCCCATGTTGCTACCCGTCATGGAGAAAGAAGTGAAGAAATTGCTAGACGCCCAAATCATCATCCCCTTGAGATATTTCGAATGGGTGGCCAATTTGGTCCTAGTAAGGAAGAAAAGTGGAGAAATCAGACTCTGTGTTTATTTTAGGAACCTGAACAGGAGCTCAAGGAAAGACAATTACCCCCTGCCCAATATGGAACAAATATTGTACAGGGTAACCGATGCATCTAGGATATCCATGATTGATGGTTTTTCTGGCTATAATCAGATATCAGTCATACCTGAGGACAGAGAAAAAACGACCTTCACCACTCCTTGGGGCACATTCATGTATGCCAAAATGCCTTTTGGATTGATGAATGCAGGGGCAACATTTCAACGAGCTATGGACATAGCCTTCGTTGGGGAGAAAGATAAGTTTGTGGTGATCTATCTGGATGACATAACAGTCTTCTCTAGGTCTAAAAAAGAGCACTACAGTCATTTGAGAAAAGTTTTTTTGAAGTGTCGGAGGTTTGGCCTATCCTTAAATCCCAGAAAATCTTTGTTTTCTATGAAGGAGGGGAAGTTATTAGGCCATATAGTATCAGAAAAAGGAGTGAGCATTGATCCTAGCAGGGTAGAGGCAATTCAAACCCTATCACTTCCTAGATCCAAGAAGGAAGTTCAAGCCTTTTTAGGGAAGATTAATTTCTTGAGGAGATTCGTCTCAAATTTTGTTGAGTTGGTGAAACATATCACAACCATGCTCAGGAAGGGAAATGAAGTGAAATGGACTGCTGAAGCCAGGGAATCTTTTATCCAAATAAAAAGGGCATTGACTGAGGCACCTGTGTTGATCAGTCCTGACTATTCCAAAGAATTCCTAATTTTCTCTTTTGCTTCTTTTGATACAGTAGCAACAGTCTTGTTGAAGAAAAATGAGGAAGGGTGAGAACAACCCATTGCCTTCTTTAGCAAGGCATTAAGAGATGCAGAGATCAGGTATGAAATCATGGAAAAACAGGCCTATGCCTTAGTAAAAGCTCTCAAAGCTTTCAGAGTCTATGTCCTGCACGCAAAGGTGACCACATACGTTCCTTCAGCCTCTGTGAAGGACATCCTTGTACAACCCGACATAGATGGGAAAATAGGTAAGTGGATTTCCAGGATCCTAGAGTTTGATCTGGAGATTAAGCCCACTAAGTTGATTAAGGGGCAAGGTTTAGCCAAGATGCTAGCTGAATCCAATTGCAAAGACTTGGGGATTAGCTTCATCAACGCCTGTTCAGAAAACCCGCAAGTTGAGTCGTCCAATAAGAATTCTCAGGGTGCCTTATCACTAGCAGCATGCACCTGGTACAAGGATATCTTGTATTTTTTGCAAGAATTGAAGCCTCCTGATGGAATGGGAAAAAGCAAGGCGAGAGCTTTAAAGCTCAAGGCGGTCAGATATTGCTTCATTGACCAAGCCTTGTACTGGAAAGACCCTCTAGGGGTATTTTTGAGATGCCTGGACCCGCAAGAAGCCCAGAAGGTTATGTTTGATTTCCATAACGACCTTTGTGGGGGGCACCATTTCTGGAAGACCACAACTCATAAGATCCTTAGGGCTGGATATTACTAGCCTGCTTTATTCACTGATGTCTGCAGAGAAATCAGAGCTTGCATCAAATGCCAAAAGTTCTCAGGAAAACAACATCTCAAATCACTGCCATTAAAGCCTATAGTAGCTTCAACACCTTTTCAGCAGTGGGGGTTGGACTTCATTGGAGAAATTCATCCTCCCTCAAGTGGTCAACACAGATGGATCCTGACTGCGACAGACTATTTCACCAAGTGGATAGAAGCTACCCCTACCAGGAGTACTTCTCACAAAGTAATTATCAGCTTCCTAGAGGATATCATAGCCAGATTTGGCTATCCCAACAAAATTTTCACCGACAATGCCGCCTCTTTCAGGTCTGAGCCCTTAGTCAAGTTCTGTGAACAATTTGAGATTTCGCTGATCCACTCTACTCCCTATTATCCTCAAGGAAATGGACTGGTGGAATCTTCCAATAAAAGTCTGATCAAGCTCATTAAAAAATTATTGGGAGACAATAAAAGGGCCTGGGATTCAAAGCTCAAATTTGCTCTATGGGCCGACCGGGTGACAACAAAGAAGTCCCTGGGCATCTCACCTTTCCAACTTGTTTATGGAACGGAGGTTGTTTTCCCTACCTAGCTCGCTTTATCTGTGGCAAAATTTCTCCAGGACCTTGAAGGAGAGCCTAACCATATGATTAGAAGGATTCATCAGATGGCGGAAGTACAACAGATCAAGGAACAGGCCATGAATAGGGCCTAGCATCATCAACAAAAGATCAAGCAAACCTTTGACAGGAAGAGAAAAAAGAAAGTTTTCGAGCTGGGTGATCTGGTGCTCAAATGGGATGCACCCAGGCAGGATAGGGGCAAACACAGTAAGTTTGATGCCCTCTGGTTTGGGCCTCTCAAGATCTCTGAGGTATTTTCAAACAACACTTACAGGTTGCAGGATTTGAAGGGCAAAGAAGTTTCTCATGGCCCAGTAAATGGGCATTTCTTAAAAAAATGTTTTTTGTAAGCTGCAGGTGGCTTCTTTTGTTCTGTAAATATTGTTTTATGTTTTCGGCTTAATAAATGACTCCATAGCCCAACAACAAGGAACTGGATCTAAAAAAAGAGTCCTTAGAGCATCGCAGGGATGACTCTATCCCCCATGGAGCCTAATGTTAGCGACATTTCTTGTCCTAGGCACAAGAGTATTCGGGCCTGCAAGTTGCATGAGAAATGCCCAAGCGCAGCATGGAAAAATCTTGCTTTAAGGTTTCCAAACAAGTAAAAGGGTGAAGTTATATTGTCGATGGTCCAAATTCATCCATAAGAGCAGATCGACGGTTGGCAGGAAATCACAGTTAGCGGAGGTGCACCGAGATTAATGCAATGGATAGCGCCCATATTGTGTGCAGGAAAAGATAGCAGCCGTCCATCCACAAGACGCGTGGCGCGATATCTAGTCGCGTCGGCGTTTCGACATTCGAGAGTTCGAAGGGTGAGGGTTTTATGTTGTTCTACATCCCGAAACCCCAAACCCCAAAGCGCCAAAAGCGCCCAAAGTCAGGCCCGCAGTATCACAGAGCAATCTCAGCCATCTATCCACAGGAGACACCTGGTGCGCGATTAGGCTCCTCGCATTTTTGCCCATCGCGATTTCAAAGCGCAAGGAACAACTTCGTCATATTCCCGATGCGTGAGGTGCCGGGAGTGTCCAGGGCCCGGGCCCACAACATCCTCGAGTAAGTTCAAGACCGTCAGATCTGAGAGGGACTTGTGGCACCCAATTATCCCATCTTGGCATTTCACTCATCGCGACTGTGAATAATCAAGGATTAGCTCCTTCCATTCGTGAACGCCGAAAGCACCTTGGGAATAAGCACAGGGTCACAGCCCATGGTCATTTGGGAAAGAAAGGAGCTGTGCAAAGGGGGAAAAGGTGTCGATTCTAGTCGCCGAAAGGATCACTGCGATTTTCAGGTGCCATCATATTCGACCTCAATCCTGGTTTTTGCTTGGAGTAAATGAAGGTGAGAAGGGGTGGTTGAAACCTCTCCTTAGGCATTAAGTGTAAGGTATGGATAATCTGCCAAGCGGTCTGCTTGAGAGGGTCTTGTGTACCCTTTTTTCCAAAGAATCCATGCTGAGTCCTTGACTAGCCAGAGGAGGTCTGCACACGCTAACTCGGCTCTTAATGGCTCAGCTACTTCCTTTGCAGGAGCCATGCACAGTTAAGGTGGCGTCTGACAAAGAATATCCGTCCGAATTTGGCTGAGGGGACACCAAGCCTTGGGTGAACGAGCACGCCTCTGTTAGGCGAATTTTTCTGAGTATATAGACTCAGTCTTTGTATTTTGCAATGGATCGATGGTTGAGCAAGGCTCCCAGTTGCAAAACTTTAATGAAGTGTTGTTATTCTGGTTATGCTTGGACTTTTGAGACTTCTTGCCTTATGAATGTCAGTTTCTTTCATGTATTTGTTTACACTGTGTTAGAACGACTCAGAATTGGAGAATCCAGTCGAGTTGTAATTGTTATAGGATGATGTAGATTGGATCATTGTAATAGTTTCATTGTTTCTAATCGGTCCTTGTGATTTTCTTAACGTTGAACGACTTGGAATTGGAGAATCCAGTCAAGTCCCCCTTTCAGTTTCCCGAAACCCTGAACCAAGAGGATCTCGCATTCAGGGTTTTTCTTCTACAAACTACTGAAAGGTTTGTTGCCTGAGGTAGTTTGTCCACTCCTCTCACCAAGTCTTCAATCTGCTCATTTTCAAATCAACCCACTGACTGAAGTTAGATCAAGACCTCCTTTGTTCCTCACATGCCGGAACCAGTCCCTGAGTTAGAGTGATATCTTCCTGAGTCTTTACCCATTTGATCACCCATTAAAAAAAACCTATCGTGACATAAAACTGATGGGCATCGGGCTCTACTCCTACAAGCAATCCAGGAGTGACTTCCGTCGCCAACACCACACACTCATTGAGAATCTAATCAATGAAAGGCATGGGGAAGTTATCTTTAGGACAAGCCTTGTTCAGGTCGTGACAGTCCATACACATGTGGATGGTTCCTTGCTTTTTATTCATAGGAATGGGGTTGGATACCCATTCAGTCAAGGGAACCGGGTAGATGAAGCCAACTTTAAGCAACTTCTCCACCTCTACCTTAATAGTAAGGGCCTTCCTAGGATTAATAGCTCTAAGACGTTGTCGAATAGGTTTAGCATCCGGATAAGTCCTAATCTCATGTTTGACAATACGAGGGTCGATCCCTGGCATCTCTTCATATGACCAAGCGAATACATCTCAAAATTCTTTGAAGAGATCGATGTAGAGCATAATTTCTTCTGGCGAACAATCCGCACCTATATTGATGTTTTCAATTTTTCCATGGGTACAAGAGATATCGATTGGGATGGTAGGGGAGATACTCGCCATATTTCCTTAGGCATAAATGTCATGCATATCAAGTGGAACTACGATGTGACTGACTATCTCACTCATGGTAGACCGAAAGTCTTCTTGCTCAAGTCTTTCAAGACTTGGGAGAAAATAAGATCAATGATGCATATCATCCCAAGGTCTCTCGAAACTATTCATGGCTTAGAGGATGGCTTCGTTTGAAGGAAAAGTTTCATCTAGGCAATCATGTGAGAAAGATAACGAGGTGGCCCATATAGGCCTAAGAACAGGATCCTCCTCGTCCCTCTGCGTGGTAACAGGATCAGGGTCAGAGGAAGAGTCAATAACAGATTGATACACAATTTCTGTTGCCGATAGTGGCATAGCCATGCTAGCGTGCAACTGACCTTCACTCGATGAAGTCGGAGAAGGTAGGGTCCATGGATCACTAATATAGGAAGTTCGGAAAGGAATGGACCTCCCTTCTAAAGCATGCCTACTAGACATGGTGTAAACGTAATGAATCGGTGTCAGGAAATTGAAAGTCCCCATGAGAGAAGAATACATTCCGACACCAATATTCTCAGTTGTCGGCTGATAATTATCAATCATAGGGATCGACGATCCAACATATGCTCTAGGACTGGAGTACGCAAAGGATAATTGATGAATTGTCACGATTTCTCCTTGATGAGGAAAAAAAAGTATACGAAAAATGGACGACACGATGACGACCATAGCGTAGGTCCAATTGCGACCTAGTAAAAAGTTGTAATAGAGAGGTGCATCTACTACCTCAACCTCCACCTCTACCGTTTTCCCACCTAACTGGACTAGAAAGGTAGGGAGAATTCTGTGAGGGCGGAAGGAATGACCGTCAAATGCAGTCAACATGTTCGACGAATTGGAAAGTGTCGGAGAACCAACAACTTTCCAACAGACTAGGGACATCACATAGGTGGCAACACCTTCATCAATGACTGCTTGTTTGATAGTATATTTGGAATACTCCACGTGGATTTGAAAAGCCACATGGTAGGGTAAGCGAGGCTTCACATCCCTAACATCAAACTTGATAAATTTCGAGCCACTAGGTTCTAGAACTCCTAAGGGAGAGAGTAAGGCATTCCTCTATGAGGGACACATCTGAAGTACCTCCAAAGGTGACATCGCACAAGGGGTTTGGCCCAGATCCTCCACGATAGAGTAATTATGGGTGGCTCTAGCATTGGGGTTGTGGGTAGAGTGCTTTAGTATTCCTTTCAGAATACAAGGCGGTGGCTCTGGTTTCTCAATCTGTAATTTTGTCTCCAGAGGGGGAGGAGGAGCTTCTGGAACGGTACTATCTTTTGAAGAGATATAATCTCAAGAACGGGTGGCTATATCGATTTTTTCATCAACCATATTGATACAAACACGGTCATCATCCTGCGGTGGTGGGTTTTGACTTCCACTAGCCGCATTACCGGTGTTAGAAGAACTCAAGGCTAAGTGTTGGTTGTGTGGGAATGGATTCATCAGCACAACAAGCGGTAGATTTAAGAGCCTCGCAGCCTCCAAAAGTTTGGGGCATAAGTGCGTAAGGTGGTCTTCGGTACAAAGTTTACAAGGAAACTTCACCTTACGTTTTTCTTTCTTTCCCTCTCCTGCGTTATCATTTTGCTTCCCATTATTATCTTTGTCCTTGGGTTTATTATTCTTCCCACCCTTATGATTATTTCTACCTTTCCTTTTGTTCCCATCTGGTTTTTGGTCACCATTTGGGTTTTTCGACGATTGCACAGAATGTACATCCACCGACTGGATGGGTTTGGAGGATACAGACGAAGCCAGTCCTTCGACAGACCTCATTGCTGAGTCTGTGGATTTCACATTGGCAGACCCTACGATGCCATTGGCATGAGCTCCGGGTTTCTGTCTAGGATCGTGATTTGGCTGTGGTGCATCCGAAAGAAGGGTGTATAACATCCCAGACTGAGAATATATGAGATCGAGTTGCTGGGCTCTAAAAATAACCTCTTCTTCACTGAAGACCCTATAAGTAGCAACGTCCTTTGAGATAGGAGGATGCAAAGACTTTATGAACCATTCTAGAAGAAAGGTCGGGGGTACATGAGTCTTAACCAACCATCTTCATCTACGCCATTCCTGGATATGATCTGAAATGTGAGTAGTGGTATCCTGGCGTAAAGTCGACAAAAGCTCAAGGCCAGCATCATAACGAATGGGTAGTTGAAAGTGGTTGAGAAATTCTACCATCAACTGATAAAATGACCCATATGTCCCTCTTGGTAACTCAATGTACCATTGTGAAGCAACTCCAATGAGAGAGCGTTGAAACAATCACAATCTAATAGAGTCATGGTTTAGGGAATTCGATGAGCACCAAAGGTGAAAGGTAGTGACGTGTTCACCAGGGTCCTCTCCATTCTTACCTTCAAACTTTGAAATGTCTGAAGGAATTTTGGTGGGGACAGGGGGCCATGCGGGATCATGAATCACCGGGTCGTTCATTAACTTAGCAAGGTCTGGCAGATTGAGCATGGCCAGAAAAGGGAGACGGGGTTGCGTCATCTGGCCCCATCCTCCCGCGAAAGGTTGTGCGTTAGGAATTGCATTTCCTCCAGGGTTCTGGTGAGGACCAAAACCTTGTCTGGAATTGTAAGGCCCTTCTCTGGGAAGATTCGTAAAAGATGGATTGGGCATCATTCCAGCAGGAATGCTCTGATAAGGGTTATGAAAATTTCCCCCAGTCGGATTAGATCCAAACTGAGGGTTGTTAAAATTTCCCCCAACTGGATTAGATCCAGGTTGGGGAGTGCCCAAAGTGTAATACTAACCTCCTCCAGGTGGGAACCTAGAGGATTGAAGTGGATTCTTCATGCCAAAATTATTGGTCGGAATTGACACCGAGGGGGTAGGGATATAGGGCAGAACTTGTCTGCCAGCTGGGTTGTTCCATCTAGCTGTAGAAGGATTAGACCCAGGGCTAAGCACAAGGACACTTCCTATATTAGGATTCATTTGGGGAATATGAGAATTACCAAACGGGAAGGGAGTGTAAGGAGGTGTAGTGCCCCCAAGTCCAAAGCTAGTGTTAGTGCCAGCAGTCGGGATGGCAGTTTAAAACTGCGAAGTAAAGTTAGGCATACCATATGAAAATGGGCTAGAAGCCATAGGGATAGTATGGACATTGTAACTCGGTGAGTGGCCAAAACCTCCAAAAGGGTTCGACGCCAGAGATGAAGCATGAACTACGGGCCGAGCCATAGTACCAGTATAAGCCTCCAACACTGCAATTGTAGCGACTGCAGGTGTCAAAGGGGTTCCATTGACTATAGTAGGATTGGTAGTCGAAGAACTCCCACTGTTCTGAAGACTAGACTCGGTACTCATACTTGTGGAACCACAAGTCTGAAAGCTGGATGTGTGTGTACCACTCCGAATGATTCTACGCATTTTAGAAGGCAGGAACTCAAAAAACGGTGGTAACTGTAACAACCGACGGGACTGACGGGGAAGCTGGTTCGACTCCACGATGACTTATGACTCTCCAATAAATAAAAAATATATCCTAAGGCCGACCAGTAGTCAAAGAGCATACCAAAAATTCAAACGACCAATATGCAGGCAAACGGGCTAAAGTGGTTGAGTGGCCTCCCTCGCAAAATAAGGTATGTCTCGTCCAAGAGGGAATTGAGACTCCCTGCTAAAATTTGGAGGTAACATAATCAGTTATAAGGGCCCTCGTGGGCTTAACAACCAGTCGGTCAGATCCCCCCAAATAGGTAATCCTCCATAAAGGTTGTGTGTTGTCCGACCCCTATCTGACTCAGGGTACAAGCAGAATAACCCCTGCAAGTAACCTATGAGATACCTAATGTCAAGCAACTAATCAACCACTGTATAACTGATGTGGGAGAACAGTCGTAAGTCCAGACTACCATATGGACAGGGTAGAAAAGCCCGAAACCTTGAAAGCACCGCCTCTCACGGAGGTATGGACACTAGCAAGATCCCCAAATACGAATAAATCCATAGAAATATCTCTGACGCTAGGTGAGTATCCAGGGGTTATCCCTTCAACTAACTTCGCGTGACCTCGTGCTTAACTCTGATGTGAGCGGAGCCTCCTGATCTTACCAATTATACAATGGACTTCTCAACTCCTTGACTTAGACACATATGTTGATTTAATTGCCTTGGAGAAGTTTACTCACAAAATCCTATTCCAAGGCACTAAATCCTAGGCTAGTTTGTGCACCCTATAAGTAAAATCTTGACTAATCAATTTTAGTTTAAAGCGTAAATTTTATTGGCCGTGATTACTCAAAAGGGTATGGAAGTGAAACTCATGATGTTATGACTCTACAATAAAATAAATATGAATATAATGCAAAGTCTATCTTTAACTTTTCAATGCATGATATGCTAATAAAAACAATGCAGTATTCAATTTCAATTTTGCAATTCAGAAGTAAAATGCAACCTTTCACTAAATGTACTAAGCTAATGATAAGGATTCAAAGATAAAAATCCCAACCAATGCAAAATGCCTATTTTTTTGTATATTCAACTCCAAACAGGTCTCCTGTCATCCCAGATAATCCTAACAAGCACTATAAAGATCTAAGAAGGCTCAACAACCCTCAAATCCCATCCAACAATCACTCAACCAAGCAAACAACCAGGAAGAAGTGGTCGACGTGACTGTTCAGGAGAACAGAGCGTATATATGCTTCTTGTAGTGAGACATCAAGCGTGTATACGCGACTGTCAGGGCAAAAAGGGCGTATATGCTTTAAAACAAGGCCAGGTAAGGGAAAAAGGCTGAGAACTTAGACCCAGAGTGAACCGAAACCGTCAAGCAGTGATACGACAAGAAACACAAAGGAAAAAGAGCAATGTAAGAAGAAAAAATACTTCAACTATTAGAAGGAAGATCTATCCCCAGTGGAGTCGCCATTTCTATTACGAGGGAAAAACTCTCTATGGCCAAGGGTAAACCACAACAGACAGGTATGACTGCAAGAATCAACTTAATTCCAACATATTCTATATAGATGAATGTGTAATATAAGAAAGAGGCCTACCTCAATCCAACGTTTGAAGATGTTCCACTGTTGAGCACTTAGACCCAAAGCTTTATACCTGTGAGAATTTCTCAACAAATAGACCAAGCAAGTACACAGTGATAATATAAAAGGGTTAACACATTAGATAGCATAATCCATTAATAAACATTACAAACATGTCCATGGATAATAATCATATATTTGAAAGATACCAATAGGATGGGAAAGGAGTATCTCTATTAATAATTGATCAGCAGAAGTGACAACATTATAGACTTCTATGTCAACACGGTTCGAAACCAAGGAACCAAGTTCCTTCCAACTAGGTCTCCACCACTTCAATCCTCCACCAAAGGAAAGCTCATAGGAAAGAGGCAATGTGGTCCTCTCAACAATACAGAAAGAGATTGGGGGTTGAACATTGTGTTCATACTTGAGGGACAAAGGGATGCAGACTCAATCTGAAGTAATTTCTCCAGAGTAACTTTGCTCTTAAAGTTGAATGCTTTCTCCTCTTTTCCATAGCTCGAAATTGTGCTCTTATATCCTTCAGAATGCAACTGAAGGTTCGATTCAAAACGTTTCCAGTATATGGAAGGCCAAGGATCAGAGATCTCCTGTCGTGACATGGAAACCTGACTTCATTTTGCATTTTCTGTCACAAATCCTGATATACGCGAGCTGTAATGGAGCAGCAAGCATATACACATCTTGTATAACAGATAGGGAGCGTATATGTGAAAAATTTATATTTTTGGCTTTGGATTCATCAAAAAAGGGATGATAAGTCTACATAGGGAAATGGAAAAAGGCCCTCCGTGCAAGATAATCATGGTGAGGTAAATCTCGCTGTAACAATAGATTTAATTTTGTCAGGGTCCACTTTTACACCTTCATGAGATACAATATTACCCAAATATTCCACTTCTTGAACCCCAAGGTGCACTTGGAAGGATTTGCATAAAGTTGTTTCTCTTTCAATAGTTGTAATACTATGTCAACATGTTGTACATGCTCTTCCCAAGATTTGTTGTAGATTAGTATGTCATCAAAAAATACTAACACAAATTTTCTAAGGAAGGGCTTGAAAATATAATTCATCAATCTTTGAAATGTTGAAGGTGCATTAGTAAGTCCAAATGGAATAACCAAAAACTCATAATGACCTTCATATGTTATAAAAGTTGTTTTAGGAATGTCTTCCTGCCTCATTATGATTTGATGATATCCCGAATGAAGATCCAACTTAGTAAATAATTTTTCTCCATGCAATTCATATAATAATTCATCAATGACATGAATACAAAGCTTATCTTTGATGGCCATTTTGTTTATTTGTCTATAATATGGACACATACGACATGAACCATCCTTTTATGTAACCAAAACTACTGGTGAGGAGAAAGAACTTTGGCTAGGTTTAATAATTCCAACCTATAACATTTCCTGGATCATGCGCTCAATATCACTCTTCTATGCATATGGATACATGTAAGACCTAATGTTAGGTGGTACACTTCCTGGTTGAAAATGAATATCATGGTCATGATCTCTAGCAGGTCGAAGACCCTTAGGAATTTCACCAAATACCTTGGAATTATTGTTGTTAACTATTTGGAGAACTAGTGGAGTAGAGGATATAGATGTTTGAACATCTAGTGAGCACAATTGTGCAATTACACCCTGGTGTCATTTTTTGAGTAATTATGTCATGATATTATAGCTTATCACTTTAGAGGGTTTCCCTTGGATTCCTTTAAGCTCAATTTCCTTGCCATATGAGGAAAATCTCATGAAAATATCTTGATCAAAATTAAGGGCCATTGTTCCCAACGATTGTAACCATTGGACCCCTAATACAAATCAACACTACCCATTTGGATGGAAATCATGGGGCTATCCAAAAATACTCCCCCATGTTGAGCTTAACACTATGGCATTTCCATGAACAATTTATGTTACCTTCATCTACAATCATTACTTGAAACTCTGGTGTGGGATATACAAATCAATTGAGATCTTTTGCTAATTTGTAATTGATGAAATTATCGATACTACCAGAATCAATCAATATTGTTACCCTTTTATTTTTTATGTATCCTTGTATATTGAGGGTTTTTGGGGTACCGATGTTGACCAATGCATGACAATATATTTTTGGATTAGCCTCTTCTAGATCTGGATCTTGTGGCAATTCCAATTCCTGATCTTCTTCCTCTTCACAGTCTATGTAGAATAATTACTTCTCACCGCATTTATCCCTCTTATTGTACTTGCTATCACAATTGAAACATGGTATCTTTTCTCTTATTTCATCCATTTGTTGAGGTGTAAACCTTTTCGGTTTAGGTATGGTTGTCTTATGAAACCCAAAACAATGCTTCCTTCATGTGTATGCTCCATTGGTAGACTTGTGTATAGCCTTATTCCTTGCTTGAATATGACAAGCATATTGTATAGCTTCCATAATATTTGCACGATGTCTTAAAAAAATCTCATGTTTAATGTCCTCTTTTAATCCACTCATGTAAGCTTGCAACAATTGTTCATCACTTATGTCATCCACCCTTGTGGCCAATACCTGGAATTTTGAATTATAATATTCAGTATCACCTAAGTGCTTGATTCTTGTCAATTGACTGAAGTAGTATTGTTCCCAAAATTTCTCATATTGTGCTTCTAAGTCTCTTGTAAATAAACCCCAAGTGTAATGATAAAAAGGGGGCTGCATTTTCACTATCCATTGATACCATTGATATGGTTTTATCTCAAAGTTCAAAGTTGCTATGTGAATCCTTTTCTTATCATCCATAACATTATGTAGTTCAAAATATTGTTCCATTTGGTCCACCCAGGTAGAGACATATGTTCTATCAAAATTATTTAATTCAATCTTGGGAAAGTTTAATTTAGGACCCCCACCATAATTAACTCCCTATTAGAGTTAAATCCACTTGAAAATGGCTTATTATTCGTAGTTTTTTCAACATGAATACTGCCTTTATGTTCATGGGTTCCTTGCATTTCGATATATCCTTTAGGGAGTCTCTCATCTAGAGCTTGAAATATCATGGAAGACAAGGGATTTTGTGTTTATTTTTTATTTTCATCCATCTTTTTCTCCATATGTTCCCTATTTTCAATTATCTTCTTGTACATTTGGTTATAAATATCTTTGATTTCATCTTCAGTCATGGTTGAGCTCTCTCTAGGTTTAGTGGGTGAAGTAATTTTTGGAGGAGCCCTTGGATCCATGTTAAAAAATACTAATGCTCCTATTTTTTCTCTTTATCACAAATTTTGAATCACCCAAAATAGATCTTCCAATAAAGCGTTATGTCAATTGTAAGTTGTGTACCTTTCAAACCCTTAATCTGGTAGTACTCCAAAATGTCTTATCTGCAATGCCATAGGGCTGAACAAAATTGGATGTGCCAAGTGAAATTTAGGGTAACTTTCCCAACCCTTGCTGATTTTTGGCATTTCCAAGAGAGAAAAGTTGTACATAATGCCATGTGTCCAATATTTAATAATTGATTCTAAAATTTCTACCAGAAATACTATGGATTTTCCTTTTTCAAATTCAATATGTATCATAGAATTTGGATCCTCCTTAAAGAATATATGACTGTTGTACCCGAAACACATGTTTGAGACTAGTTATAGGACTAGTCAAAAACCGTATCTTCCATAGGGTATATCTCTGAAAGTATAGTGACCCATAAGTGGAATTTTTTTCCAGAGATACCTTGATATGTTTTATAAATGACCTTCAAGTTTCGATGTCTGAATCATCCCGGGAAAAAAACTTATAATGAAAATTCTAAGATGGCTTGCTTAGAGAAGAAAAAGAAAAACCCTAGGATCGATGCTTTGATATTAAATGTTATGATCCAACGCCTTAAAAATGATAAAAATTCAATGAATTGCAGTTCACTTCGAGGGTGAAACCTCCTTTTACAATATAACCAATTCAGTATACAATATGAGATGTAATAAGTTGATCCTAAGACTAGGTCTCCTTGATCCCTTCATATTCTTTGTTCATTTGAGACCAATAGTTCCCTATTAAACATTGTAATGAAACATATACAGAGGAAAACTAAACTCGTAAGGTAACAAAATGAGAGGGGTTTTAAATATTTATGCATCTATGAATCCATAGAACTAATGGAGGGATTAAGCAACAAACTGAGCGCAAGAATAAACAACATGAGTATCCACACATCAACAGATATTTTCCCAAATTATGACTACAAAATTAACATTCATTTGACTAGTTTAATCTATATTTACATACCTTCGTTAAACACTTATATCCCTTTGGAAAAAGATGAGTTACAGTTCCAATGACAGTCTCAGCCAGGGGTCAGACAAAGTTGCTTCTCCAGAGCTCAATTTCAAACCATCAGGATGAAAAATGCTAGAACATTCTAGGGTGGTAGTCTCAATGAAATTTTTGTGTCCCGTGCATTCAATGTATGGACGATCATGTTCCCCAAAACATTAAATCTATTTGAAGCTAAGTGCCATGAACCTAAAAATGGTTAGGAAGGGAAATAACAGGATAATATGAATAAATAAAAAATAGTGATAAGAATCCAAAAAACTTGAACAAGTTCAACCTTTTTTGAACATGCGACACCAATGAACATTCATGAATGACAATATGCATAACCCAAAGAACTAAGGACTATACCCAAACAATA
>ML780781.1:689200-714878 GCA_009831015.1 Picea engelmannii
ACCTAGTCTTAGGATTAGCTTATTACATCTCATATTTTATTATGAATTGGATATATTGTAAAAGGAGGTTCGCCCCTCGAAGTGAACTGTAATTCATTGGATTTTTATCATTTTTAAGGTGTTGGATCACAACAAGAGGCAACTAAAAATGTTTGAACCATAGTCCTTTAGTGCCATTTTCCTCGTAGAAAATAAAAAATTAGCTACCTCACGCACAATTGAATTGAATGAAGAAAATGAGTGCTTGTTCCATAGTCATATGTCTATGATTCAAGATCCCATGTGTTTTATTGTTGATAATCGGGTCATAATCCCTAATCTTCTCGACCACTATTCAACGACTCAAACCTATGATTTCACTACACTTGCATCCTCAAAAGGTTTGATGATTCATGTGAGGAAAGGAGTTACGTGTCACATCATAGTGTAGAGTCTAATATACCATATATCCATGGAAGGATGAGGAAATTTACAATGTTACACTTTGGGAACTTTGTGACATACATTCAAGACAACCATATTTGTGGGAGAACATATAGTTGATCGCTTCTTTATGGAATCCAATTATGCTTACACCCATGAAAGATGGTACTTGGCACTTACGCATTGATTACCATGCCCTCAACAATATCATAGTGAATAAAAAGTACCCAATCCCACTTATTGTTGACAATTTGGACACATTGAAGGGAGCAAAATTCTTTTCCATAATTCACTTTAAGTTTGGTTATCATTAGGTACCTATTGAACCTAGGATATTAGGAAGACATTGTTCAAAGCTAAGGATGGGTTGTGAGAGGTTGGTGATTATGTTCATCTTAATGAATATGCCAACAACTTCCATGTGCCTTGTAAATGATGATTTTTGTTTTCTATCTTGATGTTCATATTTTCAAATGAACATTTCCTTGGTTCTTAAGACCCTATGCAACCACAAGCTTTATGCAACATGAAAACATGTGCATTTTCCATGAAGCATGTCTAAGTACCTTGGTTATATTGTTGACAATGGGTGTGCACAACATCAATAAATTTTGTAGCTTTCTCAAATTGTTGAATTTGTACATATGATTCATCTTGTACATCTCTCAAGTTGTGCATTCTCTTCACAATCTCTTGCACAAAAAGGCCAAGAAAATTTTGTTCAAATGGGACGCAACACAATGAGCATTTGAAGAGTTGAAGCACATATAATGCACAACAACAATGTTGTGCTTACCTGAATTTCACTGACACTTTGATATTTAGATCAACACCTCAAATTATGCACTTCGAGATACTCTTCAGCATTGGTAGTGAGTCATATATAACATTGAAATCTCCAATGATATCGACAAAAAATACTCTAGTTCTATGCAATCGTTCCGTATTTCAAATAATGGAAACACTACATATTAGGTTATTCTAACTAAAAACCTCTGTATTTGCATATACATAAAACAAATTGCACTGCACATGCTAGTTGAAGAGGATGACTTACCTATGGTAGTGCCCTATGGTGATCAAGCATAAGCGGGAATCATTGAATTATGTAGTCAATTGCTTGAGTAGACCACTAGCGCGTGCTCTTTGACTATCTTGGATACTTATATATTAGACACATGATTGGTAGCTCTAATATGTGATCTGAATTGGATCTTTGACAAACATTTTGTAATTTTGTAATAAGCATATCCTTCTTTTCTTTTGTTTTATTTTTGTCTTTTTGGAAAAGTTGGAAGCGGAAACGAACAATTGTGATTGGTTGATCTTCCAAAGGAAGCCCATTAAAACAATGAAGGTTGTAGTGAAGAGGGAAACGAAGGAGAGGCAAGGAGAATTGGGGGAGAACAATGGAAAAAATGAAATCTTGAAGAAGACAACTTGCTCAAAGTTCAGTGGACGAAGGAGTCAAGGAGCATGTCCACGCTAAGCAAAGGTATCTATGAGCCATGGCCATCTACAGTTTTGTTGTTGGCAATGAGTAACACACTAGATAGTGTGTGTATAGCTCACTCCTCTGTAATTATTTCAAGATTAATAAAATATCCAATAGTGCACTTTTGGAGCATCCACAGTGAATGGTGCATGTGGAACCTACTTCTTATCCAAGTACATAGTGTAGCAATAATCCTTTATTTGTTAGTATCCTGCCCCAGAGAAAGTTTTTATGTCGCAGAGTCAAGGTGGCTCATGGTCGGATCATTCGAGGAATTAATTTTGGATCCTCTACTTTTAATATTCCCTCAGTTTTTGGACCACAATTTGAAGGCAATTGCATATTTAGATGGATCCATGAGTCTAATACAGGGACTTTGGGCCTTTGAGAATGCTTGGAGTTGAGCCCTTAAATAGAAACTAAATCCAATTCCACAAACAATCTGTGTTGACAAAATGGACAGGCCATAGGCCCACCGTCTACGAATCATTTGGTATCAGAGCAGATTCCAAAGACTTGGAGAGCACCTACATGGTAAATACTCGCATCCAATACCGAAATAGTGGAAAAGCATTGTTGCCAAGCCTACAAAGAAGTAGAGGACCATCAATGGCGGGGAATCATCGTGAAGAAGATGACAAGGAAGACTCATAGGTCATATTTTATTGGCTAACGCAAAGCATTGCTACATTGATAGAACTGGTGATGCAGTTATTGGTGAAGAAAGATAAGGAAGAAAACTCATTAGATATTGAGCATGAAAAAGATAAGACACACCGAGAAGAGCCCACGCACAATGATTAGGGTAAAAACCATTATTTTTCTTCATCTTCCCATATTCCTTTCAAAGTTGAAGCAAAACTTGAAATACCCATGTATGATGGACAAACTAATGTTGAATTCTTGGTTAGTTGGTTGAAACAAATGGAAGTTTACTTCGGTCTTTATCAAATCCAAGAAACACAACATATTTCCTTTTCCCATTTGAAGATGATTGGACATGCTCTATTGTGGTGGGAAGTTATGTGGATGCACTAAGGGTTATGAATGGTTATGAAATGGGAGGACTTCAAGACATTGTTGGAGTCACAATTTTATCCCATAGACTATGAAGAGGAGCAACTCATGAAGTGGCAATACCTTCGGAAAGAACAAGGGCAAGGAGTGAAAGAATACACTTCTAGGTTCATTAGGCAGGCCATCAAATTGGGTATCTCTTTGGAAGAGCCAAGAGTAGCAATAGTGTTTCCATTCAAAAGATATCGTAAAAGTTAACTGGGCATTTACCACAACACCCTCATGCAAATGTAAGTTTTTTTATTTGCGCATTTAGTTTTCTTGGCACTATACAGCAAGGTCTCCCTCCATACTATGCATATCGGCCACCCCTATTCTACCTGCCCAAGGTCATAAAACACAGAGCCACCACCAACAAATTCTCTGGGAATGAGGACGCTGGGTTGACGTAGCGTTTGCTCTCATCGATTTGAGGAGGCTGGGCACATTAATGCCTGTAGCATTCGCCCCACACTTGCTATACACTATATGCTTTCATTTTGGCTCTCCACATTACAAAATAGTACGAGTTTGAGGGAAGAAGGGAATTTTATGACAAAGTAAACAAAAGATGGGCTCTAGAACTACCTACAAATTTACATCTTCTACTGTATATTTTCTGTGCACTTTTGGAGCATCTGCAGTGAATGGTGCATGCGGAGCCTGCTTCTTATCCAAGTACACAGTCTAGCATTAATCCTTCATTTTTTAGTATCCTGTCCCACAGAGTTTTTCTGCCACAGAATCAAGGTGGCTCGTGGTCAGATGGTTTGAGGAATTAATCTTGGATCCGTTGCTTTTAATACTCCCTCAATTTTTTGGACCACAATCTGAAGGCAATTGAATATTTAGATGGATCCACGAGTCTAATACAGGGACTTTGGGCCTTTGAGAATGCTTGGAGCTGAGCCCTTACACAAAAACTAAATCCAATTCCACAAACGATATGTTGACAAAACAGACAAACCATAGGTCCACAGTTTACAGATTAGCATGTTACAGACCCTAAGTTTACACATTTACATTCATATCCCCTATGAGGCAAAGCATGCACAAACTACTACCTACATGACAACTTCTTTCACCACCTTGGGAAGTTGTGTTTCAATGGGAATAGAGAGAGAAAATATCTAAAAGGCATATCACTGTAATTTAAAATGACATTGTAACCTCCAAAAGGCCTTAATAGTCTTATAAGTACTTTTAATATTGATCTCGCTTCTATGTAGGCGTGGAGAAGTACATGAAAGAATGTGCCACTTCAATAATTGCTAGATTGACCTAAAGGAAGTAGGGTCTATACACACCGCTAGCCATTTCTTCCTCCCAATAAGAATTTGTCTCCATGGAATGTTTTTTATAGTACTATCAACAATGTAGTCTTTATGTTTGTTGGTGTGTTCTCGAGTAGTCTTTATGTTTGTTGGCGTGTTCTCGAAGATGGCAATCCTCAAGCCTCGCAAGAAGATTAATTTGGCATAAGGCACATTGAAACGTTTTTTTGAGCATGTCTATGTCAATCTCAATTTTCCCATGCCCATGTATGTTGTGTTAGTCAATCTCAATTTTCCCATGCCCATGTATGTTGTGTTAGTCAATCTTAGTTTGCCCATGTATGTTGTGTTAGATACAGATCCTATATTCATCTCCAACTTCTAGAAATTCATCTAGAGCATGTTGGACACAAAGGTTTAACATGTCAACAACATTTTATCCATAAACAAACAAATATATGGAAATTGTGAACATAACTCTTATATAATCATCATTACTTTTGTACTTGGCATGAAAATATTGTATTTATTCAATACAATGATAACAAAACTCGACATGTCTCTATTTAGTATAATCTATGTGAAGTGTTCAACATTCAACATGTAGCACCCATTGGTGTGGTTTATCCATTGATACCAATTATACATTATACATGCTTCTTGTGCAACAAAGAAAGAGATAAATAAAGTAGTGCACTTCATTGGGTAGATTTAAAATGTTCAAAAATAGGTTGATGATATTTCATGGTAGACATTAGGAAAATACTAATAATCCTATGATAAATACCACGTCTAACACAAACTTTTCAATTTAGTATAAGGTATGACTATATATTCGAAAAAAAATATTTAAAGACCCACATAGCAACTTAGGCCACCGCAATACGATCCATACACTTTATTTGTTGTCTAGTGCCAATGCATTCAAACTTGATATGCTACAAACATTAAACTTGGGATGCACCTGGTGTTTAATGTTGAGTTGCTTCAGCTTTTCAATCCTCCTTGAGGAGTGATGCATGACCTAAACCTTTAAATGATAGAGATCCTTGCACAAATGTTTGATTGTTGCAATTCCCTCATTCATGAATTTTCTCATTGTAGTTTTGGTGACATGCAACACTCTCCAAGTCATCCCCCCTTAAAGGAGGGTGAACTTTAAAACAATGTTATAAAACTTGATCAACTCGTTTTGGGTAGGAATTGACCTAAACTAGTGGTTGACTTTGGCAAAGGCCAAGTCAATCATTGCCTCAAGATGACTTGAATGAGTCAATGTGTTACTTGATAGAGTTAGACTTGACTTGACGTCTAACACAAACTTTTCAATTTGGTGTAAGGTATCACTATATATTCAAAATAAAAGATTTAAATGATCACATGGCAACTTAGGCCACTATAATACAATCCATACACCTTTGTAGTCTGGTGCCAATGCATTCAAACTTGATATGCCGCAATCATTTAAACTTGGGAAGCACCCAATGTTTAATGTTGAGTAGCTTTGGCTTTTCAATTCTCCTTAAGGACTACTACATGACCTAAACCTTTAAATCACATAGATCCTTGCACAAAAAATTTATTGTTGCAATTCCCTCATTCACGAATTTTCTCATTGCAGTTTTGGTGACCTACAACACTATCCAAATCATCCCCCTTGAAAGGAGGGTGAACTTTAAAATAATGTTATTAAAATTGACCAACTCGTTTTGGGTAGGAATTGATCTAAACTAGTGGTTGACTTTAGTAAAGAGCAAGTCAATCATTGCCTCAAGTTGACTTGAATGAGTCAATGTCTTAATAGAGTTAGCCTTGAATTGGTCGAGCTTGTTGTTGTTGATTCAAATGCCTCCCTACTAGCCCATTTAGCCAAAACTAAAGTGTTAGCATTGACAAACTTTTGCTAGAAAGGGTTGAAGGGTTATAAGTAGGTAAAATTTGTCATGGTTTGAGTAAATTTTTCTAAATAGTGATCAAGTTCTTGCCTTGTAAAGTAGAACATTGGCTCAATATAAATGTATAAAATGCATCTAAACTAATTTTTCTATGCATGAACACAAAATAAATTTCAACCGCAAAACCATGAGAGCATTCCAAATAAGATAAATCAAATTTCTTTTGGGGGAAGCCTAAGGAGAACATTCTAGCATGTAGTTAGCGATGACAAAGTTTCGGCAAGAAATGAATTAAGGTGTATGACTTACAAGTATGTTGCATTTGTTATGGTTAACTACTAATTCGGATTTGACCATTATATTATTTTTCATCTATCTTGATACGTTTAGAGTGGAAAAAATTGAAGGAATCAGCTTGCAGGGTCATTTTAATGGCAGGTCCTAGTTTGGAAAATTGGGGTTTGAAACCTTCCAGATCCATTTTGAGGCATTAAATGACATTTTTGGTGTCAAAAATTTCTCAAATTTAGCTGAGATCCCTTGGCACTATTCTGCACATCGAGACCCTTCCAGTGGTGCAAAAATCGCGTCAATAACAACTCGTATGAAAAAGTTACGACTCTCGCAAATTGACCTACTGCGTTGACCACCATGGTACGAGTGGATGCCATCTCAACCCCCATTACTCACATATATGGGGCTATACATGTATGGACTTTCAAGAAGATTCTAGAAGTTCCAAAACCTTATCATAATTTAGGGTAGAGGAAGTCAAAACCCTACCCCTGGATGGCTATCGGGCAATGTTAAATACTAGGTTGTTGGGAGGAGAAGGGGTTCCATTCTTGAGCATTGTATTAGTTCCATGTTGAGAAAAGCACCTATGAGTGGTATTTTGAGAGCATCATAGAGGAGGAGAGATTTTGTAGCAGCCATACAGGCCACAGTGTCAAAGGAAGATCCACAGAGAGTGTATCTTTCTTTGTACTTACATTTGAAGAAAAAAAACAGAGCGACCTCACCTTCTAGTGTATCTTTCTTTATTAGTTCCATGTTGAGAAAAGCACCTATGAGTGGTATTTTGAGAGCATCATAGAGGAGGAGAGATTTTGTAGCAGCCATACAGGCCACAGTGTCAAAGGAAGATCCACATAGAGTGTATCTTTCTTTGTACTTACATTTGAAGAAAAAAAACAGAGCGACCTCACCTTCTAGCTAGGTTTTCTCCTGTATTGGGTTTCTTAGGTTATATCTTGTTTTATTTTTGGATGGTGTGTGAGTATTTATTTATGTTCTCTATTTTTTGCATTTAATCTATTTCATACATTTTAAGCAGAAAATTAGTGATTAAAGAATATGAGATCTAAAGGAAATTAACCTTCATAGTAAAGATTTCAGTATTTTATCAGATCTGTTGTGATGAAATGTCTAGTGGAATATCCACGTTAGTTTACAGATTATATTGGTATTGAAGAAGGTTTTCTTTGGGTATTTATGGAAAGTTGAAGGGATCCAGGAATCAGTTTAATAAGAAATTCACAGAACCCTAGCCATGGTCGACAAGTCTATTCATAACAACCCTCAATATCTAGCAGAGGAGAGATTTGTGACGTTGGAAGAGAAAGTCCCTGACATATCTCACAATATGTCCCTCCTCGTGGAGGCTCTAGCAAGCAAGCTCAGACCGTTCAGAGAAGTTGGAAGATCGAACTCAAAGATCGGATCAAAAAGGAAACTGGGGGATAACGAAGACTCAAAAAAGGAGTCGCAGAATAAACCTGAGAAAGAGCAGTTGAGTTCCAATACCATAAACCCTTCACAGTCTTTATTCAATATGGAAGCAAAAGTGGACATAAAACCATACCAAGGTGAGATTGATGCATTAAAATTGAATCATCGGTTGCAACAACTAGAAATTTATTTCAGCATTCACCATATAGATGAAGAACAAAAGATATCATTTGTCAGATTGAAGTTCGAGGGCCATGCTTTAACCTAGTTTGAAATCCATACAAAAACACTTAGGTTGGAGGGTGATCCGCTAGTAACTAGGTGGGAGGACTTCAAAACCTTCATCAAGTCCCAATTCTACCCTATTGGGTATGTAGAGGACCAATGGATCCAGTGGCACGACTTCACAAAAAAGCAAGGGCAGAGTGTACAAGAGTACACCACTGAGTTCATAAATATGGTCATCATGATGGGTATCTCTCCCAGTCTACATAGCCATCTACAAAAGAAAGTGATTTTTTTCAAGCCAAGGGCAGTGGACGATGCCACAAGAAAGGGAAACCAAGCAGTTCCAAGCGAAAAGAGCACTAGGAAGCTTCCAAGGAGGGGAAGAAGAAGCGAAAAAAGGAGAAAGGATAAGAAGACGACAGCCACTACACATCAGTACAAGGATCCTAGCAATCATTGTAACCATTGCAATATCGATGGGAACATTGAGGAAAAGTGTTGGAAACTATATCCAGAGTTGAACCCAAAGAACTGCAAGAAGGATTCAAAGAAAAATAATATTCTAGCCACAGATTTGAGAAATCAGGTTGAAATTAACTCTGATGTGGATGAGAATATTTTCTATTGATTAGTGAAGAAAGAGGTGAATCTAAATAGCCTTCTTCTTCAAGAAGAGAAGGAGATGACCAAACTCTTCCACGTCAAGATCTAGGTCAAGAAGACCAAGATAGACACCCTATTTAACTCTGGTTCACAAGATAATCTCATAGAAGTGGATCTGGTATGCAAGCTTGGATTGGAGGTTCGCGATCATGCTAGCCCATATCCATTGGGATGGGTAAAAAAGGATGTAGAGATCAAGGTAACATAATAGTGTAAGATTAAATTTGTTGTAAGTGTTGATTTTATTAATGAAGTGGAATTGGACATAGTATCCCTTGATGTATGCATAGTAGTGTTTGAAAGCCCCCACATGTATATAAAGGATGTGAACTTCATGCGGAGAGACAACCAATACCAACTAATCAAGGATGGGAAGTCCTACATAATCAACACGCATAAAGCCAAGCCAAAGATCTCACTGGTAAGTGTTAACCAAGCCAAGAAGTTGATTAGTTCCAGTAAGAAATATGTTTTACTTTTCTTAAGAGAAAATCAGACTGAGGATGAGCCGATAAGAGTAAAGGAATCCCTAGAGGGGTGTATTAAAGGGAAGAAACATCAGTTGGAGGAGTTTTTATAGGAATACATAGGAGTGTTCCATGATCCTAAAAGGCTACAACCCAAGAGGGAAGTGGAGCACAAACTATAGTTATTTTCAGACTCTTAATTGTTGAATATTAGGTTGTATAGACAGTCCATTATGGAAGCAAATGAAGTGAAGAAACAGTTGTAGCAGTTGTTGGAGCAAGGTGTGATTCGACCAAGCACATCACCTTGTGGGTCACCTATCATAATTTTACCAAATAAGGATGGGAATTGGTGAATGTGTATCAACTACATATAATTGAACAATATTACACTAAAAAATCGGTACCCTTTGTCCAGGATCGATGATATGTTAGATTATTTGTAACATGCAAAATATTTCACCAAGTTGGATCTCAAATCGGGATACCACCAGATACGCATCAAGGAAGAAGACACCTGGAAGACTTCCTTCAAGACAAGGCAAAGTTTGTATGAATAGTTTTTCATGCCATTTAGTTTATGTAATGCACCAACTACAATTATGAGACTGATGAATGATGTATTACACCCATATCTAGATTCATTTGTTATAGTTTGTTTGGATGATATATTAGTTTATAGTGCTAACTGGGAGGAGCACATCTCACATCTCATGTAGGGGTTAGAGATTCCAAAGAAGCACCAGTTGCTAGCTAACCTCAAGAAATTTGAGTTTGCTTAGCAATCTTTGATATATTTGGGGTATGTGATCGGTGGAAAGGAACTCAAGATAGATCCAGCAAAGATAGATGCCATTATGAAATGGCCAGTTCCTACAATTTTCACTGAATCTAGGAGCTTTGTTGGGGAATCACAATACTTATGGAATTCCATAGCTTCATTTTCAGCAGTAGTTGCACCACTCCACACCATAACAACGAGTGGTAAGAGTTTCCAATGGGTTAAGAATCAATAGAAGAATTTCAATGAGATGGAAAAAAAGGATCAGTCAAGTACCAGTTCTCTCATTACCCAACTTGCAAAATCCTTTCGAAGTGGATACAGATGCAAGTGGGTATGCCATGGGAGTCGTTTTGATGCAAGGACGAAGGCATGTATGCTACCATTTTGAAATATTTCATGGGGCGGTTCTCAACTACCCTACCTATGACAAGGAATTATATGCCCAGGTTCAAGTTGTCAAGAAATGGAAGCACTATCTGATGGGCAAGGAGACCATCATCCAGATAGATCACTAGCCTCTATAGTTTTTGCAGGCCCAAAGTAAGCTACAACAAACCAGACATTACAAGTGGATGGGGTTTTTACAACAATTTCATCTAGTCATCAAGTATAAGAAGGGAAACACAAAAAGGTTGGCATGCATTCTTTCAAGGCCAGCCACATCCAAGATTATAGCTTTGGGAACTTTGATACACATGGATCCTTTTACACATGATGCATATAGAGAGGCATACATAGAAGATGAGGACTTCAAGGAGGTGTTTCAGCAGCTACAGGACCAAATTCATATAAAATAAGGTGACAACAAAACTGACTATCATTTCCAAATTGAATTAGTCTACAAGCTCAACAAGTTGTGTCCCTAAATGTGAATGACTGCAGTGTATCAGAGAGGCTCACACTTCCAAGGTTGCAAGACATTTCAGTGTTGGGAAGACATTTTTCAACTTACAGAGGTATGTGTACTGGCCTAGAATTAAATAATATGTAGCACGATATATTACAGATGTATACTTTGTTGTACCAGCAAGCCCAGTAACAGGAAGTGAGGTCTAGACCATCCCTTACTTGTACCCACTCGACCTTGGAAAATTGTTTCCATGGATTTTGTGGGAGGTTTGCCAACAACCAGGAAGGGACATGATTATCTATTTGTGGTAATTGATAGGTTCAACAATATGTGCATTCTCATGCCTTGTAAAATTACCATCATAGGACATGAAGCAGCAAACATGTTCTTTGAACAGGTCTGGGTGCACTTTGGGATATCAAGGAGCATCATCTCAAACAAGGATACCACATTTCTCAGTACATTTTGGACTACATTATGGGAGAATATGGACACTAAATTGAAGAGATCTACATCATTCCATCCAGAGACAGATGGGCAGACATAAGTAGTCAACAAGACTTTGGTGCAACTTTTGAGGGGTTACAATTAGAAGCATCCAAATACCTTGGATGAAAATATGATTTACATACAACACTCTTATAATAGAGTGGTCCACAGTTCTATTAGTAATTCACCTTTTGAAACTTTCTTTGGATATTTTCCACCTTCACCCTTGGATGTTGTATATGGACAATAAGGTGGAGTGAAGGAGGTCCTCACAAGAGATGCATTGAGAGCAGAAAAAATTGTTGAGAAGATTAGAAAAAAATATTTCCAGGTACAAGAGACATTCAAGAAGTCATAGGAAAAATACAAGGCCAGACATGCTCAACACAGAACCGAGAAGTCATTCAAAGCGGGAGACAGAGTTTGGTTACAACTTAACAAGAAAAGACTACATGGTCATGGTAAGAAGATCAATACGTTGTAGTATGAACCTTTCGAGATATTGGAAAAGGTGGAAGATAATGCCTACAGACTCAATCTACCCCCATACATATGCATTTACTCAATAGTGAATGTGTAGAATCTCAAACTCTACGAACCTTCCATTTTGGATCATGAGGAGCAGGTCCTACCTTCCATAGAGGACTTAGCACCAGATGCTCAGGGAGAGTTGGTAGAGGATAGTTTTGTAGAAGCGATCCAAAATTACAAGACAGGGGCAACATGAGCTTTGGCAGACTAGGTTGAAAGGACAACTTCTAGGCAAAGCAAAGTGGTACTCCGGGGAGAAGGTAGAGGGAAAAATGCATCACCTCATTCAATAAAGATTTTGGTGACCAAAAGCCTCTCTAAATGGGGAGATATGATTGGGATTGGATCATTATCTTATTTTTCATCTATCTTGATGCTTTCACACCGAAAAAAAAAAATGGAGGAATCAACTTGTAGGGTCATTTTAATGGCAAGTCCCAGTTTGGAAAATTGGGGTTTGAAACCTTCTTGAGCCATTTTGAGGCATCAAATGACATTTTTTGCGTCAAAAATTTCTCATCTTTAGCTAAAACCCCTTGACAATGTTTCACACATCAAAACCTTTCCAACGGTGCAAAAATAGTGTCATTCAGAGCTCGTATGCAAAAGTTATGCCTCTTGCAAGTTGACCTATCGTATTGACCACCATGGTATGAGTGGATGCCATGTTATCCCCCATTACTCACACATATGGGGCTAGCCACATATGGAATTTCAATAAGATTCTAGAAGGTCCAAAACCATATCACAATTTAGAGTTGAAGAAGTCAAAACCCCACCCCTAGATTGCTATTGGGCAATGCTAAATATCAAACCGCTAATAGAAGGGGATCCATTCTTGAGCATTTTATTTGTTCCATAGTTGAGCATAGCACTTAAGAGAGGTATTTTGAGAGAATAATAGAGGATGAGAGATTCTATAGAAACCATACAAGCCACAGTGTCAAAGCTAACTCCACAGAGAGTGTCTCTTTCTTTGTACTTGTATTTGAAAAAAAGAGCGCATAGTGGCCTCACCTTTTAGCTAGGTTTTCTCTTGTATTGGGTTTCCCAAGTTATATCTTGTGTTTATTTGTGGATGTTGTGTGAGTATTTATTTATGTTCTATATTTTTCATATTTCAATGATTTCATACATTTTAAGCAAAAAGTCAATAGTTAAAGAATCTTAGATCTGAAGGAAATTAACCTTCACAAAAAAAATTTCAATATTTTTTTAGATCTATTGTGACAAATTGTCCAGTGGAATATCCATGACAGTTTTCAGATCAACTACCTTATTTATGATGGTTTGAATATATTTTTTTAAATAATGGTGAAGTTCTTGCCTTGTATATTGGAATATTGACTCAATATAAATGTCAAGTTCCTTAAAATGCATCTAAACTATTTTTTTTCTATGAGTGAACACAAAACAAAGTGTGACCCCTAAACGTTGAGAGCATTCCAAATAGGATAAGCCTAATTTATTTTGGGTGAAACATATGGAGAACATTATACTAAGTAGTTAGCATCGATAAATTTCAACGAGAAAGAATTTAAAGGGTAGAACTTACAATTAGGAAACATTTCTTATGGAAAACTACCTTCTATTAAGTAGACAACATGTTCTTGCTTATTACAATAAAACATTGAATGAATATAAATTTCAAATTCATAAAATGCGTCCAAATTGTTCTTTTCTACGTGAGAACACAAAACAAAGTGCATTTCCAGAAGTCTCAATTTATTTCGATGGATCCTAAGAAGAACCCTTAGGTTTGTAACTATGTGTGTCAAAATAATGGGTTCTAGATATTAGGAACATGATCACACTTTAGATTTTGTTATTCAATTCAATTTCATTATTTAAAATTTCTCTTTATAAAAAATAAAAGTCTTCCTACTACTTGCTTGAAATGTTCTCATGTAGTTGTAATACTTCTAATACAATTGAAAAGACTTATTGTTTCAAAATGTTCTAATTTTTAAATATATGCAATAAAATGTTACAAGCCCAATGAGATATTTTATGTATCTATCTATATTTGGTGTTTAATTCTTTGTATTCACATTGATGTACATTAATATGTTTTTAAATTGCATTTCGAATATTTTATGTATTTTTTATTCAACCAAGTCATTCCTATAGGCCAGTTCAAGTATAATTGTAATTTTTAGCTTCACTGGATTTGAGTATAATAACATTGCTTTAAACACTTATTAGGTTGCCTCTACATGCCCTAATGAAGAGGGTAACTAGTTATTTAATTTTTATGTCCTCATTTAAGTCCAAACGTTCAATGAATACACTCATCTTACTTGTCTTTGCATTCCCACGATTAATTTGCAATTGTTTAA
This sequence comes from Picea engelmannii, assembly GCA_009831015.1. Classification (NCBI taxonomy): domain Eukaryota; kingdom Viridiplantae; phylum Streptophyta; class Pinopsida; order Pinales; family Pinaceae; genus Picea; species Picea engelmannii. The sequence goes on from ML780781.1 coordinate 703,426, forward strand.
GGTTGAATTTTATTACTACCACTGAATCAAGGATTTCTTTTCAAATCCATTTTATTATTACATTTATATTTGTATCCATAATGGAAAGTGCAGAGTAGCAATAAATTTAATAATGGAAAGTGTAGACTAGCAATAAATTTAATGAATTTTTTTCTTTTAGCTCAAAATAAAAGAGCCTAAGGGAGAATTTGAAAACAAGGTCTCATCTTAAGCATTAAAAATCTTAGACATTTACACACTTCAAACTTGTAAGGCTCCTACCCCCTCACAAATTTCTCATATTTTTAACAATTGTATGGAGGCCATTTTCAATTTTACCTCCAATGTTGTACCTCTAGGGTTTCAAATTTCTCATATTTTTAACAACCATATGGAGAGCCATTTTCAATTTTACCTCCAATTTTGTACCTCTAGGGTTTGCTTCACATTTTTAGTAGGGATGTCTATACCCTCATCCTTTGTTTCAAAGGCTTCAATCTTAGTGTAGCAAATGAAAATTTTGGACTTTCTCTTAGTATTCTATCCATTGATTTAGGGGTTTCATCCTCTTTTCCACCCCAAAGTTTGTTATATTAGTGAATACTTCCATAAATCCATATGGCCTCCATGTAAGTGTATAAATGCATCCCATGTTCTTCTAGGACATTACCTTTTCCAAGACTCACAACTATAACAATGTCAAGTAGAACTTCCTTGTGCATTTCCTAGTGTTCATTTTTCTTAGGGCACTCCTCTAGTGTCGACTATTCCCTCTCTTGCACCCTCCTTTCCTCCTTCTCCCCAATCCTTCTCCATGGTTTCAAGATTGAATCCATCAAGTAACCTTGATGTAGTGATCATCCATAGATCTTGTGCAATTGCTTCCTTTGCAAGCACCAACCTTCTAGTATTTGCCCCCTTTGCAAGCTATGTTGGGTCTTCTCAAATTAAAACAACTCAATAGACATATGTTCAAGCAATTGGTTAGGATCTAGCATCCAAGTCTCTGAAGGAAAATTTGTCTCAAATCCTCAACAAGGGTTTCCTTTGGTTCCACATCATGCGGGTACTCAATCTCCCTCTCGAGGAGTTGCATATCCTTTGTAGTAATTAAATATAAGTCTACCTTCCTATCATCGTGCCCAAAATCCTTACCCTTGTACATCACATCCTTTTGGCGATTCTCACATGATGTACACACATCATCTTAAGAACCAATTGACAACTCAAATGGTTATAGCACCCAAACCTTTGCCTTTTCCTTATTTGCATAGTTTCAATGGGGCTCTTGGTAGAGACAAGCCAACACATGTTTATGATTTTACATTAATCAACTTGGACAAAGTTCATGCATCGAGATGATATCATCCCAAAGTTGTTTTGTTATTTCCATTGAAGAAGAAACAATCAAATGGTTCAATTTCTTTCCCCAAGGCTCCATCTATGTTTATGAGCCACTCCTGGATATTTTGCAACCTTTCCATACAAGAGTAAGGACCCTTATGAACCTTAGACGAGACCCTAATGACTCCAACATTGATTTTTTTCAGAGATGGCAAGCTACAATTCATGGTTGCATCAAACCTTTTGCAAACAACCAACCCCAAGTTGTTTGTGAATGCGTTCCAACCTAATAAGTTATATTGGGTTCTCAAGAAATATCTAATTTCAAATGAAATACTTATATAAATGTCTAGTTGTTGAAGTCTTGATGGTCTAATCAAAATAAAATCCCTCTCCTTTATCATAAATAACTACTTCAAGATTGTATTCAAAGCAAGAGAATCCTCAAAAGGATATAAACTTAGTTTAGTTAATTGGGAAATTCAGCTAGCCCTTCTAAAGTGCCTTCAAATTAAAATCAAGGGGTGTAATGGAAAGAACAATAAGATGACTCTATGAGAAAAACTTATCCTCAGAAGGAAGAAGAGTCACCTTCTAAGTCCCAAGAATTTGAAATAAATGAGCTTAGGAAGTCTCGATATGAATTTGAGTAAAAGAAAAGTAAGGCAAAGGACCTCAAGATCATAGGTTTTTATTAAGTATCAATTTGCATTCCCTTACAAGTGAATGTAAAAAAACATAGGTTCTCTCCACCCTTGCAATTTATATTTGATGTAGAAAACCTCCCTACCTCCAATGGAGAACTATTGTCAAGGGAGAGCCTTTCTATGTAGAGCTTTTCTAGTCAAGAGAGCCATCATCAATCCTCGATAGGCAACCAATGATGTCCTAAACTCATTGGGTCATATTCATGGTTCATGGAACTCGATGTTGCTTTGTCAGGTTGCCAATGTCTCACAAAAATTTAACTATGCTCCCTTGGGTACAATTGATGGAACAATCACTTTAGAAAAATTGTTATCACTAAGGAGGTGATAGATCTCCACCAACCTTAAGTTGACATGTTATTTCGAAAGTGTTTACACCATATTTGGGGTGCCTCATGAGATTTGGAGTACATGGTGTATGATCAGCCCCTAGATGGTCTATGATGGATTTTCACATTGGAGATGGCTTACTCAATGATTGAATGACTTCAATTGGGTGCTTGTGTGATATTCTCCCCTAGGGCATGTAAGACCTTAAATTCAGAGCCTCCAAATTAAATAAATATATTCTAATCTTCTATTGAAATAAATTCCATTTAGTTCACTGTTTTCCTTTCATGATTTTCTTTATACCATCATAATAATCAACAACATAATGATAATCAACAACAACATAATAACAACAGCATACTTACAACATAATAATCAACAACAATATAATAACAGCAGATCACTAGAAAATGCATAAAGTATCTCCCTAAACCCGTAGATTAGTTGATTTAGCCCCTTTCCTGGTTGATGATAATCCTGCCCAATTGCCCAAACTGAATATTAACCCACATAGCAACTTGGAATAGCCTCTCTGGCTCCCTAGCTCCAGGAATCCTTGCGGTTTCATGGCCCCCGAGCCCAAATTTCCTGCACTGTAAAAGCTCCCTAAAAACCCCTCTTCTTCCAATGTCCACTTCTCTTTCAGAACCCCTTCCTCCTTTCCCTTCCCCAAATTTTCCCCAAAACCAAGACCCCCCTCCAAGTCCTCTCCCCTATTCCTTATCCTCCTCCCTCAAATCCCTCTCCCTCATTCGATTTCCTCCAACTGCCTCCCATTAATTCCTCAACAACATTATCCCCCCAATTAATTACTTCACCTACCAAGTTAATAATATTATGATAAAAAGACTCAATGAATTTATTTTAATAATTAATTAAATTTAATTTAACAATCATGATAATTAAATAATTAATTAGGGTTTTTACATACACCCACCCTTCAAGAAACTTTGTCCCGAAGTTAGAGTAATTTACAATACAAGGGTAATGACACATGATCCATACATCCACGTCAAATAAACAACATCATCAAGTTAATACACTTATACATACTAGTGTACATGTGCAAGGCATGCATGTGTAACTAGCACATACAGGACTCACACATGTATTGATGACAATAATTATCACACCAAAAGTAATTCTTGTATGCGTCCAATCCAATCAATAAGACCATTCATTCAATAAAAGATAGTAAACCATTTAAAATGTTCGCAAAATCCCTCAATTATAATAATCTAGCACAAGCAACATTCACTTAGATAATTGTAGTTTAGTTAAGCAATTATAAATATACATATATACATATTTTTCAAAAAGAGGAAAACAATAAATTCTACTATAAGGCGAAATACCACACACTCTCAACTACTTCAATTCATCCTTCCTCCCTAACTTACTTCTATCTTCCATCCCTATCCTTCATCTGCTGGACTATCTTGGAGTTGTTGGGTATGTGTTATATTATTTGCATGAGTAGTAGTGTCTGTGTTGTGTCAGGTGCGCAGGGGGGTGAAATCCCCCCGCGCGGGGGTTCGGGGATAGCGCCCCCGAGAAAAACAATTTGCCTCGGGAAACATGTCACATTTTTGGGTGGTTTTTCGGCACATGGTTTTTGCCGATGGTTTTCTATTTCTAGTTAAGGAATTAGGGTTGTTGACTAATCCAAATCATTGGGTTAGGTTTTTGGATGCTTCTGGCTCCTATATGTATATTGTATAGTAAACAATGTATCACTATGAATGAATATAGAATATGCTGGTTTTCCCAGTTTGGGTTTCGAGGGGAAAAATCTCTGTGTAATGTTTGTATTTTCCATTGTATCATTTTTGTTCTTTTACTGAAAATCTGTTTGCAGTAAATATTGTACAAGGTTAAAATCTACATTCGATATCAGATCTTTGTTGGCTTCAAGGGGACACCTTTGTGGTCAAGGGTTTGGCTCGGGACTGTGATAAGCCTTGTTACAGTGGGAGATCTGTGGTATTAATTTTTCAGGTGAAAAGAAATGGCAAGTAATTCGAAAATGGAGATCAAGAAGTTTAATGGGCAAAGTTTTGAGTTGTGGAAGCTCAAGATGGAAGATTTTTTGTTGGATAGAGATCAATGGATCGCGGTAGATCCAGGTACTGCACCTACAGGAACTTTAGCAGATGACTAGAAAATTTTGGATCGGAAGGCAAAGAGCACAATCTGACTGTGTCTCTCAGACTCAGTATTATTGAATGTGTCAGAGGAAGCTACAACCAAGGATTTATGGGATAAGTTGGGGAAGTTGTATCAGTCTAAGTCCCTAGTAAATAAACTATTAATGAGAAAAAAGTTGTATAACCTGAGCATGAGAGATGGAAACTCAGTGGCAGAGCATTTGAACGCCTTCAATACTATGGTAAGTCAGTTAGTATCTGTTGAGATTAAAATTTTAGATGAAGATAAATGTATCAGTTTACTGTGTTCTTTACTAGACTTGTGGGATAGTTTGGTTGTGGCCATAGGTAGTGCTGGCCCTTGGTTATGGGAGGAAGCAAAGTACAAGGAAGAAAAGGTAAAAAGTGAGCTTCGCGGGAGACATAGTGACTGTCACTGGGTCGAAGCGAGCAAAAGAGCAGAAAAGATGGAGCAAAGTACGGAAAAGCAAGTCATTGGATGAGGAGATCGAGGATGACAGATCGGAAAGGAATATGGATCGAGGACAACTCAGAAAGTGGAAAAAACCACCGTTAGATACTTTGGAGCACCGCACGAGAAGGAAGGAAATATAGGCTAGCGAAGCTCGGAAAAAGAGGGTCAAGTTGACCTAGGGTTTTAGACACTTAGGGTTTTGGTATTTAGGGTTTTGGCACCTAGGTTTCGGCCTAAGGTTGTCGATGAGGGATTGTAATGTATAAATAAAGGTCAAGAGGACCTGGGTCGGTTGGTCATGTTATGTTGGTCAGTGGGTATTGTTATAGCTCTATTGAGAGAGGAGATTGTATTGTAAGATCTTCAGCTATGTGCGAAGGTCAAGTCCTGCACCTGGGTGCACAGGAAGGGGAGAGAAAGAGAGAGAAGAAATAAGATCTGCTAGCTGAGAGCGCAGACAAGAACTGTATGCTTTTCCTTAATAAATCATAAGCACAGTTATGTGGACGTAGCCCTAGAGAGAGGGTGAACCACGTATATTTTGTGTTGTGGATGTGTGATTGATGCTTTGATCTTTGTTGTTGTTATCTTGTTGTTTGCATTGTTGTGTTAGATCAGATCTATAACTGCGCAGGATAGATCTAGCTTGATAAGTGATAAGTACATATTGTGTTGTTGTTCTACTAGATCCACTTGATACTCCCCTGTTTGTAGACATCTTTGTCCTGCAACCCCCTCATAGCTGCTTCGGGTGAGACTGCATCTGCTTCGTAGGTGCTGCCAAAAGGGCCAGTAACTTGGGCTTGTTGGTGCTCTCTTGGAGTGAACCTCGAGTCTGCCCCTGTGCAAAAAAATGGTTGGAGCATGGCGAAGAACCCACCAGCTTAGAGGACACATTGTCGAATGCACAGCTGCTTGCCATTAGAAAGATTGATGACCACTTCGCCAACATAGTCCAGTTCCTATCAACAGGAATGGCACCAAGTGAGTATATAATTCCTCAGAAGAAACAGCTAGTAGTGCGCGTTGCAGACTTTTCTCTGATTGTTGGTCATCTATACAAAATGGGATCTGATGAGATACTAAGAAGGTGTGTTATGGAGATAGAGTGACCGCTGATCCTCGCAGAAGCTCATGAAGGCATCGCGGGAGGACACTATGCAGGGAAAGAAACTACGCAGAAGGTTCTGGGAGCTGGCCTATGGTGGCCCACTTTACACAGAGATGCTAAAGAATATGCCATAGCATGTGATGTATGCCAGAGAGTTGGAAAACCATCCCGAAGAGATGAAATTCCATTAACACCACAGATGACCCTTCAAGCCTTTGAGAAGTGGTCCATTGACTTCGTGGGACCTATAAACCCACCAGGAAAGCGCACAGGAGCAAGGTACATTATTACTGTGACAGAATACTTAACCAAATGGGCCAAAGCCAAAGAATTCAAAGACTGTAGTGCAACTACAGCTGCGTGTTTTATATTTGATGACATAATAACCAGATTTGGATGCCCCAAGATCCTTATGAGTGATCAAGGCACACACTTCATCAATAAGATAGTTGAAGCCCTGACTGAAGAGTTTGCAGTCCACCATCAGAAAAGTACACCTTATCATCCATAAGAAAATGGGACAGTTGAAGCATTCAACAAGATCTTGGAGACAACATTGACGAAGATTTGCAGTGTGAATAGGGATGACTGGGATTTAAGAGTACCTGCAGTACTATGGGCTTATAGAACCACTTGCAATAAATTAACAATGTAGACCCCTTTCAAGTTGGTCTATGGTCTTGAAGTTGTTGTCCTGATGGAATATTTGGTACCAAGCCTAAGGATTGCTACATTCACAGGCATGGATGACACTGGCGTTGTTCACGAAAGGCTCGTACATTTGTTTGAACTATAAGAGGATGGATTCATTGCAGGATTCCATCAGCAAATTCAGAAAGAGAGAGAGAAATCCTACCATGACAGGCACATCAATAAGAAGGCATTCAAGCAAGGTGACCTAGTGTTGATGTATGACAGTAAGTTTACAAAACACCCTGGGAAGTTCAGAATGCATTGGCTCGGACCATATGATATTGCCTATGTCACAGAAGGAGGAGTTGTGCATCTGAAGACGTTGCATGGAGAATGGAAAGAAGGATTGGTTAATGGGAGTCAGTTGAAGTTTTACTATGACAACCAGTTGCCTCGCAGCTCTCAATAAAAGCAGAGGGAAAAGGGTCCAGGTACCAGGTGCAGTTGAAACTGGGTACCAGACACAGAAAAGACAGTCTGCACAAGGAGGGAGTGGAGGCATAAAGCAGAAAGCAAAGGTTGCATTGCGCAGTCCATGTCGAAGAAAAACAAAGAAACCAGATCCGAAGTGCCTCAAGATGAGTCACGGGTGAGTGTTGGGGGCCTGTTGGCCCTTGGTTATGGGAGGAATCAAAGTACAAGGAAGAAAAGGTAAAAAGAGAGCTTCGTGGGAGACACAGTGACTGTCACTGGGTCGAAGCGAGAAAAAGAGCATAAAAGATGGAGCGAAGTATGGAAAAGCAAGTCGTTGGATGATGAGATCAAGGATGACAAATCAGCAAGGAATATGGATCGAGGACGACTCAGAAAGTGGAAAAATCCACCATTAGATACTTTGGAGCACCACGCGAGAAGGAAGGAAAGACAGGCTGGTGAAGCTCGGAAAAAGAGGGTCAAGTTGACCTAGGGTTTTAGACACCTAGGGTTTTGGCACCTAGGTTTTGGCCTAAGGATTTTGGTGAGGGATTGTAATGTATAAATAAAGGTCAAGAGGACCTGGGTCGGGTTGGTCATGTTATGTTGGTCAGTGGGTATTTTTATAGCTTTGTTGAGAGAGGAAATTGTATTGTAAGATCTTCATCTATGTGCGAAGGTCAAGTCCTGCAGCTGGGTGCGCAAGAAGGGGAGAGAAAGAGAGAGAAGAAATAAGATCTGCTAGTTGAGAGCACAAACAAGAATTGTATGCTTTTCCTTAATAAATCATAAGCACAGTTTTGTGGACGTAGCCCTCGAGAGAGGGTGAACCACGTATACCTTGTGTTGTGGATGTGTGATTGATGCTTTGATCTCTGCTGTTGTTATCTTGTTGTTTGCATTGTTGTGTTAGATCAGATCTATAACTGCGCAGGACAGATCTAGCTTGATAAGTGATAAGTACCTATTGTGTTGTTGTTCTACTAGATCCACTTGATACTCCCCTAGTTGTAGACATCTTTGTCCTGCAACCCCCTCATAGCTGCTTCGGGTGAGACTACATTTGCTTCTCAGGTGTTGATGAAAGGGCAAGTAGCTTGGGCTTGTTGGTGCTCTCTTGGAGTGAACCTCGGGTCTGCCCCTGTGCCAACAGGCAGTAATACAACTACCTTGAATTTTGATGAAGTGCTCTCATCCTTGTTGTCGGAGGAGATGAGACAGAAGAATATGGAAGGACAGAGCATAGACGCATTATTTGCAAGAGGACATTCCCATGAAAGAAATAGATATAAGTTCTCAAGTGGGAGATCTAAGTCTAAGGGTAGATCTAAATCTCACAGAAAGTTTGTAAAGGTATGTTGGAGATGTGGAAAAGAAGGGCACTACTAGAAGCAGTGTAGATCCAAAGTTGAGAAAAAGAAGGGATCTGAAGAATCTCCTTCTACAGAAGAGAAGAACTCCAAGGAATAAGGGGGGGATGTGTACTTGGCTTCTTCAAGCACACATGCAGATCATGAGGCATGGTTGGTTGACTCTGGTGCATCCTTTCATATGACTTTCCATACGGAGTGGTTCTGCGAATATGAAAGGTATGATGGAGGTAATTTTTTCTTAAGTGATGATTCGACAACCAGAATCATAGGACGAGGAATAGTCAAGTTGAGGCTTATAGATGGAAGGATTAGAACACTGCCTGGTGTTCTGCACATCCCAGGTTTGGCCAGAAATTTGAATTTTTGTAAGAAAAATGGACGATGCAGAGGTGAAAACAATATTTGAAAAGGAAAACTGTAGGATGGTTCGAGGAGCAATGGTGTTGTTGAAGGGAATTCATTTTGGAACTCTGTATAAGCTGCAAGGAAGAACTATTAGTGATGGGTGTAATAGTTCCATTGTTCCTGATATTGGAGTTGAAGAAGAAAGAACTCTTACAGTCTCTGGGGAAAAGGTTATGATGTGGCATCAAAACTGGGCAATATCGGAGAGAAGGGTCTTTGACTACTAAATAGTAAAGGTATGGTTGAAGGTATATCTAACTGCTCTCTGGATTTTGATTTCTATGAACATTGTCTATATAGGAAGCAAAATCAGATAAGATTTCCCTTTGGAGCAACGAGGGCAGAAGGAATTTTACAGATAGTTCACAATGATGTTTTTGGACCTGTTTTTGTCCCATCATTGGGAAAATATGTGTACTATGTCTCATTTATATATGACTTCTCGAGGAATACTTGGATATATTTCCTCATGAATAAATCTGAATTCTTTGACAGGTTTAAAGAGTTTAAGGATCTTGTTGAGAATCAAACAGAGAAAAGAATTAATATGTTGAAGACGGATAATGGCAGAGAGTTCTGCGGGAATGAATTTGAATAATTCTATAAGAAGTGTGGTATAGCAAGGAAGAAGACTACTCCATATACACCTTAGCAGAATGGAGTTGCAGAAAGGATGAACAGGACACTGATGGAAAAAGCAAGGTGCATGCTCAGCAGTGTCAGGTTAGGGAAATAATTATGGGCAGAGGCAGTGGGTACTGCATGTTACCTGGTCAACAGATCACCCTCATCAGTGTTGGATGACAAGACTTCACAAGAGGTATGGACTGGTAAGGAACCTTCTCTCACACATCTCAAGGTATTTGGTTGTGATGCATATGTTCATGTTCCAAAGGAAAATAGGAGTAAGCTAGATAAGAAGGATGAAAAGTGTATCTTTATTGGATATAAAGATGGTCTCAAAGATTATAAGATTTGGAACCCAGAAACTAAGAAGGTAGTGTATAGATGAGATGTGGTATTTAGAGAAATGAAGAATGTTGTTAAACAGGAAGTCCTACCAAGTAAGGAAGAACCAGAGAAAATAGAGTTTGATTTAAAGGATGATGAATCGAACTCTACAGAAGAACATGGAATTAGAAGAAGAAGATCCTCATACTCCAGTATTGAGGAGATCAGTTCTAGAAATAAGGCTACTGGAAAGGTATACTCCATCTGATTTCCATTCAAATTTTGCTTTGTCTATTACTGATGATGATCCTAGAATTGTCAGGGAGGCAGTGGATTCAGAGGATGGAAATCTCTAGAAAAAGGCCATGGACGAATAAATGGCAGCTTTGGATAAGAACGAGGCTTGGGATCTAGTGGAGTTGTCGACTGGAAGAAATACCATTGGCAACAAATGGGTATTTAAAAATAAGATGAATGCATAAGGAAAAGTGGAGAAATACAAAGCTCAGTTAGTAGCAAAGGGTTATTCCTAGGTTGAGGGAATTGATTTTGGTGGGATTTTTTCTCATGTTGCCAAGTTAACCTCTATAAGATTTTTGTTATTTGTTGTTGTTGCATTTGATTTTGAAGTAGAAAAGATGGATGTGAATACAACATTTCTACATGGGGATCTAGAAGAATAAATCTATATGAAGCAGCCAGAAGGATTTGTTGTGAAGGGAAAGAAGGAGTTGGTATGCAAGTTGAAAAATTCCATGTATGGTTTGAAGCAATCACCAAGGATGTGGTATCAAAAATTTGATACTTATATGCTGGGACTTGGCTTCACAAGAAGAAAAGAGGATCATTGTGTGTATTTTAAATTAATTGGTGATCATTTGATTTATTTGGTCTTGTATGTGGATGACATGTTGCTGATAGGAAACAACAGGGATATTATCCAGGATGTGAAAACTCAATTGTCCTCTAAATTTGACATGAAGGATCTCGGTGCTTCAAATTTCATTTTGGGCATGGAAATTGAAAGAGATCGGAAAAAGAGGAAACTCTAGTTAAATCAGAGAAAATATGTCGAGACAATATTGCAGAGGTTTAATATGCAGGAGTGTAAACTGGTCAAGGTTCATATTCTTGTTGGTGTAAAGTTATCTGCGCATCAGTGTCCCAAGACATAGGAAGAGGAGGAGGACATTTCTCGTGTTCCATATGTGAGTGCAATTGGTAGTTTGATGTATGCAATGGTCTGTACTAGACCGAACATTGCACATGCAGTGGGAGTTTTGAGCAGGTATATGTCAAAACCAAGGAAGGAGCATTGGACAACAGTAAAAAGGGTTTTCAGGTATTTTCGTGGCACTTCTAGCTATGGATTGTGCTACCAAGGAAGATCAGGATTGGACATAGTGGTGGATATACATGGATTTTTGGATGCAGACTGGGATAGAGATCTAGGTCGTAGGAGATCTACAAGCGGGTATGTGTTTAACCTATTTGGAGGAGCAATAAGTTGGATGAGAAAAAGAC
>ML780781.1:721838-764549 GCA_009831015.1 Picea engelmannii
ATAAACTTGGGCATCGTGGGACCTCGCATGAGGCCCATGTGCCCCCCTCCCCCGCACTTAGTACCCATCACGCATCATTTTGCTCAAACCCTACCCCCACTCACTCGCACTCCACGCGTCATTCCTCCCTGATCGCCTCTTCCTTTGTAACTGTGGGCCGAGGGTTCCTCTTCCTCTACAACTGCAAGCCGAGGGTTCCTCTTCACCCTGCACCCTTATTTTCATTCTTACATTTACTTTTCGCTGGTTATTTCTATGCTTGGATCCCCCCACTGATTATGTGTTTATTATTTTGCAAGTTTCATGGTGCTACCTCATGGCAGCTTTTGTTTGCAGGTGGATCAGCCTTTTGTTTCACCAAATGTCCCTTTTATAGTTTGTACACATTTCCTGGCCCAAGTAGACTTGCAAACCCTCCTCTTTTCTTTCGTTGGTTCCCTGTTGGTAACTCTCTTTCTTTTAATTTTTGTGTTGTTGTCTTTGAGGCATTTTGTCACGCATGAACGCCTACTTAATTCATGGTTGTTGCCTACTAATGCTCAGCCTTCCATTCACTAATGGTCACAACCTTAGTATGTGTGGCTTCTTCTCTTGGGGTGGGCTACCTTTGGGCATGCCCTAGCTGCTAAAAGGGTGGTTCCCTTTGGGGTGCCCTACATGCTGTGTTCAATGGGTGTTGGCAGAGGTGTTGGTGTTGGTATGATTTCTTGCCCCTTGTGGGCTCTATCCTTGGCATAGTGCATAAGATATGGAACCAAGGGATCTCCCGCGGGTACTCTCCTTGGCGTTTCTTACTTTGGCTCATGCTCGAGCTCTAGGTTTTGTTTGTTTGGTTCCTTGCGGGATATTCCCATGGCTTGGCCTGGCGCATGCTCGCTGGACATGGAAATGTCGTCGACACTTTCTTGCCTCCCAATTTATTTAAATGGATTTGGTCGGGAAGGTCGATGTTGTAAAATATATTAGAAGAGATGCATAGTTGTAAAGCTCAACTCTATTGTGAACCCATGGCAGCAACAGTGAAGCTCGTGCTCTTGTGTGTGTTGCTACATGCTTCCCATGGCTTGGCTTGGCGCTATTCTATGTGCGTTGTGTGGTGTGCATAGAGAAATTACATTGCCCCTCGTGGATTGGCAATTGGCACTTGGTCTTGGTCAGTGGACTTTGATATGTGTTTGCATAATACTCTCCTTTGTGGCTTGGCACTAGAGCTTTGGTCTGTGACCTCTCCTTCTCATGGCTTTGGGCGGTTGAGCACTCAGACCCCTATGGGCTCCTTCCTCATGATTTTGGTGCTTGGTCTAGAGCGTTAACTCGGATTCGGGTTGTTGTAGTGGACTTGTGGTGGCATGAAACTTAGTTAGTTGCTTGGAAGATAGTTAGAGATGGGGCCCCAGGCCCACCACTCCCTTTTTTTTTTGTTTCTAAGCTCCTCTTTCCTCCTTGGATTGACGCTCAATGCGTTGGGCCCTTCCATTTGGCTTGGTAGCATATGTTGTGGTCTTGATTGGATGATCGTGCCCTTGGTTCTATAGTGATTGGGGCCTGATGTCTTAAGCCCAATTCTGTTTTATGAGTGTGCTCCTTGTGGGCTTCACCCGTGACACTTGGTATGAGTGTGTTTTCTCATGACTTGGATCTCAGTGCATGTGGTGTTTAATTGTCTCTTGGTTACATGCTTGGAGATTGGGCTCGATGAGTGATAGGTCTAATATTTTTTTGTTATTATTTTTATTTCCCTTTTATTATATTTTGTATATATTGTTGCATTCTTTGATTATGTTATTGCATTTTATTTTATTCTTACAACTTATGCAAGTCATCATCTTGATGACCTTTGCAATTTACAGGTGGTTGTCTAATTTTGGTAACAGGGTCAAAGGTGACGTTGTGCAAAGGTGTGCAAAGGTCTTTATATTAACCATTTCTTGTGGTTGGAACATAGATGGAATAATGGAATAGGTTTGTAGGGCTCCTTCCTACTACCTTTCAGGGTTTCTTAGTGGTAAATTCAGGGTTTTGAGGGTTATTTCAACTCATTTTAGGACATCATGTCTAAATTTTTGTCTTAGGTGGGTAGGCCCTAGGTTTCAGTTTTGAAACCGGGCTCTCATACCATCTATAAGACCTTAAATTCAGGGCCTCAAAATTAAATAAATATCTTCTAATATTCTACTGAAATAAATTCAATTTAGTTCATTGTTTTCCTTTCATGGTTTTCTTTATACCAGCATAATAATCAACAGCAGCATGATAATCAACAACAACATAATAACAGCAGCATGCTAACAGCATAATAATCAAAAACAATATAATAACATAAGATCACTAGTAAAATGCATAAAGTATCTACCTCAACCCGTAGATTAGTTGATTTAGCCCCTTTCCTAGTTGTGGATGATCCTTCCCAACTGCCCAAACTGAATATTAACCTCCCATCCAACTAGGAACAACCTCTCTGGCTCCCTAGCTCCAGGAATCTTTGTGGTTTCCTGGCCCTTGAGACAAAAGTTTCCAGCAATAGCAGTGCACTGTAAAAGCTCCCCCAAAACCCCTCTTCTTCCAATATCCACTTCTCTTTCAGAACCCCTTCCTCCTTTCCCTTCCCCAAATTTTCCCCAAAACCAAGACCCCCCTCCAAGTCCTATCCCCTCTTCCTTATGCTCCTCCCTCAAATCTCTCTCCCTCATTCAATTTCCCCCAACTGCCTTATCCTCCCATTAATTCCTCAACAACCTTATCTCACCCCTAATTAATTACTTCACCTACCAATTTAATAATATTATAATAAAAAGAGTAAATTTATTTTAATAATTAATTTAATTTAATTTAACAATCATGATAATTAAACAATTAATTAGGGTTGTTACAGGGCATTGGAGATCCTTAGAAAATTTGGTGGTGTTTTGCATGATGGCCACGTGGAGATGGTTGCTTGCTTGGATAATTCCCTACATTGGAGGATGAAAGTTTTGCACCTTAGAGATCATTATGCCCTAAACAACATGGGGTAGCTTGGATGTTTGTATGGATGCCTAGAGTTGACTTGGGGACACCTAGATTACAACAATGTATATGTATGTAGGGAGTACATGGCTTAAGAGGCTCGTTGGAGTCATTAGAGACTTGTAAGAGGACTGTTGGGAACACCTCGTGGAGTGCCCAAACATTTGGATCCTTGCTTTTGGACAACATCATCTTTACATTTGGAGCCTCACTTGTAGATGGCATTGCCTTGGACCTTGACATTTGTACCTTTGAAATGTAGTGCTCCACATGTATGAGCCTACATGTGTCCTTGTATATTATTGGTAAGGGTATAGGCCCACCTGTGTATTGTTAGCTCCCCTTGCCTCTCATATATATATATATATATATATATATATATATATATATGAGATATTCCTTTCATTCATGATCATATATCCATTTCTTTGTACTTGTCATCTTGGAGGAAGTAGCTAGAGTCCATGTGGAACCCTAGTGAAAGTTATAAAAGGGAAAAAGGACATCTTTGCAGAGAGCTTGCTCTTGTGAGATATTAAATTTTACTCTAATGAAGAAGGTCTTTCTATGTTCAATCTTTCTTATCACACTTATGTTAGAGATGGGACTTAGAGGAGCATGCTAGTATTTCTCTTTCTTGGATTTTTTTTTGTACTTGATCTCTCTCTTGGAGTTGTTAAGAGGCTTTCTTACTCTTCTTGGAGCATCTAGGTTAGGGTTTCATCACTTTAAAACTTGGAGCTTAGGGTTTTGATATAAAACTCTAAGTTGTACTCATTGAAGTGAAGAAGAATGAGAAAGGCCTTGTCTTGAAGAACAAGCTTGTGTGATGCATGCTTGTTGGAACTCATTGGTGTGAGTTGATATTTTCATTGTTTTACCTAGCTAAATTTATAAAGAGCTAGGGAATTGTACTAACCTTGTGATAAAACTATGGACAGTACATGTGTTGATATTATGGTAGTTACAGGAGGTATTAACCTCTACATGTAACATTTGACGAGACTAGAATATTTCGAGAATCAAGAGAAACCCTAAATAGATGTGTAGAAACCCTAGAAGACATGTCGGCTCAATAAGAGAATTAATATTTAAGTGTTAACCTCTAAAAGAAGAAGTCAGCCTGAACAGGTGACAAAGAGAATTATAAATAAGAGGGTGCTTGAGCTCATTTTCTCATTCACACTCTCACGGCTCACACATACTAATGGTGCGCAAGTTTTGGAGAGGGAGTGCAACTGCAGCTACTTCAACTGGAATTTTGGCTTTTGGTTATGGTTTGGATTCTTTGCTTGGCACACTAGCCTTTGAGAGAGATACTCTATCTTGGTTTTCTATTGGTTTTAAGGTTTCCTTCTGGAATTATTTTGTCCGTCAAGGTTAAAAGTGCTCGGGGGTGGCTTCGTGCCTATGGTTGGTTAATATTGCTATATTGTCCATGGAAAAATGAGCACATCTCTTTTATTCTAATAGGTTATGGGCCCACACCACCTTCAAGACAGTGTACCCACTGGGAGGTAATGCGACAGTTCTTTGTTAAACTCGTTGTGACACCAGTTACAGTTGCAGCTAGGTTTTATGATTATGCAGTTGCAATAAACCCTAACCTTTGTAAAGAATTTGACCTAATTCCTTGACATCCTAGTACGCCCTAGCCTAGATCACCTCTTGGTACTCTCAGCTAGCAAAAATGTCAATTTTGAATTTTTGGTCAAAGTCAAAGTCAAAGGTTGATTGGTCAAAGTCAAAGGTTGACTTCTCGTCAAATTAATTTTATGGTCAAAGATTAAAATTTTATAGTTTCTAGCTTGTTCTTATTATTGAATCTTCTGATTCAATTTCTAATCTCTTATTTTCAAGATGGTATCTAGTTTTAGATTGGAAGACAAGTTGGACGATGCTACAAGATTTCAAAGGTATGCACTTGTATATGTTATCTAAGTTATATCATCCAGAAAAACATGAGTGTGTTTGCAGGGAAAGTACTAGAAACCTTGTCCAAGCTGTAATATTGGATTCAATGCATTCATAATAACAAGCGCACCCTCCATAGCAAGTGAGGCTTCAAGTTCCAGGTTTGATTAAATTGTTAAAATTTATATATATCAAGGGTGATAATTGCTACATTACAAATTGAGAAAGCAGTCTTTGAAAGATTATATTATTGCTAGGTTCAATGAATACTTGACTGCATATGAATACTATTGATATTGTACTTGTTTTCAAGATGAACTAACATCTCCTCCAAAGAGATATTTCTTGTTTGCTCTTGTTTTTATTGTTATGGGCAGGTACCCTTGTGAAATATTTTTTATGAACAATATTTGCGGAAGCTATCATAGAAGAAGTTTATAAGGATGACATAACTGCCAAATGGGAAACAATCAAAATAGATAGAAACAAAACTTAAAGAGCCTCAGAGGAGTTAGACTCTGAGGAAGTCAGTAATCAAAAGGAAACCAGAATAGGCTTGTGACACTTTGCAGAAAGCAAAGAGAGATGCAGTAGACGAAAGCATGGACTCTCTCAAATGGAGGGAGTTGATTCAAGCATGAAGTTGGGATTAGGAGGGAGCTAATCCCCAACAATATGATCCATTGAAGAAGAATATTTAAATACTATGAAGTACCTATCCATGTTCTTCATTGGAAGTAGCATCCATTCGAAAAGAAGCTTCGAGTATCCTTGGTTGTCCATCTACATTTATGTTCCTATGACGAAAAGAATAAGTTGGAACCTTCAAAAAGGAAGGACATAGAATCTATAGAAGAATCCATGAACTCCAATATTGAAGAGAAACATGAGGAAGAACATGAAGATTCCAAGAAAGAAAGAAAAGTCAGAACAACCAATTGAACTAGTTATTATACCGAGAATCATAAGACTACCAACATGATTTGGATCGACTAGAAACAGTGAAGCAGAAGGAATGGATGGAAGTTGCGACGAAGAACAATGTATGTGAGAAATTGCGATGGAAGCATTGATAGATACAAGGTGAGACTCAGGGCTAAAGGGTTCTCCCAGAACGAGGGATAAGAATATAATGACAGTGTGTTCCAGTAAATAGACATACCTCTACCTAAGCCATTATATCTCCTGCAGTATCCATGGGTTGGAGTTTACATCAGATGAATGTAAAGATTTTTCTTCTCAATAGAGTAATTGAAGAATAAGCATATGTAAAACAACCTCAAGGTTTTGAGGCATACCAGAAGAGACCCTTGTATATAGATGGAAGAAGACCTTGTATGGAATCAAGCAACTTGGTGCAGAGCCTCTCATGTACAACAGAAGCATGGTGAAAACTTCTTGTGACAGAGAAATTGTATTGAAATGATTCCTCAAAAGTCTGGGATGATGGATTGCAAATCCATGGCAAACTCCCATGATGACAGATCTGAAGAAGTTGAGAGACTCTGATCCAGTAGACCCGTCCTTGTATCGACAATTGAATGGCTCATTAATGTATTTGGAGAATACTCAGTCAGATATTTGGTTTTTTGTGAAAATAGTTACAGGTGGAACCTAGCCATGAAGAATTGAATAATTGCAAAGCATGCCTTGAAATGTCTTCATGGGACGTTTGAGTTATGATATACATTTGCATGGATTTATCGATTCAGATTGGGCAAGGAGTGCATATAACAAAAGAAGTACTTCTTGGATATGTTTCATTTTGAGATTTTCCATGATATCATGGGCTAGCAAGAAAAAAAAGTTTGTTGCACTCAGTACTACAGAAGTGGAGTATATTGCAGCTTGTGATGCTTGTACGAAAGCAGTGTGGCTCCGTAAGTTGGTTTCTAGACTATTTTATCAGGTGTTGGATTCGACCATGATATATTGTGATAATCAGAGTTGTGTGAGGCTTTCAGAGAACCCGGTGTTCCATGACAGGTCGAAGCACATTGAGATCAAGTATTATTTTTTCTCCGTGATAGAGTCCAGAAGGGAGAAGTGGTTCTCCAGTGTATCTCCACATATGAGAAAATAACAGATATTTTGGTAAATCCTCTGTCCAAGATGAAAAGTTTGCGTACTTAGGGGACAAGTTGATACTCATGGAGATGACTTCCTTATTGGAAAATGAAGAGATTACTTCCAGGTTGGGAGGGAGAACTGATATTATATATGGGTTGTGATTTCCCAGTTCAAAAAATGGTCCAGGTTGGGCAGTCACCTTCCAGTCCGGAAAATGGCCCAAGATTTCTGACGGACGGGCATTTTCCAGTTCGAAAAATGGTCTAGATTGGACAGTCATTTTCATAACGAAAATGGTCAGATAGATTGTTGATGTACCATAGACAGTGATTCCCCTTGTGGCTAGTATGGGGGAATGGTCTAGCATAGTCATTCTTCTTGGCAGTCACTTTGAGTAGTGGTAAAGCAGGATGGTTCACCTTTCCAGGCAGTCATTCTTTCAAAGTTCACAGTTGTGAGCAGTTTCGAACAATGGTTCGTTATAGGAGGTTGGTGAAAGACAGACGTTTCCATTAGGAAATGGTCCGGACAATCATTCCCTACGGCAGACTCATTCTCTCCAGGTTGCACTGTGATTAGTGCAGGAAGAATGGCCCAGTTAAGTGAATGGTCCAAGTTCAACAATTAGGGACATGCATTCTCTAGGGCAGACTCATTCTCTCTAGGTTGCACTATGATTAATGTCGAAGGAATGGCCCAATTAGGTGAATGGTCCAGGCTCAGAAATCATGAATAATCATTCTTCTATGCTTGGGAAAAATAGTCCAGATAGCCCATGGTTGATGTTTTACTTTTCGAGAACAGATGCTCTTCCAGATCTCACAAATGTGAGTGGAGGAATGGCCCAGATGACTCGGTTTATATCATGATATTGTTTATACAGGTTCATATAAGATGATATGATGTTTGTGGACTGTATGTATGTGGACAGTAGTTGTATGTCACGGTGGTGGATGTGTTCCACCGATAGTGATTGTGTGTCACTGGTTAGTAATTGTATGCTACTAGGAGTGGTTGTTTACCACAGGGTAGTAGTTGGTGTTGAGGAAAAGATATGAAATGATCTTACTCAAGCATTTTTAGATTCTCCTTGGCTAAGGTAAAATAGACAGGAATATCACCCTATGTTTATAGCCAACAAAAATAACATCCTAACTCACAAGTATTAATTACAAGTTCTTAGGCTAGTCTTTTATAATTAAAAAGATTGATGGAAAATCACTTTTTATATGATTTTCTGAATATAACAGATGTTGAAATAAATGTAGAGACAAAAGTAAATACACCAAGATGATAATCAAGATAGATGAAACATAAAAAAATCCTTTATTTCATTCCAATTCACCAAAGAGTCACTCTCTTTACAAAATTTCATGCAGAAATTTAGGACCAAAGTCAAACTTAGACATCCCCGATGGAACATACAAAAGGACCTCTGACAGAAAATCAAAAAATGAACTCTAAAAGTTGGATCCGCTTGCCACAGATTGTTTCCCACTCGACTCTGCACAATAGCCTTTGTTAGTCATGAAAACTAATTCACAAACAGACAAGTCTACATAGACTATCAAAGATAGATCAACACATCTGAAAAACAAGTGCAAGAATGATGTAATTCAGCCCTGAATCTTGTTGTCTACAATAAGACCCTACTATCATAAAAAGGAATTAGGCTTGGGATAAATTAAGGAATGAATGAAAACTGAACTATCTCAACATAAACTCAAAGAGAAAACCTTAGTATGCTTCTCTCTCTATCCTCTTCTTGTTCCTCCATTTCCTTTTGCCTTTAAGCAAATTAGAGTTGGTTGAAGTAGTTGGACAACCTCATTAGTTAAGTTAATTAAAAGACTCAACAAATTTTTTAGTTAGGGGGAAAAGTCATAATCATAATAAGGGTTGTGAATAAATAATAGCTAGTAGGTGGGAACCCTTGTGACTCCCTTTATCTCTTAACAATCAATGTAACATACTAGTTAATTAAGCAAAACACCCCTCCTTCTGACTCCCATCATCATATTTACATTTGACAATTTATCTCAATAATATCTGCAATTATTTCCAAAATATATTACCAACATATTCAAAAGCATGCCATACGAAAAACTGAAGTCAATTGTCATCAACAATAAAACAACTTAAAATCCATATTTTCCAGTTTGTGAGGCAATCTTTCCCTTGTTGATGCTATCATATTTTAGTCCTTCTGAACCTGCCTTAGGCTGTGTGTAATCCTTAAGCTTCATCTCGCTGATCATATGAGAGCAATCTTCCTTCCAATGCATGTGGGAGGACACTGATTTATCAGAATTATCTGAAGATGCGGAAGGGGCGGTAGCGGCTTTTCCTTTGTCAGGGGCATAGTGGGCCCCTGTTTTCAGCCTTTTATTTGAATAACTCATTCATGTAGGCACAATTGATTATCAAATATCTCCTTTAACAACCATACATGACAAAGCTTTTAAAAATATGAAACAGATTTTGGCTCAGCATCATATCAGACTCATGCAATCCAATCCATACGAATTGTTCAACCGTTATCGATGAGCAGTGGGTGAACAAAAGGTTCTGGGATATGTGAGGGGTTTGTATTGAGAGAAAAATGATAAAATGAGGGAGAGATGAAACATGATTACTTCTCAAATATAACAACAATCAATTGTAACGCAAACCAAAGAAAATATCACTGTGATCCAACCAAGAAATTGCGACTCCAAACTGCTTTATTACAGATTTCTTCTTAATTGTAAATAAATTTTAGAACAGGGAGTGAAAAATGAATATGGGAAGGCGATGGGGTTGTAATTAGCGAAAAGCAAAATAATGGTGGGGAAAGAGAGTGGGTATTGTTTGTAAAATTAATTAAGTAATCCATAAAACCATTCTGTAAAAGAAATAACACCAACCAAATGACCACTGTGACCCCAAAAAACAACCACTGTGTAAGTTCAAACAATTATGTGCATCAACTTGCTCATTGTTCGTAATCAAATATTTAACACAGTGTCATCAAAAAAGACAGTATGCATTCCACAACAACCTATATAAGAGCTCTACTTTTCTCATTTATCCATTTAATATTTTAAGCAATTTCCAAATGAATACACAGCCAATTACTTCCGCTCTGTTCAGCGCCAACTCATCAACCATTTCCAATAAATACAGACATAAAAACCATGCTCAATTCTGTCTTTTAACTTATTAAATAATTAAATTGTAATGAGGTTATATCGTCACATTAGCCGTGCTTAAAAATGCATGATATTCATTAAACATACATAGCAGACAGTCAACACAATGATCCATATTTAACCTACAAAGATCTTGACTTGCCATTTAACACATAGATAACAATCACCACTTCAACTCATGCTATGTTGTGAAATACACAACCATTCGACAAAACGCAATTGCATTTATGTGATTGTACAGGTCCAAATTTCTTGACTCTAAACATTCAAAATGTTGGGCTATCCATCCAACACAATGAGGCAGCAACAGCATACGCGATTTCATAACGCAAATAATCAAATCGCAACCAGGCCATGTTTTAAAACTCTGTGATTATCTCTGAGGGCGCAACCAAAAAAATATCCATAGCATATACATTGGATGGCCATAACATAAACCCACGATTGCAATGCTCCCATGGCAATTAAACACTCGGTCATAATAATCAACAACCAGACCTAACATGATGTAGGAACGCTACACATACCCACGCATCAACATGAAGCAACGTTGTGACTTACTCAATTAAAAACAGTGTTGGGTTATCAATTCATTAAACACAAGGACAACGACTGTGTATTTGATTTATCCAATTAACCATGTTGAGCTTATCCATTCAATTAAAATAATAATGCAGTAACTAGATACCAAAACCAACACCATTGTCACATAGTCAACGGGCGAGCCAATAATCAATTCTGTCGACAATACACACCAATCCATGACAACCAGTAGTATACCCGACAATCCATAACGGTCTTCTCTATCAACCCTCGGACTTGGGGAGTCAAGGGTTTGTTCTGTGGACCCACACAGAGATGCTAGAGTCGACTCCTTTCAATGATGAAAACCTCCGAGACCAACAGTGCACACACAGAGAAAACCACAATTCACTTCGTGGACAGGGTGACATATCCCGTGACAGGGGAGGCTATGAACAGAGGAGCAAGGCTCCATTTTGGCCTTGTAATGATATTTAGCACACGCAGGGTATAGCCCTCATGGCTCTTCTAGCCAACCAACTACAATGCTTAGGTGAAAACAGAGCCGAGATGAAACAATATAACCCACTGCGCGACCATTAGTAGCATGAACAACCCAATACCCAAGTGAACAATGCGCAGTGACACAAAGCGCTTCCAACCCATTAAACCCCATAAAAGCCAAAGACTGGGTATGGTGATATGAATGTGTGAAGGCAAACGGCCAGTCAAGACCAAACAAAACCCTCCAACTAAAACTAGCAAGGATGACAAAGAGCCTTTATGGTTGCTAACACTCAGAACGACCAAGAACACTGTGACTTCAAACATTATTGCAGAGAAAGCCATCAACGATTCATTCCAAAAAAATCACAATTTCACATAGTTGTCATACTTAAGGAAAGCACAAACCAATACATCCGAGCCAATATCTATTTCATAACCAGTGCAGACTCATGGATGGCAAAAAAAAGCATACATGTAATCAAAAACACCTTAAAACGCGAGTTGGCCGAGCGGTTCTCCCTCTGCTTGAAAGTCGGAGCCTAACCAAAGAAAAACTCAGTTGAACAATAGCCCGACTAGGGTGGTGTCCAGTGGAAGGAGTAGGAGTGATGTGCAGTAAATTCACATCACCTCCATTCTCAAACTCATTCAATTCCCTAGTACGTGCCAGCCACTAATCCATTAATTCATCCAATTGAACCATGCATTGAAACCAACACCCCTTAATTGCCAAGAGCATCACCCACATCACATATTACCATTTCCAACTATACAGTAATGCATGTCAACTATGTTTCCATGTAACTCAATAAATCACATGGCTATCATATGTTAGCTAGGATTTACCACGATCCTTTTAATGCATATAGTGTAGTATGTTAGTATAGAATAGTTTCTTCCTTTTGTATTTTTGTTTACATTGCTTTATCTCCTTTTAATTTCCCTTCTTTTTTGTTACTAACATGTACCTATTGCAGGTGTCACAAGTCATAGTTCCAAGAATAGACAGCAATGGTAACCATGAATATCATAGGTCGTTGTAACATAAAACTTGAGCCTGGAGCAGCAGAAAAAATAGATAACACGCCTGATCCATCATCCAATAAAAACAAGATTTCATCAATCATGTAAGCAGTGTCGAACAGTAGCATAACATCAAATAAGAACCAGATCTGATCTCCAATCTACAAGGGGGTCCCACCTAGTAGTATTATTTATCTTTATAATAATAGGCTTTAGCAACACTTTGCGGGGAAAAAAAATCGTTGCAATTTTAATCGTCAACAAACTGGTGACTCCACAGAGAAATTTAATTTCAACAGATTTAGAACTCAAAACTTATGGTTTCACAGACCAAGAACAACGAGTCAAGAAGATATAACCAAGAATATTATGCAACAGGGGGAAGTGAGCGGATTTAATGGAAAAATGACCGAGAATTTGGGAATAACTTATGAAAAGTGTTAAGTATGAGGGGTTTTACCACTGTATGCATAATCATTCAACCGGAATCTTCTTTTTATTTCAAGGAGAAAGATTAATGGACCTGCTCTTTTATTTCTCAAATGGATGAAGAAACGGAAAGAAGAAGCGGGAGATAACCAATCTCTTTATAAGATAGCAATGAAAGCAGATAACAAATTCAAGTGTGTCTTCAGGGGAAACATCGTAACAGTCGTATAAGCTTGATTGTTATTGACCAACAATATCTTGCAGGAGTGTCATTGCGGCAGAACTGATCCAACATCTTATTCCTGACCGAAATCAATTAAAAGATGACAAAGCAAATAAAAATTCTAACAAAATAAAATTGCAAAAAATTAAAATAGCAGAAATAAAGTGACAGAAATGAAAAAGCGGTAGAAAATGCTTAAAACAGAAAACAGAAAACAGAAATCAACTACTATAAGCAGAAAAGAAAAATAGTGAAAACTAAAAACAGAGCTAAACTACTAAAATACAGAAAATCCAAACAGCGTTAGAGCTTTTCAAGTTGGTTCCACGTAATACTTTAAGTGAGAACCGTTAGTGTTGTAGGAAAACAATCGCTCCTATAAATCTTTTAGAATGTAAGAATTTGTACCTAAGACAAAAGAGACCTTGAAAGGACCCAGCCATAATTTCTGAAATTTTGAATGTCTTCCCCTATCAGCGTGAGCTGAATCCCATAGCAAAACCTTTTCATTGACCTTAAACTTGATAGTCTTGACACTCTTGTTGAAATACTTCTTAACAGTTTGTTGCCTCCTTTTAATATTATCCAAAGAAAACATCCTTTGTTCCTCCAAAGCTAGTAGTGCATTTATCCTTTGTGAAACATCTGAAGAATTTAAGTCTTCGATCTGTAGCATCAACCTTAAGGAAGAAAGTTCCAGATCAGTTGGCAAGAGGGCTTCTTGACCATAAACAAAATGGAAAGGAGTACAACCAGTGCTTACCTTGGCGGTAGTTCGATCGGCCCAGAGGGCGTAAATGAGGACAATGTGCCACTGATGAGGCTTATCTTCGATGAGCCTTTTGACGATTCTTACCAAAAAAAATCGGTAGACTCGGCCCGCCCGTTTCCTTGAGGATAATAAGTTGATGAGATGAAATGTTTAACCCCCAACTTGGCTAGAAATTGAGTCAGCTTAGCAAAAATGAAAGTGGGACCATTGTCTGTAATAATTTCCAATGGAAGACCAAATCTGGAAAAAATATTATTTTCAAGGAAATAAATTACCTGATCATCTGTGGAATGCTTAAGTGGGACAGCTTCAACCCATTTTGTAAAATAGTATGTGGTTGTCAATAAAAACTTGTCCAGCTGAAGGAGGATTAATAGGACCAATAAAATCCAATCCCCACTTTGAAAAAGGAAAGTCTGGTAGGACAGGTTGTAATGGCATGGATGAAAGGCGTTCTTTCCCATCAAATTTTTGGCACTTGTCACAAGATCTCAAAAAAACATAAGAGTCATGAAAGATTGAAGGCCAATAGTAACCTTTTTCTAATAATCTTGAAAGCAGTGGTTTTTGCAGAGAAATGACCTCCTACATGAATGATAGAGCTTGAAGAACCATGAGCTTCTTGCAACATTTTTTGTGCGTCTTCATTGTTTACACAGCGAAGCAGCACACCATCAGCAGATCTTCGAAATAGGAAGTCTCCTATAATGACGTATCTTGCATATTCAAGACGGAGTCTTCTTCTTTGATGAGTGTCTAAGTTGTCTGGCCATTTTTGGTTTTGTAAGTAATAAACTAGATTCTTGTACCAGGGATGTTCAGACATAGGGAGGATTTGATCGTCAATGTAAAAGAGAGTTGAAAGGGAACTATATTCTTCATCAATTTCTTCACCATTCTCATCATGTTGAGCCAAGTGAAGGGTTAGGTCACGTCCCTTCATAGTGGTAGAATTCACTGTTAGAATATGAATGGATGTGCTCATTTTACCATCGACAATATCACTATTGTCACCCAACCATAGGCCGAAGCCACCCTCCGAGCACCTTAACCTTAACAGAGAATCATTATGGAAGCAAACCCTAGGCTAGATAGCCAAACAAAGGGTAGTGCACCTTTCTCCAAGGATAGTGCACCAAACAAGAGTTGATCAAATAGTCCAAACCATAACCAAGAGATAGTCCAAGCCAAAACTGAAATCTGCTAGCTGCAGCAGTTACAGCTACAGCAATTGCAACGGCAGCTCTTCTCCAAACTTGCGCACAACTGGGCAATTGCAGTGTGCACAAGTGTTGCTTCTGCAATTCTGAGAATTCTTTCCAGAATGGAGACTAGCCTCCTGTATTTATACTAATTCTGGCTAACTGCCTGGGCCGACTTCTCATTCTGGGTACCTATTAATTCAGTATATATTATTTCTTCTGGCCGAATTCTTCTCTTGGAGGCTAATAACCTAATACAATTTATCCTCTTGAGTCGATTTGTCTTCTAGGGTTATTAGCCAACTCATTAGGATTTCTTCTTGCTTCCCGAAACATTCTATTCTTGCCAGGTTTACACGTGGAGGTAAATACCTCCCGCAGCTACCACAATATCAACACTCCCTCCTAGCTAGGGAGGTATTTGAAGGTAATGGTCTTGAGCACAAACATACCATTTACCCGGTAGCATCAACATAGTCGTATAGACTATCTCATGACTAGATCATGAGCACCATCATCACTATCAGTGTCATCAGTTGCATCATCTCTCGAAACCATACTCCATCTGAGTAATCAGACATGATGTTGGACAAGTCATTCACACCACAGAGTGACACAAGAGCCATTCTTCTAATCTGGACATATGTCCTAGAAGAGTAAATGTTTTGAACCATTTTCCGACTGGGAAATCTCTGTCCATTGATCATCCATCTAGATGATAATCATTTCCAACACTGTTGATAGTCTTCAAGGCAATTAGAACAATATCATAGAACACAACTGTGTCTATCCATAGTGGTACACAACTACAATCCAGTGGTACACTACCACACCAAGTAGCACATAGATACTTGATATGTGACGTATAGTCACAATCAGTGGAACACATCCATCACATTAGCATACATCTATTGTCCAAAGACATACAGTCTCCATAACAATCATTTGATATCAACCTGCACAGAAAAACACTGTTATGATATAAACTGAATCATCTGGGACATTCTTCCACTCACAATTGTGAGATCTAGAATAGCATCTTCCCTCAAAAGGTAAGACATCAATGATGAGCTATCTAAACTATTCTTCTCAAGCAAGGAAGAATAATTGTCCCGATTTCTGAGCCTGGACCATTTCTCCAGCACTAAACAAAGTGCAACCTGGAGAGAATGAGTCTGCCCTGGGGAATGCATGTCCCTGATTGCTGAACCTAGACCATTCCCCACCTTGGGCCATTCCTCCGGCACTAAACAAAGTACAACCTGGAGAGAATGAATATGCCCTAAGGAATGACTGTCCGGACCATTTCCAAAGGAAATGATTGTCCTACACCAACCTCCAAAACGGACCATTCCCCATGTTAACCACAATGGGAAATCGTTGTCCGGTGAGGCGGGCCAGTCTTCTTGAGTAACCCTCAAGCAGAGAGACTGCCCTAGACCATTCCCCATGTTAACCACAATGGAAAATCGTTGTCTATGGTACATCAGCAATCCATCGAACCATTTTCATTACGAAAATAACCGTTCGATCTGGACCATTTTTTGAACTGGAAAATGTTCGCCCGTCAGAAATCTCAAACCACTTTCCGAACTGGAAAGAAACTGCTCATCCTGGACTATTTTTCGAACTGAAAAATGATTGTCCATAAGTCAATAGCACATCAGTGCTCCCTCCCACCCTATGAGTCATCTCTTTCTTTTTCAATAAGGAAGTCGTCTCCACAAGCTCCAGCTTGAGCACGCAAACTCTTTTTATCTTGGACAAAGGCTTTACCAAAATGTTTGCTTATCTTCTCATCTGTGGAGATATATATTGGAGAACCACTTTCTCTTTTCTGCACTTCATCATGGAGAATGTAATGCTTGATCTCAATTATACTTCGGTCTTTCTAGAACATTGGTTTTCTCTTAAGGCTTCATATAGCTCTGATCAATGTAGTATATCATTATTGAATTCATCTTTTGTTCCCTGCTAGCTCATAACATCGTGGCAAGGCTCAAACTGGAACATATCCATGTGGCACTTCTTTGGTCATTATGAGATCTTTGTCATGGATTGGCAATCCATCATTTTGAACTTCTAAGTAACCATTCTGATACAATATCCTTGTTATAGAAAGTCTTCACCATGCTTTTTCTATGCATTGCAGGTTTCTCCACCAAGTTGTCTTCTTTCATCTTGCACACAAGGATCTCTTTCTGGTATACCTCAAGGCCTTTGAGGTTTCTCTTCATACGCTCTTTGTTCAATTGTTATGGAGAAAGTCTTTGCATTCATCTGATGTAAACTTCAACCCATGGACAATTGCAGACAATATGATGGTTCATGTAGAGGTATGTCTGGTTTACTGGAACAAACAATCATCATAGTCTCCTCCCTCAATCTGGGAGAACGTCTAGTTCTGGATCTCGCAATGCTTTCATTCATAAGTCTTTCATACACTGTTCTTCATCACAACTTTCAGTTCCTCTGCTTGATTGATTTTAGTGAGTTCATATTAGGCTGGTAATCTTGTGATTCTCGATACAATGGTTGGTTGTTCTGGCTTCTCTTTCTTTCTTGGAATCTTCATGTTCTTCCTCATGTTTTTCTTTAACTCTTGGGTCCATGGAGTTTCTTATAGATTCCATGCCCTAAAGATTCCACTTCTTTCTTTCATCATAGGATCATGGATGTGGATGGAAAACCAGGGATACTTTAAGGCTTCTCTTCGAAGAAGACTTCTTCTAAGGTCGAACTGAACACGTACTATTTTTTTATGGCTGCTACCATGGATGTATACTTCATCATCTTCAATGGATCATAGGATTAGCTCCCTTTTGATACTTGCTTCATGTATGAATACATGCTCTTCTTTATATGATCGGCTCCCTCCATCTAACAGAGTCCACGCTTTCGTCTGCATCCTTATTGCCTTCTGCAAGGTGTCATAAGTCTTTCTCCAATTTCTTCTTGATTGTTGACTTCTTTCTGTCTTTACTTCTTCTAGGTTTCTTCAAGATTGATTCTGATTTCGGCTTATCTTGCAGTTGTTACTTATGTAATAACTTCCACATGAATTGTTATCATGGGTTGTTGATGTACTTCATCCTTTCACGCGTATTGTATGACTTGTAGTCATACTGATAGCAATCCTTATCTTGTTGTTCTTCCATCGGTAAGTTTCTCTTGGAACATATTATCTTCTAGGAAAATAGATATGCAAGATATGTACAGAGACTATGCAAACAAGATATGTACAAGAATTAAGAAGAGTATTGCTATCTTGTCTTTAGAGGAAGAAGTATGTTTCATTCTGCTTGGTCTTCTTTGAAGGTTCCTTTTCTTCGGCAACTGATGCTTCATGTGTCTCCTTCCTTTTCTTCGGCAACTGATGCTTCATGTGTCTCCTTCCTTTTCTTTAGATTGGGACAATGATTCTTGTAGTGACCATATTTTCGACAGTTGAAGCATTGTATCCTTGACATATCTTTCTCTTGATTTGTTTTCTTCCTCGAACCAAACTTCCTTTTGTCCCTGAAATCCTTGAACCTTGTTGTGAAGGCTTGATCATCGTACTTCTTTTCGGGATTCTCTTTTGCACTGATCCTTGATTCTTCTTGAGCACGGAAAGTCCAAAGTTCTTCAAATGTAGGATACTCCTTCCTTGTGTCCATGCTTGCGGAAAATGCATCCCACGCCTTGGGAAGACCATTGAGTACTATGTTTACCAATTCCTTTTCTGAAATGATCTCTTCAATAGCTTGTAGTTGATCTCTTAACTGAGAGATTCTCACAAAGTATGATGTTATGTTGTCATCATCATTCATCTTCATGTCACAGAGCTGATTCTTCAGACTCATTACTTGTCCAATGTTTCTGACTGAGAAGAGGTTTGTTAGGGCATCATACATCTTCTTCGATGAGTCAAGATGGGAGATGTAGGGTATCAAGTGGTTTTTTATAGAGTCCATTATGATACTCATGGAATTGATGTCATCGTCTTTGAACTTCTCCATAACTGCAATGTTCTGCGTTCCTTATCTTTTCCTTCTTCAAACTCTGGTTTCATTATCTTTCCTTTCACGATATCCAACACTTTATTCTTAGAAAGAATGAGGTCAATCATTGTCTTCCACACTCTAAAGTTAGAAGCTCCATCTAACTTGTTTTCTGACTTCATAGAGTAAGTCATGGCTGCTTTGACTTGGTCAACTCTAGATTTGACCAAAAACTCAAACTTGGCGTCTTGGCTTGCTGAGAATACCAGGAGATGCGCTAGGCTAGGGCGCACTGGTCTATCCAAAAATTAGGTCAATCCCTTCACTTAAGGTGCCTCAATGAGAGGATTAGGGTTTCTGCAACTGCACCTACTAGTAACCCTAGCGACAGTGCTTTGGTGACTGCTCCTGCTAGAAACCCTAGCGGAAATTCTTCAACGAGCTCAATATCCTTATGGCTATGCTTCCTTCCAGTGGTTAGACTGAATAAAGGAGGTGTGGGCCCATAACCTGTTAGAATATGAATGGATGTGCTTGTTTTACCATCGACAATATCACTATTGTCACCCAACCATAGGCCGAAGCCACCCTCCGAGCACCTTAACCTTGATAGAGAATCATTCTGGAAGCAAACCCTAGGCTAGATAGCCAAACAAAGGGTAGCACACCTTTCTCCAAGGATAGCGCACCAAACAAGAGCTAATCAGATAGTCCAAACCATAACCAAGAGATAGTCCAAGCCAAAATCGAAATCTGCTAGTTGCAGCAGCTGCAACAGTAGCTCTTCTCCAAACTTGCGCACAACTGGGCAACTGCAGTGCGCACAAGTGTTGCTTCTGCAGTTCTGAGAATGCCTGCTAGAATGAAGACTGGCCTCATGTATTTATATTAATTCTGGCTAACTGCCTGAGCCGACTTCTCATTCTGGGTACCTATTAATTCAGTGTATATTATTTCTTCTCGCCGAATTCTTCTCTTGGAGGCTAATAACCTAATACAAATTATCCTCTTGAGCTGACTTGTCTTCTAGGGTTATTAGCCAACTCATTAGGGTTTCTTCTTGCTTCGCGGAACATTATATTCTCGTCAGGTTTACACGTGGAGGTAAATACCTCCCGCAGCTACCACAATATCAACAGTCACAATATTTAAATCATGCTCCTGGATCTTGGCAAGCCAATGTGCAATCTTTCCTGAAAGATAAGTATGTGAGAGAAAAAACTTGACAGCAAGTAAAGGAACCTTTACCAATGTATGCTTACCTAAGATGTAGTGGCGAAACTTTTCAACAACCTTAACAAGAGTGAAAGTATGTTTCTCAATAAAAGAATATTTAAATTCGTCATCAGACAAACTTTGACTCATGTAAGCCACTGGTTTTTCGTTTCCTTGGTCATCATTTTGCATGAGGATAGCAGAAAATGCATCCTCAGTGGCATTATTATATATCGTGAATTCCTTCTCAAAATTCGGCTTCGCCAAAACCAGTGCGGAACTGATTGCTTTCTTAATCCCTTCAAAAGCATTTTCGACATCATCTGTCCAAGAAAAAGAATGATCTTGCTTAAGAAGATTATGAATTGGCTTGACCATCACAGCAAAATCTAGAACAAACCTACGGACATAGTTAATAACCCCCATAAAATCTTGAACTTCTTTCTTGGAAGTGGGAGCAGGAAGATTAAGGATAGCAACAATCCTTTCAGTGTCAATGCTTATTCCTGAATTGGAGATGATGTGCCCAAGGAGCTTGCCCTCGGTAACGCCAAAAATGGACTTGGAAGGATTTAGAGAAATGCCAAATTTCCTACATCACATGAGAACTTTCCTTAGATGACCAAAATGATCCGATTATATTTTAGAGTATACTATTAAGTCATCAAGGTAGATCTGAATGATCTTACTGATCAAATCGTCAAAAGTTATTTGCATAGCTCTTTAAAAGGTGGCACCTGCATTAGATAAGCCAAAAGGAATACGTTCATAAGCAAAGGTACCCCAATGAGTAATAAAGGTGGTTTTATATTTATCTGCCATTTTTACTTTGATTTGATTGTAACCAGAAAACTCGTCGAGTAAGGACATCATTTGTGACCCTGCCACTTGCTGCAAAATCATTTTCATGTTAGGGAGAGGGAAGTGATCTTTTATACTAGCTCGATTTAATGCGCGAAAATCAACACACAATCTGATCTAGCCATTTGTTTTCCGAACAGGAACCAGATTTGAAACCCATTCAGAATACTTGACCGGAAAGATGATTCCAGCCTTCAGAGTTTTTCCAACTCCTTTCGAATAGTTGTTTCTAGCATAGGGTTGATAGGTCTTTGTTTATGCCTGACTGGTTTTACGCCTTCCTGAATGGGGATGGCATGTTGTATAAAACCAGGATCAAAACCATGAAGATCCTCATAAGACCAAGCAAAAACATCTTGAAATTCACCAAGCTGCTTAGAAAAATTCACTTTCTCTTCATCTGAACATTTGGCACCTATTTTAACATTCTTTGGAGTCTGGGGCGTCCCAATGTTCAAGGAGATAGTTTCACCCACCTTCCTTTTCGATTCCTCTTCTTTCTGTTCCTCCTTGTTGCCTACATCACTCGAAGAAAATGAACTCTCTAGAGGAGTCAAGCCTTTAGGAATCTTGTTCTATTCTATGGATATAATCTCCTTATGCTTAAAAGGTTCATTTTGGATAAAAGCACAAATGTTCTCATCGTTAGGGAAGACCTGCCAAGATTCTATATTGTCGGGAATATGTGGATGATACAGAGATTGGAAGGTACAATCAAGTCTGTGTGGCAAAAGTTGTCGATTTGGAGAGGCTGCAAAAACAGCTAACCGATCAACCATCGAGTTTAACTCCCTCTTAACATGAGTGATGTTGAAAGATAAAAGGTTCGAGATAAGCACCCAAACAGTTTGGGTGTATCGTTTCATCAACTTGTTGCTAAGCGAGTAAATTTTACGTACAAGATTCACAACAAGCTTGGAATCTCCAAAAACTAAAAGGTGACCGTAGCCAAGATTATAGGCGTTCTCAATGCCTAATAACAAGGCTTCGAATTCAGTGACATTGTTAGTACAAGCGAACTCCAACCGGTAAGAAAAGTTATGGTTTTTTCCTACAGAAGAAATCAAGATAATGCCAGCTCTGTTACCTTCATTAGAGCATGAACCATCAAAGTGAATGTGCCACATGCCATCATCTAAATCGATTTGTTCTATGGGAATTTTATCCTCCTCACAAAAGATAGAATACACTCCTAGGTCCTCTTCGATGTAGTTTATGTTAGGTTGTGGGACACTCTCTATGTAAGGTGATATCCTTCCTTCTCTAAGGACTATAATGTTTTTTTCGTTCCAAGGAACGGATAAATGTGTTTCGTCGAGTGAGAGGTATCCACCCATTAATGCTTGCCAATCTCTTCCTAAGATGATTGAGTAATTGCTTATTGGCATATCGATTACCTGAATGTTGAGGGTTGTCCTTATTTCAGGATGAGCACACAAAACTAAAGTCACATCTTTAATC
Organism: Picea engelmannii; assembly: GCA_009831015.1. Lineage (NCBI taxonomy): Eukaryota > Viridiplantae > Streptophyta > Pinopsida > Pinales > Pinaceae > Picea > Picea engelmannii. The sequence goes on from ML780781.1 coordinate 744,218, forward strand.
TCACCTATGGTCTTTTGTTCTAGACTATTATAGGAGATCATGCTTCTGGCATTTTCATTTGTACAAGTCAAGCCTAGCTCTTCCATAATAATCTTCGACATCACACTTGGGCCCGAACTGCCATCAATGAAGCAACAATGGGCAATCTTATCCATAATCTTTACAAAAATATAAAAAAGGGGGATTTTTTACAGGGTATCTAAAGTTATGTACACCTACTTTATTTACAGAAGAATCCTCTTCGTTTAAATCTTCGGAAATATTGGCTACAACGGAAGCTTTTCCTTCCATGAATTGTTTCAGATGCATCTGTTGTTCAGGGGACAACCATGTCTAGAAGGGTTGCATTTGCTTTGATGTTGGCCAACTGATTCAAGATATTATATTTGGAAGAGGGAGAGGGGGAGTGATTCCTTGGCTCTCAGGAACTCTAGGAACCTGGACAGTAGAAGCAGGTGAAGATGAGATCGGGCTAGAAGAACTGCGGGGAGGATCAAATTTTCCCTTGGGAGCATAAGCTTTGTTCCTAGTGTTGATGACCATGACATCTTCTGGCTCTGCAAAATCTAGGACATTGATAATAGCTCCTGGTCTTTTACCAAAGATCTTATCTCTGGCACTCTTCTTTACCTCACCTGTGGTTTCCTCGTGGTGTTCCTCGCAGAAGTTACACCAACTTCGAGGCAAGATAACTCTAGGTTGAAAATTATTTTCAACCGGATTTCTAAAGGGATGCGCAGAAGAGGATGAACCTCCAAGGGTGAGAGGGGAGACAGTTCATTTCCGCTCATACGCTATCATACGATTGCTCATGTCTTGTACAAGTTGTAAAAGGGCGGACATGTTTGTTTGTCTAACCAATTCTCCCTAGGGGAGACTAGTTCTTTCAAGTTGTTCTTCATACTCCGAACAAGCATGCAGAGCGGAACCGAGATTATCAATGGCTTTTTCCTCAAGCCTATGACAGTAGGGGGAAGGTAATGCATTATAGTAATGCATGAAAGCGGCTTGGTTCTGAGGTCGAATGAGTTCAGGAATTTGGTTATATAACTTGGTGAAACACAAGTTGAAGGACTTGATGGTCTCACCATCCTTATAGGTAATGTTATTGTATTCCCTTAACTTCTCGGCTAGGCTTTTGGATTGCCCATAAGTGGATCTGAACCAATAAATTAACTCCTCCCAAGTAGACAGAATCTTAGGAGGAAGGTCAAAGAAGTCGACCGCAACCTTTCCTTCCAAGGAATTTACGAATAAGTGCATGCAAGTATCATTGTCATTGGCCCCTATGTTATGACAAGCATTAGAAAATGCCACCAGGTGTTCGTTTGTAGTGATAGTGTTATTTCCTGAAAACCTAGGAAGATGCTCTTTAAATTTAGGAAGTGGACGAGTAGCAGGTGCTAGGTTAAGAGGAGAGGACACATGCCACGGTGTGGTTGTGGCGTCTTCTTCGAACTGAAAAGCCCATACTTTTTAATGACTTTGGTGGGATTTGTGGTAAATTGGACAGGGATATGGTGGCTATATAAGCTACCAATCACTGATGACGATGAAGACTGAGAAGATGGAGCACTTCCAGTGCCACCAGAGCCACCACTAGATGTCATCTTGTGTATGTCAAATGAGGGAAAGAAAGACGAACTGGATGAATCAAACAAAGTTCTCCTTAGAGCACCTTGTTGGGCAGATAACACAACGTTCCTTCTTCTTATTTCAGCAATAGGATTGATTTTAGGTGACAAGTCTCTTCTTCTTCTAGAAGCGCGATAGTCTAAGGACATGAAAGAAAGGCCAAAACTGAAGAAACAAAAATGTTACTGCTGATTTTTGGGTTGTCTACGTCTAGCTTCCAATCGTTCTTGGGCACTAATATCTCGCTCAATTGCTACCCATGAATGGTTAAGCTCAGCACGGGTATTGGCAGTGTCTAAAATGGTATTAAACAGATTCAAAGCAATGTTGGTCTGATCTTGAAGACCAGGCTCAATATTGGGCTGTCTTGCAACAATCATAGTCATTAAGAAATAAAACCATCAAAGAATCAATATCAAAAAAATAGATGTATCGATAAAAATAGAGTATAAAATTTAACCAGAGAGATATCAAAGATCTCCCCAGTATGGTCGCCAAATAAATATTGAGGAAAATATATGAAATGATCTTACTCAAGCATTTTCAGATTCTGCTTGGCTAAGGTAAAATAGACAAGAATATCACCTTATGTTTATATCCGACAAAAATAACAACCTAACTCACAAGTATTAATTACAAGTGCTTATGCTAGTCTTTTATAATTAAAAAGCTTGCTGAAAATTCACTTTTTATATGATTTTTTGAATATAACAGTTGCTAAAATAAATGTAGATACAGAAGTAAATACACCAAGATGATAATCAAGACAGATGAGACATAAAGAAATCATTTATTTCATTCCAATTCACCAAAGAGTCACTCTCTTTACAAAATTTCATGCAAAAATTTAGGACCAAAGTCAAACTTAGACATCCCCGATGGAACATACAAAAGGACCTCTGACAGAAAATCAAAAACTGAACTCTAAAAGTTGGATCAGCTTGCCACAGATTGCTGCCCACTCGACTCTGCACAATAGCCTTTGTCAGTCATGAAAACCAATTCACAAACAGACAAGTCTACTGAGACTATCAAAGATAGATCAACACCTCTGAAAAACAAGTGTCTGAATGATGTAATTCAGCCATGAATCTTGTTGTCTACAATAAAACCCTGCTATCATAAAAAAGAATTAGGCTTGGGATAAATTAAGGAATGAATGAAAACTGAATTATCTCAAAATAAACTCAAAGAGCAAACCTTAGTATGATTCTCCTTCTATCCACTTATTGTTCATCCATTTCCTTTTGCCTTTAAGCACATTAGAGTTGGTTTAAGTAGTTGAACCACCTCATTAGTTAAGTTAATTAAAAGACTCAACCAACTTTTTAGTTAAGGGGAAAAGTCATAATCATAATAAGGGTTGTGAATAAATAATAGCTAGTAGGTGGGACCCCTTGTGACTCCATTTAGCTCTTAACAATCATAACATACTAGTTAATTACGCAAAACACCCCTCCTTGTGACTCCCATCATCATATTTACATTTGACAATTTATCTCAATAATATCTGCAATTATTTCCAAAATATATTACCAACATATTCAAAAGCATGCCATACGAAAAACTAAATTCAACTGTCATCGACAGTAAAAACAACTTTAAATCCATATTTTCCAGTTTGTGAGGCAATCTTTCCCTTGTTGATGCTATCATCTTTTAGTCCTTATGAACCTGCCTTAGGTTCTGTGGAATCCTTAAGCCTCATCTTGTTGATCATATGAGAGCAATCGTCCTTCCAATGCATGTGGGAGGACACAGATTTATCATAATTATCTGAAGATGCGAAAGGGGCGATAGCGACTTTTCCTTTGTCAGGGGCATAGTGGGCCCCGGTTTTCAGCCTTTTATTTGAATAACTCATTCCTGTAGGCACAATTGATTAGCAAATAGCTCATTTAACAACCATACATGACAACTCTTTTAAAAATATGAAATAGATTTTGGCTTAGCATCATATCATACTCATGCAATCCAATCCATATGAATTGTTTAACTGTTATCGATGAGCAGGGGGTGAACAAAAGGTTATGGGATATGCGAGGGGTTTGTATTGAGTGAAAAATGATAAAATGAGGGGGAGACGAAACATTATTACTGCTCAAAGATAACAACAATCAACTGTAGCGCAAAACAAAGAAAATATCACTGTGATCCAACCAAGAAACTATGACTCCAAACTGCTTTATTACAAAATTCTTCTTAACTGTAATTAAATTTTCGAACAAGAAGTGAAAAATGAATATGGGAAGGCAATGGAGTTTTAATTAGCGAAAAGCGAAATAATGGTGGGGAAAGAGAGCGGGTATTGTTCGTAAAATTAATTAAGTAATCCATAAAACTATTCTGTAAAAAAAATAACACCAACCAAATGACCACTGTGACCCCAAAAAACAACCACTATGTAAGTTCAAACAATTATGTGCATCAACTTGCTCATTGTTCGTAATCAAATATTTAACACATTGTCATCAAAAAAGACTGTATGCATTCCACAACAATCTGTAGAAAAGCTCTGCTTTTCTCATTTATCCATTTAACATTTTAAGCAATTTCCAAATGAATACACAGTCAATTACTTCCGCTCTGTTCAACGCCAACTCATCAACCATTGCCAATAAATACAGACATAAAAACCGTGTTCAATTCTGTCTTTTAACTTATTAAATCGTAATGAGGTTACACTGTCACAACACGCGTGCTTAAAAATGCATGATATTCATTAAACATACATAGTGGACAGTCAACACAATGATCCATATTTAACCTGCAAAGATCCTGACTTGTCATTTAACACACAGAGAACAATCACCACTTCAACTCACGCTATGTTGTGAAATACACAACCATTCGACCAAACGCAATCGCATTTCTGTGACTGTACAGGTCCAAATTTTTTTACTCTAAACATTCAAAATGTTGGGCTATCCATCCAACACAACGAGGCAGCAACAACATACACGATTTCATAACGCAAATAATCAAATCGAAACCAAGCCATGTTTTAAAACTCTATGATTATCTCTGAGGGCAAAACCAAAAAAATATCCATAACATACACATTGGATGGCCATACCATAAACCCACGATTGCAATGCTGCCATGGCAATTAAACACTCAGTCATAATAATCAACAACCAAACCTAACATGTTGTAGGAATGCCACACATACCCACGCATCAACATGAAGCGACGCTGTGACTTACTCAATTAAAAACAGTGTTGGGTTATCAATTCATTAAACACAAGGACAACGACTGTGTATTTGATTTATCCAATTAACCATGCTGAGCTTATCCATTCAATTAAAATAACAATGCAGTAACTAGATAGCTAAACCAACACCATTGTCAGATAATCAATGGGCGAGCCAGTAATCAATTATGTCGACAATACACACCAATCCATGACAACCAGTAGTATACCCGACAAGCCACAACGGTTTTCTCTATCAACCTTCGAACTTGGGGAGTCAAGGGTTTGCTTTGTGGACCCACATAGGGAGGCTAGAGTCGACTCCTTTCAATGGTGAAAACCTCCAAGACCAACGGTGCACACAGAGAAAACCACAATTCACTTCGTGGAGAGGGTGACATATCCCGTGACAGGGGAGGCTATGAACAGAGGAGCAAGGCTCCATTTTCACCTTGTAATGATATTTAGCACACATAGGGTATAGCCCTCGTGGCTCTTCCGGCCAACCAACTACAATGTTGAGGTGAAAACAGAGCCGAGATGAAGCAATATAACCCACTACGCGACCATTCGTAGCATGAACAACCCAATACCCAAGTGAACAATGCACAGTGACACAAAGCGCTTCCAACCCATTAAACCCCATAAAAGCCAAAAATTGGGTATGGTGATACGAATGTGTGAAGGCAGCCGGCTAATCAAGACCAAACGAAACCCTCCAACTAAAACCAACAAAGATGACAGAGAGCCTTTATGGCCGCTAACACTCAGGACGACCAAGAACACTGTGACTTCAAACATTATTGCAGAGAAAGCCATCAACGATTCATTCCAAAAAAATCACAATTTCACACAGTTGTCATACTTAAGGAAAACACAAACCAATACATCCAAGCCAATATTTATTTCATAACCAGAGCAGACTCATGGGTGGCAAAAAAAAAATACCTATAATCAAAAACCCCTTAAAACACGAGTTGGCTGAGCGGTTCTCCCTCTGCTTGAAAGTCAGAGCCTAACCACAGCAAAACTCAATTGAACAATAGCCCGACTAGGGTGGTGGCCAGTGGAAGGAGTAGGAGTGACGTGCAGTAAATGCACATCACCTCCATGCTCAAACTCATTCAATTCCCTAGTACACGCCAGCCACTAATCCATTAATTCATCCAATTGAACCATGCATTGAAACCAACACCCCTTAATTGCCAAGAGCGCCACCCACATCACATAATACCATTTCCAACTATACAGTGATGCATGTCAACTATGTTTCCATGTAACTCAATAAATCGCATGGCTATCATATGTTAGCTAGGATTTACCACGATCCTTTTAATGCATATAGTGTAGTATGTTAGTATAGAATAGTTTCTTCCTTTTGCATTTTTGTTTACATTGCTTTATCTCCTTTTAATTTCCCTTCTTTGTTGTTACTAACATGTCCCTATTGCAGGTGTCACAAGTAATAGATCCAAGAATAGACAACAATGGTAACCATGAATATCATAGGTCGTTGTCACATAAAACTTGAGCCTGAAGCAACGGAAAAAACACATAACACACCTTATCCATCAACCAATAAAAACAAAATATCATCAACCATGTAAGCAGTGTCGAACAGTAGCATAACATCAAATAAAAACCAGATCTGATCTCCAATCTACAAGGGGGTCCCACCTACTAGTATTATTTAGCTTTATAATAATAGGCTTTAGCAACACTTTGCAGGCAAAAAACTTTGTTGTGATTTTAATCGTCAACAGTTGTGTACTACTATGGATAGACACAGTTGTGTTCTATTGGATGGCATTGTAGCAGTTGTGTGCTATTATCTTATTGCCATAGAGACTACCACTACTATTGGAGATGATTCACAACTATATGGATAGTCAATGTGTTGGTGGACAGACATTCTCCCTATGAAGAATGGTCCAGGTTGATAGATTGTTGCCGCATCATGGACTTGTATTTTTCTAAGACACGGGTTGTGGTCCGATTAGGAAACTGGTTTAGGACCGATATTCTCCTGAGGCACAATTATTAGCCCGATCATGTTGAATAGTCCGCCCCCCAAGGACTTGACGTTTCTGATTAGGGTGGTTGATACGGGACCGATATTTTCTAAGACATATAGGTAGAGATGGATCTCTATGGTACATATGACCAGTTTATAAAATAGTTAGAGACTAACATACCTGTAGGAATGGTCTTTGTAGCCCATGGTGTGGCTTTCAACATCTGTTGGCACAATCATTCTTCTAGGACATATGTCCAAGTTAGAAGAATGGTCCTTGTATCACTCTGCTAAGTGAGTGACTTATTCAGCATCATAATCGATTACTCAGATGGAGTATGGCTTCGAGAGATAATGCAGTTGATGTTATCAAATGATACTGATAGTGGTGATGTTGCTCGTGAGTTTATCTACGTGATCATGAGATAGCATGTGTGGCTATGATGATGCTACTAGTTAAATGGTATGTTTGTGCTCAAGACCATTGCCTTTAATACCTACCTAGCTAGGAGGGAGTGTTGATATTATGGTAGTTGTGGGAGGTATTAACCTCTACATGTAACCTTTGACGAAACTAGAATATTCCGAGAAGCAAGAAAAACTCTAAACAGATGTGTAGAAACCCTAAAAGACATGTCGGCTCAATAAAAGAATCAATATTCAAGTGTAAACCTCTAAAAGAAGTCAATCTGAACAGGTGATAAAGAGCACTATAAATAAGAGGGCACTTGAACTCATTTGTTCATTCACTCTCTCATAGCGCACACAGACTAGGGGTGCACAAGTTTTGGAGAGGGAGTGCAACCGCGGCTGCTGCACCTGGGATTTTGGCTTTTGGTTATGGTTTGGACTTTTTGCTTGGTACACTAGCCTTGGAGAAAGATATGCCATCTTGGTTGGCTATTGGTTTTAAGGTTTGCTTTCGAAATTACTCCGTTTGCCAAGGTTAAAGGTGCTCGGAGATGGCTTCATGCCTATGGTTGGGTGACAATATTGCTATATTATCTATATAAAAACAAGCACATCTCTTTTATTCTAAGAGCATGAACTGCATCTTTATGCATATTATTGAAGTTTCCAATGGTTTAATACTTGTGTAATTATAGATTTGGTTTTCAGCCATCTACCTCTTTATGTTTTGGTAATTGCAAGCACTTATTTGTCTTGCTGATTTGACATGAGTTAACATTTTCATTGTTTTCCCTCTCTAAAATTATACAGAGCTAGGGAATTGTACTAACCTTGTGATAAAACTATGGAAGGTACATGAACTTCATATTTATGCATATTATTGAAGTTTCCAATAGTTCAATACTTGTGTAATTGTAGATTTGGTTTTCTGCCATCTACGTCTTCATGTTTTGGTAATTGCAAGCACTTATTAGTCTTGTTGATTTGACATGATTTAAGACTCATGTTTTGGTAATTGCAAGCACTTATTAGTCTTGTTGATTTGACATGATTTAAGACTCGTTTGTTAAGTAATTTAACATTTACATTGAAATAGATACGGCAGATTTATTGTTGTATTTACAGCTGTCATAAGTGATTTTCGGATTGTTATATGCAGTGTCTACTGCTGTTGTTGTACTTATATCTCATAACAACCCTAAATTGAAAGTTATCTAGAAAACCTCTTGTTAAAAGGTAAAATTCCTGTTTTGCATTATCCTTATTTGCCCAAAAATTTCTACAACAATGGCATAGCATGGGTATTGTTTTGTTTCCTTCAGTGAGTTGCATTTAGCTCAAGAAGGAGAGTTACATATGAAAATTCTGTTGGTCAAATAATTGTTCATTACATGATAACAAAGTTAAAAGAAATTTTTAACCCACTGTCTGAAACTTGTTGGTCAAATAATTGTTCATTACATCATAACAAAGTTAAAAGAAATTTTTAACCCACTGTCTGAAACGTGTCTTGAGCAGTATTAGACTTCAATGTCATTAAACGTTTTCCTAAAGACATAGGAAGACTATGACCCAAGGACACAGACACTCAAGGAGTTCACTAAATTCAATAATAGACATAATAAGGCTTTTTTTCCACACAATTAGATAGAAACATAATATGGCTTTTTTTCCACACAATTAGATTATGTTATGGAGCTTCATAACTTCTTCCAGGCAAATAGTTTAATTTAAATAGATTTCTTCAATGCTTTATTTGGGGTTTCACACGGATTTCCAGCTACAATATTAGCAATATATTTCATTAATTTATCAAGAGTGAAAAATCTTCACTTAAATAAATTATTTTTCTGGTTAAAAGTGTCTGGAAGTTAATTTGTATGTCAGAAGTTGCTCTTATTGTCATCCCAATTGCAGACGTGCATATTAAAGATTTTTTCTATAATTGTTGAAAGGAAAATAATCACGTATATTCATCTAGAAAATATAATAATTGAGGGGCCGTACAGCAGTAGATACTTGCAACCATAAAAACACAACAAAATGCACCAAATGCATTGAAAAAGTCTAAATTTAACATGAGATATAGACATTACAGAAGACAGCCGAGAAAAAGTCCCATAAGGAGTTGGCTTTTAATAAAAGATCACATTTACCACAGTTCCATAAATTATTTTTCTGGTTAAAAGGTCTCTGGAAGTTAATTTGTATGTCAGAAGTTGCTCTTATTGTCATCCCATTTGCAGACATGCATATTAAAGATTTTTTCTATAATTGCTGAAAGCAAAATAATCACGTATATTCATCTAGAAAATATAATAATTAAGGGGCCGTGCAGCAGTAGATACTTGCAACCATAAAAACACAACAAAATGCACCAAATGCATTGAAAAAGTCTAAATTTAACATGAGATACAGACATTACATAAGACAGCCAAGAAAAAGTCCCATAAGGAGTTGGCTTTTAATAAAAGATCACATTTACCACAGTTCCATAAATTATTTTTCTGGTTAAAAGTGTCTCTGGAAGTTAATTTGTATGTCAGAAGTTGCTCTTATTGTCATCCCATTTGCAGACATGCATATTAAAGATTTTTTCTATAATTGCTGAAAGCAAAATAATCACGTATATTCATCTAGAAAATATAATAATTGAGGGGCCGTGCAGCAGTAGATACTTGCAACCATAAAAACACAACAAAATGCACCAAATGCATTGAAAAAGTCTAAATTTAACATGAGATATAGACATTACAGAAGACAGCCCAGAAAAAGTCCCAAAGGAGTTGGCTTTTAATAAAAGATCACATTTACCACAGTTCCAGTAAATTTTGATTATGGTAAAACAATAGTGAAATTTTACTGATGCCAGCAAAACAACTGGATAATTTGTTTAATTTTACTAATTTTGACCCAACTTGGCTGCTATACATTTTGCAAGTACCATATTCATGCTGACCATACAAAAATCTAAGACAGGCTTGCATACATGATTCTTACCTTAAACCTTTGTTTTCCTACATTTGCGCCAGATCACTTTTGGTAGTAAATTCTCCCCAGCGTGATTGTATTTGGGGTGCTTTAGCTACAACCACGGTGAATATGGTACTGATAGATGCTCGAATCCTTTTCACTGAAGTGAGAACCTTACCTCAATCAGCTTTCAAACCTTGTCCCAACTTGAACACATAGTTAGAATGCCTGCTCGTCTGGGAGTAATTCAAGCAGGTTTTGCAAATCCTCTTTCCCTTTCAACTTCTATATAACGAAAGAATCTTCTTCGCCTTCAAGTAAAACTACTGTCCTTCAGTCACTTTTGAAGATTCCTTTACTCAAATTAGATAATTAGATTGTGTAAATTTTCTTTACGTCTAAAAGCGCCTTACCCCCACTAGTGATTGTTTCTAGATATTTGGCTCCTTTCTCAAAGTCAACTCATCAAACACATGCATCCCCAACAAATCCGTCGACATATCTAATATCTCAACACGTGAAACACACATATACCTTATTTCCCTTACCAAGAGGGATACCGTACTAAACGTGTGCCACACTGTGGTCTATCACAAGTTGTAGCACCTGCAACAATGATGACCCAAGTTCAAACCTAACAGGCACAATGAATTAGCAGGCACAATTGATGTTGCCCATCTGTTTCCAACTTCTCCAGTCTGATCAAGAGGAAGAGAGATGGAAGCTGGCTATCAACCTCAAACCTAAGGAAATTTGAGGGAGAGAATCCAAATCAAGACAACTAGAACTGCCAGAAAAACACCAGTCCAACCTACCACGATCAGTCCAAGAATATTTTGCTTTTGGGAAACTTCCAACCAAAGAATAAATACAGTATATCCTCAAAGTTTGATCCTTAACCCATCTCGTATAAAACAGCAAACTAATAGATCTTCAAGGGAGGAAAGTATTTGAACATAATGGATCGACCAAGTTAAGGTTTCAGTTAAAGAGATTCAGGATACATGTCTAAAACTTCATGCAAGGACGCATATTGGCAAGTTCAATGCGATCCGGGCAACCCTTCTTGGGTGATGGAAGGTTGGACTGCCTAAACCTGGAAAGGTGTTGTTTACAGGAGTGTTCACTTTTGAACAAACAGGAAAAGGCTTTTCCAAAATGCACTTTAAAAACAAGGATAATCTAGAACAGGTGATAACATGTGGTCCATGCTTCTCTAAAAATAACAGCCTCTTCAAGGAGCATAAAAATGTTGGTCTGGATCAAATTGTTGCCTCATCTGTTGAGTTCAGGGGTTAGGAGATCTTGGCAAAAGATTGGCTCTACTTTGGAATGGTTCTTAAATTAAAATTAGACTAGACAACCCAGAATAAACAAACAGCTTAAGTGGCTAGGATCAGCAGCGTACAAATCGATATTCAGGAGGATTTAAGGGATCACATCCTACCTTAAGGTTGGCAACTGCATGTGAAGAATGGACATAGATTATGAGGGTCCCATTTAGATGCATTCATTGTCATATAGTTGGTCACCATTGAAAAATTTTCCCTTCCCTTCAAAATCAGAATCAAAGATGTGGGAACTCCTGACCAAAACATCAGCACAACCCAACCAGACAAACGACCATGGGTGGAGAGCAAACTATTCCTTCTTCCCTGCAGGCCTTTGAAATCTACAGTGCATGAAAGCAAAGGATAATAGAAGGGGCCAATTGATCAAACTAGAACCCTAGAACAGGGCTTGTAATATCCCTCGGCCGAACCCAATTGTAAATATAATGCAAGTGTACTTAAGCTGGTGAGTTGTTTTGACATCATTTTGCAATGCACCTTCATGGCATAGTGCACGCATGTACTGCACAGTAAAATGATGTAGTGTGCACTTTCCCGGATACCGCGCGCAGTAACTAAAGTGTGCGCAATATTGAAGTCAGCGAGCCTTTGTGTATATGATATGTGTTATAGGCTGGTGAGCCAGTTATTATAAGCTGGGATGCTTATGTTTTGGAATTAGGCCAGAGGGCCTAGATGTTAAAGGCCAGTGCACCTATTTTGTATATGTTTCATGATTAATATAAAATACATTGTTGCACACAGACCAACCACGATAAAAAAGATGGGGGACTAGACTCCACCAGTTAGGGAAAGGGAGGGTCAAAAGCTAGGAAAAGGGCTAAGCTAGAGAGCTTAAGCCAAAAAGGAATATTATATTAATATTTCTTAAAACATAAAGTATGGATAATTATTTTATCCTAAGTTCTAAAGTTAGAGACAAGTGGACCAAAGTAGCTTCCAACATGACAAGTGTCAAGTCGGGGGACGTCCATACATATTGTTGGGGCTTAGTTCATTTTCATACTACACCATCATTCTGACGATCATCTCTCCTAGGATTCCGACGATCACTCGGTCATTATTCCATCAGCCTTCACACAGCCATTGAGTCATCCTTCGTATCTTCATGACTGTACCAGAACCGTATCCATAGCCATATCTTTGAGTGTAGCTGTTAGCTTGGGAGTTGGATTGAAGAAGCAGGTTGTCAGGCCCGTGAGATATCGAAGAGGCGGGTTGTCAGGCCCATGAGCAATTCTTTGAGTGAGAGAATTGTTGGGAATTGATTTCTTGAAGGTGCTAAACTGCAACTACAGAGCTCTGAGACTTCATGTCCGACCTGTTGCTGAAGCCCTGGAAGGGAAGTGGGGCAGACGAAGGACTGTTGAGCAAAGAAGGGGCACACTTCCTTGGGTGGGACAAGCATGTGGGGAATGAGAGGTTGTAGGCTGTTAGTTGAGTGGGCACCTGAGACTGAGTCTTTCCTGTTGTCTGTGAGCCTTTAGCCTGGTTAGGAATCCCTTACCCGGGTGGAGTTTAGTCCCAGCCCAGGGGTGACTCACTGTTGAGAGTGATGAACATTGTAGTCTAAGGTTGGGAGGTTCGTGGACGATCTGGACACAGTTGGTGACATTCTTACCAAGAGAAGTACCAATTGTGTGATAAATTTACATGTTGCATTGTTATTTAAGTGCTTAATTTATGGGTTATCTTCTATGCATGAATATAACTGTCTGTATGTTTATGGGTATTTCCTGTATATGTTTGCATGTCTGTGTTTACTGTTATTTCAGTATGAATTAGTGCATTTACGTAAAGTAATTGTTTGTTTACATTTTATATGTAAAGCTTCCGCAAGAGTGTTGTATGTATATGTTTAAATGCATGCAGTTCGATATGTATATATTTGTATATTTATGTGGTATAAGTCAGTTGAATATTGGGTATGTTACAGTATGTTCCGCAGTGAGAGAACGAAAGTGTTCCCTCGTGTAGCGTGGCCCGGCCATGGGTGGTCGGGGACGTTACAATATGGTATCAGAGCTTTAGTTCCAACACCGAGCCTGGATGGGCCGAAAAAGTTCAATTGAAGCGAATATTAATAGAGGATTAATTTCGAAGTGGCCAATTTTCAAGTCACAGAGCGCGCGGTAAATTTTGGCACCGCGCGGAAAATATTGGCGTGCAGGTGCACGCAGTAAATTTTGGCACCGCGCGGAAAATATTGGCGTGCAGGTGCGAGCGGTAAATTTTGGCACCGCGCGAAAAATATTGGCGTACAGGTTTGCGCGATAAATTTTGGCACCGCGCGGAAAATGTTGGCGTGCAGGTGTGCGCAGTGAAATTGTGGCGCCGCGCGAAAGAATAGTGTGTGTGGATGCGCGCGTTAAATTCAGCATTGCGCAGTGTGCACACACACAGTAATAGTGTACGTGGTGTGCAGTATTGCAAAACACAGAGGAGTTTGGTTGGTGCGCGTACAATATGAGTATAAGTTGTCTTGCGACAGTGTAGTCAATGGTGCGCGCAGAATTATTGTGCACGGTGGGGGCATATTGAACTTGGCATGGTGCAATTCATAGAGCGAAATGCATGTGGAATATCAGTGCGCGATACAAAAACTGTGCGCAACAAGTATTAGTGTAAGAACCAAAACTGTGCGCAGTGGATATTGGCGCGCAATGCAAAGGTAGTGCGCGCAAGTTATTGGTGCGACGGAGAAGAAATGCATAGTGGATATAGGTGCGCAGAAGCGCGATTTACCTTGTGGTGTTGCTGTGCACGATAGATATAGGTGTACAAGTTGAATTTTTGTGCGCACGAAGTCGTTTGGAAGGCGATGAGTCTGAATTTAATAGAAAATTTGCATGGTATTAGAGGAAAAAGAAACACACAACTGCATCGGAGCATTATTTAAAATGAATTCAGAGTTGGTTTGAGAAGAAATAAATATAGTCTAAATTGCAAAGCCGAGAGCATCTCGGAGATGAATTATGGGTTTTATATTCCTCTGATTCAGACAGATGAAAGTGAAATATAAGCTTACAAGAAACGTTCACTATGAAGAAAACAAGATTCATATCACCACCAGTTAGAATCTAGTTATAAACAGTCCAAAATCCGCTTCTGCATTTATATATTCATTTTAATTCCAAAGTTACAATATGGGTGTTCTCTGGGGTCCCTTACCTCTGCTACCATCTGTCCAAAAATTGTTGAAATGTACTTAATTTGATTCGAGAACTCATTTCAGCTTAGCGATCTCCTCCTTTAAAGTATCTAACCAAACCGGTTGATCCTCTCCAACACTTTCAGCCATTTCAGCTATGGTTTATTTCTTCTATCGCTTGCTCTGTTTCTTCTTAACAGCTCGCATGTTGATGACTAGATCTCTCATAATGAGATTTAACCTGACTTCCAGTTTCGGGTTTGTAGCAGATTCTATGTGAAATTTAGTCGCTAAGATATGCGCAATTACCCTTTCCTTCTTACTCGCAAGAAAATCTTCCATGTTGCCTAAATAACTAATCTCACGAGATATAGCTTTGTCCATGTACCTCAATTTTGTGGACACTGAAATGTTTTTACAGAGATCAGAAGGTCGAGCAAATTTGGAGATTACTCCATGTATGGATAAGATGATGCCTCCATATTTGAGAATTGATAGTTATAGAATCTCAATCATGAATCACATACAAACTTACGTACAAATGCGTTGGTTTGCCATGCTCGGCTAATCCATTTCAAGTGATTAGCTTTTGAGTTCGTTACATGGCGGTATTCACCTGACTTCATACGGTTGTGAAGTACCGAAGGAGTGAAACGAGGTGATCTTACTAGCTGTCGCCCATTCCATGAGTGGTGGTTTTGACTTATCGAATCATGTGAGATCGGGACTTTGACGAAAGTGGTTTCGCAAACCGCCTTTCGCCCCGATGTATCTAAGAATTGTCATGGTGATAACACCAGGGAATCAGAAGAGATAATTCCGATGTATATATTGAACCAAAATGGTTCATATTTTTCATGAATTGTTGAATTAGTTAGCCTGATAAGTATTGATGGCTGCACATTTTGCAGAGTTAACAACAACTAGATCAGATCAGATCAGTGTAGAGTCCATAGGAATGGATGAGGCACAGGGAAATTACAGTCAGCAAGATGAAAGCAGAGGAATGGATGTCCATTTGGGCATTGAAGGAATAAACTCCAATGGACATGGAGATGAAAGGAATGAAAACATGAATATGGTAGAGACCATTAAAAATTTGCAAAAAGAGGTCCAAAGCCATAAAGTTGATAATGAAAAGCTTATGAAAGCCAAGGAGCAACAGGATGACTTCAACATGAAGTTATTGGAGGGCTTGAACAGAATAAAAAAAAAATTGGATAAGGAGAGTGGCTCAAGCAAATCTGGAAGTCACAAGCCTTCGAATGATAAAAAAAAAAAAACAAGAAGTGTTAGCAGACATTACCATCACTCCCAGAGGCATTCCAATAAAAGACCAAGCAGCAGCTCAAGTCAATCCCCTATCAGAAGGCATAAGAGGTCTGGAGTGGATGAGCTACGAGGAGAAATGAACAAAATCAAACCTCCTACATTTGATGGTGAGCACAAGAAGGATGAAGATGCAGAAACATGGTTGTTGGGCATGAGAAAGTACTTTCAATTGCATAATTATTCTTCTCATGCAGAGGGTAGAATTGTTATCTATCAACTCAAAGGAAAGGCATCCATGTGGTGGGATCAGCTTATGCAGGTGCAGCACATCAAAGAGAAAAGTGTTACTTGGAGGAAATTCAAAAAGTATTTTGAGAAGAAATACTTGACTAAGATATATTATGACAAGAAAATGAAAGAGTTCTTTGAACTTAAGCTTGGAAGTATGACCATAGATGAATATGAGAGAAGGTTTCTAAAACTGTTGAAGTATGTCTCTTTCATCAAGGATGAGACAGTCAAAATTCAAAGGTATTTGAGTGGATTGTCATCATATCAGTGACAAAATACAGTATGATGATCCAAAGACATTGGAAAAGACCATAAGGCGAGCTAAATGCCTATATGATCAGCAGAAAGCAAGGCCAACTTTCCAAAAGACTTGGGAAGACAAAAAGAAATTCAAGATGGATCAAAGGAAGAAGGGAACTAAGCCACCATTTTTCAGAAATAATCCACAGGGACAACAAACTCCTAGAGAGCCCAGAACGATTGACACAGGGAGTCAAAGGCCAAGGCAGCCACCTATTCAATGTTGGGGTTGTAAAGGAGATCATAGGGTCAAAGATTGTCCTCACAGAGGTGAAAAAGAGAGAACTGTTCACAATGTACAGCAAGCTGAAACAATGGAGGACATGGGCAGAAATGTGTCAAGGATCTATGCAGCGCTGGACAACAAACAAGCAAAATATCAGTCCCACATGATTGAAGTGGAAGGTATGATCAACAACCAAACCATTGTTATTTTAATTGATTCAGGAGCTAGTCATAGTTACATAGATCCTAAGATGGTGGAAAGTTTGCAATTGCCAAGAAGCGAGCATGGAAAACCTTGGTTGGTACAGTTGGCTACAGGAACCAAAAGAAAAGTTAATGAGATGGTTAAGTCATGTCTCATAGACATGAATGGATTGAACACCAAGACAGATTTGACCATCTTACCTTTAGGTTCCTATGACTGTCTAATTGGGATGGATTGGTTGGACCAACATCATGCTCTCTTAGACTGTCATAACAAAGCATTTACTTGCTTGGATGAAGAAGAGAACCAAAGGAAAGTGCAGGGAATTCCCAAGGCAGTAACCATTAGAGAAATTTCAGCATTGCAACTGAAGAAATGTTACAGAAAATGGTGTAAAATATTTGCAGCTAATATGGAAGACACCTAAGGATAAGGTGCCAAATTTGGAAGATCATGCAGTCTTGGAAGAATTTGAAGATGTATTCAAGAAGGTACCAGGACTACCCCCAAAGAGAGACATTGATTTCTCTATAAATCTGATCCCTGGAGCAGCTCCAGTGTCAAAGACTCCTTACAGAATGAGTACACCAAAATTGAAGGAGTTGCAAATGCAGCTTGAAGAACTTCTGAAGAAGGGGTATATACGCCCAAGTGTGTCACCTTGGGGTGCCCCAGTCTTGTTTGTGAAAAAGAAAGATGGAACATTAAGATTGTGCATTGACTTCAGACAGTTGAATAAAGTGACTGTTAAGAACAAGTATCCTCTGCCAAGGATTGATGATCTCTTTGATCAATTGAAGGATGCAAAGATATTTTCAAAGATAGATCTCAAATCGGGATATCGTCATGTAAGGATTAAAGAGGAAGATATCAGCAAGACCACCTTCAGAACAAGGTATGGTCATTATGAGTTCAAAGTGGTGCCATTTGGGTTGTCAAATGCACCAGTTGTTTTCATGTGCTTAATGAATGGAGTTTTCCGAGAATATTTAGACAAGTTTGTCATTGTCTTTTTGGATGACATTCTTATACATTCTAATTCAGAGGAAAAGAGCATGAACATCATTTGAGGATGGTGTTGCAAGTATTAAAGGAGCATCAATTGTATGCCAAGTTGAGCAAGTGCTCATTTTATCAGAAACAAATTCATTATTTGAGGCATATCATTTCAAAGAATGGAATAGCAGTGGATCCTGAGAAGATAAAAGCCATTAGAGAATGGTCAGCGCCAAAGAATGTGACAGAAGTGAGATCATTCATGGGTCTTGCAGGCTACTACAGGAGATTTATTGAAGGATTCTCAAAGTTAACACACCCAATCACTTCCTTGCAAAGAAAGGGTGTGAAGTTTCAATGGACACTGGATTGTGAAAAGAGTTTCCAACACTTGAAACAGTTATTGACAAGTGCTCCAATACTAAGGATTGCAAACCCAAATGAAGACTTCATCGTATGCACAGATGCATGTAATGAAGGACTCGGTGGAGTCCTCGGTCAAAATGGATTTGTGATATGTTATAAATCGAAGAAGTTGAAGGAGCATGAAAGAAACTATGCCACTCATGATCTGGAGTTGGCAGCCATTGTTAATGTTTATGCCATTATTATAGTTCTTTGCATTTCAATAGATAAGAGCATCATAAGAACAAGATCATTGAGAAATACACATTCACAAGAGAGACAGCATTTATCCTGGGAAACCCTCTAGGGGAAGAAAACCCAGCAAAAACTTCCTTATCATAAATTGCTAATACAATGTTCAAGAGATAACTCAAACCAATACAGATAGTCCTCTCCAAAAGATACGCCACTCTTTTCCCTCTCTCTCACTGGTAATTGCAACTTGCCTCATAAGAGAATGAGCAAGTGAGTTGTGTGTTTAAAGTGAGGCGCTAGCCTCCTATATATACAAGACTGGCACGTGTGAAAGGGTTTCACTGGCAGGGCCGACCTCTCACTCTGGGTGGGTAAACCCACCTTTAATTAATTATGGGTCTTCAATAGTAACTGTTGGGGCCGACTTCTTATTCTGCCCATTATAATTGTCCGATGACCAATCCGCAAAAGGGGATTTGGTCCTAATACAATTACCGACATGATTAATCCACAATGGGGATTAATCCTAATAATAAAATAATAATAATAAGAAGAATGCTCTTCGCAGTTACATTATTTCAACACTCCCCCTTAACAAGAAAGGGTATTCTTCATCAGCATCAGGCGAGAGAGGTCTGCATCATCAGTGGCATCAGGAGGACAGTATCATCAATATCATCTTGAAACATTGGCTAGCATATTTACGAGTCATCGAAAGTTTTCTTCATCGACAGCATCATCATTCTCGAAAGAATGCTATCATCATTTGCATCAAATATGTATCAGTAAAAAAATGATACCTCATCACAGCACTAGGCTGACAATACTACACTAGCTCAATGTCACAGTTGTTAAGCTGGTAGCTCAGTGTCAGCCACATCTTGCTTTACGTCTAACAACTAGGTCAGAAGCAAGAAATATCATCATCTCGCTTTACGTCTAACAACTAGGTCAGAAGCGAGGAATCACAATGTCATGCTTTACGTCTAACAGCGAGGTTAGAAGCATGACTCATCTTGATTTACGTCTAACAACGAGGTCAGAAGCAAGGAACATCATCTCGCTTTACGTCTAACAACTAAGTCAGAAACGAGGAATCACAATGTCATGCTTTACGTCTAACAGCGAGGTCAAAAGCATGACTCATCTTGCTTTACATCTAACAACGAGGTCAGAAGCAAGGAACACATCAACATCTCGCTTTACGTCTAACAACGAGGTCAGAAGCGAGGAATCATCTTGCTTTACGTCTAACAACTAGGTTAGAAGCAAGGAATCCACGGCATCATGCTTTACGTCTAACATCGAGGTCAGAAGCAAGGAACACACAGCGTCATGCTTTACATCTAACAACGAGATCAGAAGGAATGACTCATCTTGCTTTACGTCTAACAGCGAGGTCAGAAGCAAGGAACACACAGCGTCATGCTTTACGTCTAACAGCGAGGTCAGAAGCAATGACTCATCTTGTTTTACGTCTAACAGCGAGGTCAGAAGCAATGACTCATCTTGCTTTACGTCTAACAGCGAGGTCAGAAACAAGGAATAAATATATATACTCCCCTTTTTAGGGAGGGTCCTTTCGGACTATACCAAGCTTATCTCGAAAGTGTTCAAACTTTACACGAGATAGAGGTTTGGTCAACACGTCAGCAACCTGTTCATTCGTGCTAATGTACTGGAGCTTCAAGGCTCCTCTCTGTACCATGTCG
>ML780781.1:777573-787707 GCA_009831015.1 Picea engelmannii
TAGCAGCCGCAGAAGCATATCACAGCAAGTTCCCTGAAGCAGGAAGTGGAATATCTGGAAAGTGAGAAAAGAGGGCAGATCCCAGCAACAGAACTGAAGACGAAATGAGCCCTTGGATTCCAGATACATGTTTTTCCAGGAGTGGGGGCACCAAAAAACTGAAAACTGTGGAATTATATGGGCATGTAACAACTCTGATTGCACACGCCATAAAAGAAGAGAAGGGTTCTCGGCACAATGAAATTCGCAAGAAGCTTGACCAGTTAGACCAAAAATATGAAAATCTTATTAATGCCATTTGGGGGTTAAATGCTGGTAGTGAGGAAGACAGGGGAGCAGAGCATGACACAAAAGCAGGAGAAGAGGGTAGCAGGAAGTGAGGAAGACGGAAGCAGAGCATGACACAAAAGCAGGAGAAGAGGGTCAGGGTGAAGAGAAGGGTTCTCGGCACAATGAAATTCTCAAGAAGCTTGACCAGTTAGACCAAAAATATGCAAATCTTATTAATGCCATTTGGGGGTTAAATGCTGGTAGTGAGAAAGCCAGGGGAGCAGAGCATGACACACAACCAGGAAAAGAGGGTCAGGGTGAGGCCAGGGACAGTTCAGACTGGGGCAGTTACCAGGGCTCCACAGACGGGGAAACTCCTCCAAATTTCGTTAATATTGATTCTGACTCTGGGCCTGAGGAAATAGCTTCTGACCTGTGCTCTTCCAGGTCATGCAGCTCTGTTTTTCGTTTATATGCTATTATAGAACTTACCCTGAGTGGTCCATGTTTATACTTACGTCTCTCGAGATAAACTAAGATGAATTAAACTGTGTATAAAATTTCCAAATTACTTTTAGAGTGTACACTCGGACACTCCACAAGTCGGAGGTTTCAAAATTTTATCCTAGTGGAGTTTCAAAATTTTATCTACAACAGACTGTTCAAACAAAGTATCAAAGATTGAGATTGATTCATTAGACCAGCTCAATGAAGCCTGCCTCAATAGGTTGACCGGGAAGCTACATCTATGGAGTTCATTCAGAGGGGTAGTCCGGATCCTTCCCCCCTTATCGCCGACAGAGATACAGACAAAAAACGTGAGCGCCTAGCGCGAGCCTTATTGAAAGGCCCCTTACTATAGAACAAAGTAAGGGATTGAGCTTTAGAAAGCATTAATTGTCTAAAATAGTGGGAGGGGCATTAATGAAGAAATTATATTATAATTTCTCCATTATATAATTTCTCCATTAATGCTCCCTCCCATCCTCTACTGTTCAAACAAAATATCTACAGATTGTTTGAACAAAGCAAATAAAGTGTGAAAACCTACACACTCATAAATTTTATTATGTGAAAACCTACACACTCATAAATCTTCTTATTATGTAAAAACCTACACACTCATAAATCTTATTATGTGAAAACCTACACACTCATAAATCTTATTATGTGAAAACCTACACACTCATAAATCTACACACTCATAAATCTTATTACGTTAAAACCTACACAATCATAAATCTTATTATTTTTTTGGTATCTGAAAACCACCACTAAATCTTATTATGTAAAAACCTACACACTCATAAATCTTATTATTTTTTTGGTATATGAAAACCACCACTAAATCTTATTATGTAAAAACCTACACACTCATAAATCTTATTATGTAAAAACCTACACACTCATAAATCTTATAAATCTTATTAAGAAGACTCCTATTTTTTTATTTTTATTTTTGGGTAACTGCAGACCAAAAAGAGGACTCTGTGGGCTTTTTTTTTAGTATTGCAGACCAAAAGGAGGACTGTGTGGGCTGCGGTTCTATTTCTATACATAAGTAATACATAGACCTTCTAACTAACGAAAACAAACAATAAATCCAATTTAAAATTAACAGTTACCCAAATCACTACATCGATCACATAACCCACCATGTTGGAAATGTAAAACACCACGGAGAGCTCCACAACTGAGTTAGGACAAGGAGTTAAGGAAGGACAGGTGGCTTTCCAATGTTAGAAAGGTTGCATCTTTTACTTTAACTCGAAAGTATAGCGAGAGCAGCATTGCCGATGAGAATGGAGAAGCTAACCAAATTAGGATGGTAGTTCTTCGCAATACTATCTCCAAAGCAGGCCATTCCATAAACACAAATTTTGACGGTAAAAATTTGTTTGCACCTTCATACGTCTTGGCTTATCCTGCGAAAACCGAGTTGGATGAGTGAAGCTAACAATACTGCGGCTCTAGATTGCAGAAAAGCAAGACAAGGAGGATAATATTATTATGAAAAGAAGAAAAAAAAAAAAAAAAATTGGGAAACTTTTGTATGTGTTGGGGAAAGATGGCCAATGAGTGGGAGGCGGATTAGGAAGCGCGGCAGGCGATAAAGAACCAGAAGAAGATAAAAATTGAATTTTATGGCGATAATTTATCGAAATGTTCAACTGAACTAAGTGTACCATACCGTATGATGCTAGAAGATTGAATTTGTGTAGTGGGTATTGCACGCCATATATCATGCAGATTCCCTCTTTCGTTTGACAATTCAGGAGAAAATTAAATCTATTTTCTCTTATCTGCCACATTCGTGTCTCCCCTGCGTGTGTGGCCAAAAGACCCCATCGTCCAAGAGACCGCCATCGTCCACGGGTGGATTGGGATTCCGACCACTCATCGATCCCATAGTCTTCGGCTATTGCATATCCAAGTCCAAATGTAACAAAAATAGAAAGATTAGGGCATTCAAGTGAAACCCTAGAAAAATTAGGGCATTCAAGTGAAACCCTAACCCTCGGGCAAATGAAATTTTATTAATAAAATAACTGTTTCTTCCTAAGAAGATGAAGGTTTAGGAANAATGTAACAAAAATAGAAAGATTAGGGCATTCAAGTGAAACCCTAGAAAAATTAGGGCATTCAAGTGAAACCCTAACCCTCGGGCAAATGAAATTTTATTAATAAAATAACTGTTTCTTCCTAAGAAGATGAAGGTTTAGGAAAACCAATACAAGAGGGATCGGTCAAAGTAAATTTTGATAATGTTAACTTAGATTGATTAGATTAAGCACGTCATAAAAACTAATTAATTGAAGTGGGTTTTATAATGAAATTGGGAGGTGGATAAGATAACACTCCAGCGAAGCTTATGTATTCCGTGATGATTTATATTGTGGAATTTTATGTATTCCGCGATGATTTATATTGTGGAATATATGTTAGTATATATATTGTTAATGTATGTAAATTTAAAGATGCTTATTGTTAATTTCAAAATAATAATCAAAATATTTTTGAGGAAAAAAATTATAAAGTGTGTAATTTTAATGAAGTAAAAGATAAAAAAGATTTTTTTTTGAGTGCATAGTTTATATGAAAATTAGATTTTATTTTCAACTCATTTATAAGTTTTTTCCATAAGAAAATTTCACAATTATATTAAGATAATATAATTTTAAACATTTGAAGAGTACATATATATTCTTGAAAGGATAAACCGACACTTAACAAACTAAACTAATGACAGAAAATCCTGTCGATTACATACTTATACTTCTCAATATAAGTGAGCACCCACCAAGACTAGTCCTTTCCCACGCTGAGAAAAATGATTGTAAGCCCAAGCTCATCATCAATCCCGGGCTTGGAGGGAAAAAACAAAAATCCACTCAAACAGAACTCAAAACTAAGGAACAAGGAATGATAAAAGAGTTAATAGTTATTTATGTGACGATGTTGTCCCTCCACTCCTTCAGTCCATAAGTGAAGCGTGATGTATCCTTATGGTTCTATTAATGCTTTCTTTGATAGCGCATCGGCTTCTTTGTTGTATTCACGGTAAATGTGATAAAACTGGATGGTCTCGAAACTATTCCTTAAAATTCGGATTCTTTGTTTCCATCCTTCTAGAGAGCTTACTCGCAATTCACTTTTATCATTCAACCACTCGATAATTACCTTTGAATCACCCAGAATTTGAATCTTTGGGAGAGAAAGAAGATTTGCCAAGAACGGAGTAGCCCATGCTCCCATTAGTTCTGCCTTCGAATTTGTACCGAATCCACAGTTCAGGTACCATTTATGAACCAAAGAGGCTGATAGTTTTATGGTGCCACCAGCTCCACAACACAGTCCATTTGCCTTTACTGCACCATCAAAACAAGCTACTGGAAATTCAAAGATCTGATTAATCAAGCAGGAAGGAATAGAAGATTGGTTAATATTTTACACAGGCTTGTTAACTGGTCCAAGTGATCAGATCACTACCAAATGCGTCGAGGGAGTTTTCTCTTCAAAGATCATTACATTCCTTTCTAACCAGACAAACCAGCAAATTAGTGGAGCTAAACTTGCTGAAGCTGACCGGTTTTTTGACCACTTTGAAAAACTGTCGTCCAAGTTACTTGTGCCCCACTCTTGTTTATAATTCTTTATGGAATTGATTTTATTCCAAACGGATTTTGTAAATGGACAGTGAATGAAGAGATGGTCAGTATTTTCACTGTCGTTTTTGCATAGATGGCATCTGCTAGGGCCTTCCCACCCTCTTCAGTGGAGGTTTTGCCAAGTCGAGATCTTGTTGTTTGTTGCCAGCCACAAGAATAGTTTTACCTTCTGTTGTAAGAATAGTTTTACTTTAAGTAGCGCATAAGGCCATATAAACATTCTTGGAAGTAAGGGCTCTGGATCTATCCCCCCCTATCCAAAGTAGTTCATCAACCCTGCCAGTTAAAGTGACACCCGAGGTCTGAAGTGCTCGCTTGAAACGGTCCCACTCCGCTGCCAGGTCCCCCGAGAGATCTAAATCGGAGCTGCATAACCACTGAGAAGAACAGGGCTCGTGTTGTTGCGATTTCCAGGCATGTGCCAGCATGATAATTCGTTTCTGACGCAGTGTAGACAAAAGTTATGGAGACAGGAGCGATTGGTGGCCCAAGTCCAGGATTCTATCCCTCCCGAGTTCAACAAGGAACCCCGAACCTGGCTTCCAACTAAGCTAATTGGTTATTAGATGAACAGATTTCAGAATACCATTCCATATTTTAGAAGCCGAAGACTGGTGGAAAGATTTCGAACGGAGCCAGTTACATACTGTCATAGAGTGAAAATATTTCTCTTTTAAAACTTTTTGCCATAGTCCTTCTCTTGTTAGTACTCTCCAAAGAGTTGAAGTTGTCAATGCTTTGTTGAAGGTATAAATATTGAGGAACCCCCATCCCCCAAAACGTTTTGGGCGAGCGAGAGTCTCCCATCTAGCTAGATGGAAATGATGTGTATCTACATTCCCATTCCACAGGAAATTGTACAACAGTTTTCTTAATTTGTGGAGTATGGACAGTGAAACAACAGCTAGTGATAACCAGTACACAGGCTGGCTTTCAAGTACAACTTTGCAAAGTGGTTGTCCACCTCCCAAGGACAACCATCTAAAGCTCCAATGACTAATTCTCTTTTCCACTTTTGTTAAGAGCCAAAGCCAATCTTCATCTCTCTGAATTCCAGCCTTTAAGAAGTACCCAAGGTACTTGAACCTCCCAGCTAGATCAGAGAAATTAAACGGGAGAAACTGCTTGTAAGGGAGAAGTTCAGACTCCGTGAGACCAGAAAAGTGTACAGTAGATTTGTAAAGATTTACCTTTAAACCTTAAGCCGAACATAACAATTGAATAATACACATGATCTCTTGCCATTCCTGCACAGCCGCATTAGTCAACAGTAACAGATCATCAACAAATAAAAGATGGAGTATTTTCGTCAATCTGGCAACTTTAATTCCAGTTAAGGAACCTTCACTTTGACTGGATTTAAGTAGTAGGCTCAAACTTTCCATCACAAGAATGAAGAGTAAGGGAGATAATGGACATCCCTGACGAAGTCCTTTGCCATTCTTGAAAAAAATGGTGGCCTCTCCATTGACTAAAACAACTAGGGACGCAGAACTGACACATTCAATAATCCAATTTGTCATATGAGTACCAAATCCCACTTGAATTAAGATCAGTCTCAGGAAGTCCCAATTGACGCAATCATAGGCTTTTGAAGATCTAGCTTAAGAATTAAGGCTTTTATATGCTTTTGTTTGATACTATGAATGCATTCACGAGCAGTTCCAATTGCATCATGGATCAAACGCCCCTCCAGAAAACCAAATTGTTCTGCGGAGAGATTCCTCGACAGAATCAGCTTAATTCGATTGGCTATAACTTTTGAGATTAATTTG
Organism: Picea engelmannii; assembly: GCA_009831015.1. Taxonomy (NCBI): domain Eukaryota; kingdom Viridiplantae; phylum Streptophyta; class Pinopsida; order Pinales; family Pinaceae; genus Picea; species Picea engelmannii. Next base: position 783,788 of record ML780781.1, read on the forward strand.
TAAACCAGATTACATAAAGATATCGATCGATAGTCCCCAAAAGTCTGAGGTTTGTTGGATTTGGGAATCAAGGCCAAGAACGTGGAATTAAGGTTTCCAACAATGCGCCCACCAGATCTGATCAACTCCACCAATGCCAGAAGATCTTCACTTATATAAGTTTATAACAATATTATATATATAACAATATGATATATATATATAATGTGTTAATCTATGAAAACTAAAGTAATCTTAATAAAAAATGAAAAACATTTTCTTTGGAGTGCATAGTCTACATAAAGATTAGATTTAATTTCCAAACCATTTATAACAACATGATATATAATGTGTTAACCTATGAAAGTAAAGGCGAGCTTAGTAATCTTATTTGAGAGTTATTATAACTTAGAAACAACTTAATAAAGCCTAATATTTTTTTTTCTTTATTAAGGTCTAATAGATCAATGTGAGTCCACATAACAACAACATCATGAAAATACAAAGAATTTGTAAAGAAGACTTGAAATGAACGATTGACTTTATAAATGAAAACCTAAAAGCATTTTATGGGAGTAAGAAAGCAAATCTTTATGGTGTAGAGATGTTGTCAAAAAATTGACCGTAACCCAAGGGTGGTAGGTGCAAAGGGGATCGTTCTTGATCCTAAGGGAAATCAAGAAATTACCTTTGGATGGGGCCTAGGTAGAGCATCCAATAACTAGGCAGAGGCATTGTCTCTTTTTCAAGGGTTGAAGCTCCTAGATGCAAGTCATATTAAAAGCCTAATTGTTATTGGGGATTCAATATTAGTTATCAAATTGATGCACATAACTTCCTCTCTAAGTGATGGCAAACTTGTAAGAATTGTTAGGTGAATACAAAAGTAAGTTATCAGGTTTGAAACCGTCGAATATTATCACATAGTAAGAGAGCTCAACAAACATGCAAATCATCTAGCCAACATGGCCTCTTAGTTGGATCGTGGAATCCTAAGAACTAAAAGACGAGTTTCAACTTTCCCCAATCCTTAAGTTTCAATTCATAGTTATGAATTTGTTTTGCATGAAAGCCAATTAGCACATCAATGTCATGGTCATTTAAAGCTTTGAACACAACATTCAAGGTGTATAACCCCCACACACTCGACGTTTAATGTTGAAACAAGCTAATCAATTGCAATCAAACTTAGGGTCTTTTGTAGGTGGGATAATGGATTTCACAGATTATTATTGATTTCAAGGGGGACTTTATGTAAGAGCTTTGTGGTTTCTTGCTCTATTATGACCCAACTCAAATTGGGTTTTTCTTTCCTTCAGCCTTGAGACGAGTTCTAGTTATTTTCATGGGATTCTAGATCGCTCGAAGGTCCCATTGAGTGGCTCAATTCTCGTTGTTTCCTCTAAAGACTCTTGTGTGCTTCTCTCTCTGTGTAGGAAAGCAAAAGGTTTATGTGGAATAAACTTTCATTTCGAAAGTCTATTGCTCTGTTGTCACTTGTCTAAGGGATTGTTGGAAAAGGGTTTGGGAAATGGTTATGCTAGTATGTGAGTGAAATTCGTGGGAAGTGGAAGGAAGAATTTGTAGGTGTTATTTAGTACCTTCAAAATGGACCACTTGCATGTTAGGAGATTACCATTGTGTGAAACCATTGATATTTACAGAGTTTTGAGGAGACGGGAAGATCTTATTGTAGATAATAGAAATTCAATTTTATGTATCACTAATAGGATGCATTCTCGAAAAAATATAATAATAAAGAATATGTCTTCATCTTGGAAACCTTGTTGATCTGGATTTATGAGCGGAACGAAATGAAACACAGATCTATAACATCAACACAGATATACAAAGAACAATAATAGAGATACGCTGGAACTTAACTTCTATTAAATAAGAAATCTGTTGAAACTGTAAAATGCAGAATGAAAACAATCTTGCTCAAATGGTGGTAGTTAATCTCTGAGAAGAGATGTGGTGGCTACGCGCATTCGTCTGAGCACATTACAATGAGGCTTCCAGGGATTTTTAGCATCAAGAAGCAAACAGAAAACCCTAGACATCCAAAAACTGAACCCTAGGAGATGAAGCGCCAAAAGTCATGTGGGCCCTAATGGGGTAAGTTGGTACATCAACTTCTCGGGGTCGAAAATTTAGCATACGATCTCTGTTTTAGGCGCACGATAGCCCGTTGGAAAGGTATATCTTAGTTCTACACATTATGTCGTCACACTTTGGAACACTTTGGATAAATCCTATAGTGTGACAGTGGCGGGCCCAAAAAACGTTGTTTAGGGCCTCAAAACGACCTCGAAAGTTTAGGACCTGAAAAGCTAAAAAAAAAACTGCCAAGATAAAAACTGTAACTGCCAAGATAAAAACTGTAACTGTCAAGATGAAAGTTGTATGTGAGCCAGCTGGAAGAGATGGGTGGCCACCGATATCCACCTGGATCACTTGCATTGTGAAAAGAGCCAAATAGAATCCCTTCAAGTTAATTGGGTTGCTCTTCGTCAAATTGTTGTGAATTTCATTAGAAGACCCACTTTAGTTGCTTCAGATGCCAAACTGTTTATTGGGTCAGTGGTTGAGGAAGTCAAGATTGTACAACAGTGGCATGATAACGTGGAAATGATGGGTGTAGACTAGAGTTTTCAAGCCATCATAGAGAACCAAGAGGAAGCTTACAACCATCATGCCTTTATCCATCACAATGTTTAACATTTTGCAAATTTAATTTAATCTTATGTGTTTTTTATAGAAATTATATTGGTAGTGTCTTTTCAAAATCATATGCAAAGGATTTAGATAGTAAGCTTCAAGTTTTGGACAAGTTTCACAATTTCATTTTTTTTTATTATGTTAACCAATGGCGTTGCAACAACTTTCTAATGCAAAAAGTATTATTTCTTGATAAAAGAAGGGATATATATATATATATATATATATATATATAACCCAATGTTGTTATGCAAACAACTCATATTCAAACTATGTATAGTTCTTTTGTGTATGTATGAGAGAAGGTGTTTGACTTTTCAAAATTGGTTTCCCTACATCAACAAAAAGGTTAATGTATGCCCAAGAAGCAAAATTAATTTAAATAGATGTTAAAGATATCTTTATTTTTAATTTATCCATCACAAAGCCAATTAGTTGACAAATTATACATCTTTGAAAGCTTTAATTATATTATAGTGTTTCCCTTTAGTGAAAAAATAAAATAAAATTTGAGTTTTTAAGTATTGAGGATAGTACTTTGTAAATAATTTGTTGAAAATGTCAATTGGATTTAATTTAGATGGTTAGAGACTCTCCACCTAGATTCAAACCCTACTCTAATATTAACATGGCAACATAGTCCCTGCCGAGTTAGTTGGGAAATACATGTTGAACAATGAAACTTAATATAACTAAATGCACAAGTAATGAATATTTTTTGTCAAAAGATAATAATTGAGGGTTGTTTGTTATTCAAAATGTACACTGAACAATAAGTTGAATGGAACTATAATATTCCTAAATATAATATATTAGATAATAAATATAATATAAATATAATAATGCATAATAATAAATACATAGTACAACTTTTTATATTTAGATATGGTGATTGGTGAAATTCATTGATTATGTAATTAATTCTACATATTAAAGACGTGAAGGGAGCAATAACACTTCAATTCTATCAACCAATTAGAAATGATAAACACAAATATTTTTATTATATACAAAAATATATATTTGTTTTCCTATGTTAAACATTACATTGCATACACAAATTTATGGTAAAAGGTAAATTAATGTCACATCAAAAATAAATTCATTGCTATAGTCCCATGTGAGGGACTAATAATATGTTCAATGTTTCATTTGTATTTTTTATTTAGATATTGTTTCACTCAATGTATGTTCTAGATATGTTGTACAAAGTAACTTTA
>ML780781.1:787821-799333 GCA_009831015.1 Picea engelmannii
TTTAAATTTTAATATCATTCATAAAAATTAAATTATAAATTAAAAATTAATATGCAAATTTTTAATCATTTAAAAAGATTAATACTATTTTTTTTATTTAAAAATAAATTAATTAAAAATTAATATGTAAATTTTTATCATTTAAAAAAATTTAAATTAGAAATTGTAACTTTGTTTTTTATATTTAGCATGATATAATTTTATTTTTTTAAATGGAAAAACTTTTAAAATAATATAATTTTACATTTTAAAATCAAAAACTTTTTTAAAAGATAATTAGGGCAATCATTAATAATAGTTTAGTGTTTTTTTATTTGTTATTTCATATATTATTTTCTTTTATGTTTTATTATCAAAATAATCTCTACCACTACCATTGTTTAAACAAATAAAAATAACAGCAAAGCTATTTATATTGCCTTTTGATATGGTAATATAATACTTAATATGTTTATACCTGCCTCTTAATATGGTTATGTAATGTAATACTTGTTTGTAGTAGAAAACTAAAAGTTAAAATAATTTTAAAACACTGAAGATTTGTTAATTTTAATTTAATTATTAATACATAAAAAAATTAATTTTGAAAAATATTTTTTTTTAATTTAAAATTTTAAAATATTAATAAGAATATTAAATCATTAAAATGTAAATTTTATCATTGTAAATAAGATGTTATTATTGTAAATTAAAATTAAAATTTGAAAAATCAAATGTTCATTTATATTAAAAAATAAATATAATAGAAAAAATTATAAACTTTGTATATCAATTTGTTTAATATATTCATTCTAGCAATTTTACTTAATAAAAATTCATTTGTTTAATATATTCATTCCAGCCATTTTACTTACTTAATAAAAATTCATGCATCTATTATACTCTGTGTTTCTTTTAAATGTACTATAACACTAATTTCATATAAAACAATTTTTTTATATTACGGATACTAAGTACAAATATGAAATTTGAGACAAGTGTATTTTTAACTTCATATTTTGAAAAAATAAAAAATGTTTGTATATTTAAATTTTTTTATTTTTTTAAATATTAATAAATTTCATAGTTAAAATAAGTTTATGTTAACTAGTCATATTAAAAAACAAATATGCAAAATCAAATCAACTTATAAATCTAGATTTATAAATTATTAATTATAAATAATAAAAACTAAGATAGTATATATATATATATATATATTTTTTTTCATATGAAAAAAACATTTATAGGCCATCCATGTCGCGCCATGCTATCAGAGAACTCTTATTGTTCTCTCTGCGGAACATATTGTAACATACTCAGTATCCAACTGAGCTATGCCACATAATTTTTTTGAACTGCATGCAATTAAAATACACACACACAGAACTCTTGCGGAAGCTTTATATATAAAAACGTAAACACACAAATACATATGTAAATGCACGGATTCATACTGAAATAACATTAAATGTATACATACAGCATATACAGGAAATACCCATAAAAATAAACACAGTTATAACCGCACATATGATAGCCCATAAAAATAAGCACGTAAATAACAATGCAACATATAAATTTATCACACAATTGGCACTTATCTTGGTAAGAATGTCACCAACTGCGTCCATACCTTTCACGAACTTCCCAGCCTTGGAGCACACTGTTCATCACTCTTAAGAGTCACCCCCTAGCTGGGACTAAACTCCACCTGAGTAAAGGGATTCCTAACCAGGGTAAAGGCTGATAGATAACAGAAAAGACTCCGTCTCAGGTGCCAGCTCAAACTAACAACTTACAATCCCTCATTCCCCACATGCATGTCCCACTCAAGAAGTGTGCCCCTTCTCTACTCAACAGTCCTTCGGCTGCCCCACTCCCTTTCCGGGCTTCAACAACAGGCCGAACAAGAAGTCTCAGAGCACTATAGCTGCAGTTTAGCACCTTTAGGAAATCAATTCCCAACAATTCTCTCACCTAGAGAATTGCTCACGGGCTTGACAACCCGCCTCTTCAATATCCCACGGACCTGACAACCCGCTTCTTCAATCCAACTCCCAAGCTAACCAACTACACGAACAGAAAAATGGCTATGGATACAGGTTCAGATACAGTCATGAAGATATGAAGGATAACTCAATGAGTGTGTGCATGCTCATGGATGAATGACTGGATGACTAAATGATGGGAAGAATGATGGAAAAGATGAGAAAATGAACTAAGTCCCAACAATATGTATGCATGTCCCCAACTTGACACTTGTCATGTTGGGAGCTACTTTGGCCCCACTTGTCCCCAACTTTAAAACTTAGGATAAAATAATTATCCATACTTTATGATTTAAGAAATATTATTATAATATTCCTTTTTGGATTAAGCTCCCTAGCTTACCCATTTTCCTTAACTTTTAGGCACCTCCCTTTCCCTAACTAATGGAGTTTAGTCCCTCATTCTCTTTTATCGTGGTCGGTCTGCGCACAACGATGTATTTTATATTAATTATGAGACATATACAAAAATAGACACACTAGCCTTTAAAATCTAGGCTCTCCGGCCTAATCAAAACAAAAACATCCTATCTTATAATAACTGGCTCACCAGCCTATAAAACGCAGCATATACACAAGAGTTCGTTGGCCTCAATATCGCGCACACTTAAGATGTTGCGCGCAGTATCCCAGAATGTGCACATTTCATCATTTTACTGCGTAGTACAAGCGCGCACTATGCCATGAAATGTGCATACAAAATGATATCAAACAACTCATCAGCTTAAGCACATTTTCATTTACATTTACAACTAGGTTCGACCTAGGGATATTACAATCTATTGTAACATCCCCGACCATCCATGCCGGGCCACGCTACGCTAGAGAACTCTTACTATTCTCTCTGCAGAACATATTGTATTTTGTCATTGATGAATGATGGCAATCCACTCAAATACCTTTGAATCTTAATTGTTTCATCCTTGATGAAAGAGACATACTTCAATAGTTCTAAAAACCTTCTCTCTTATTCATCTATTGTCATACTCCCAAGCTTGAGTTCAAAGAACTCTTTCATTTTCTTGTCATAGTATCTCTTAGTCAAATATTTCTTCTCAAAATACTTCTTGAATTCCCTCTAAGTAACACTTTTCTCTTTAATGTGCTTCACCTGCACAAACTGATCCCACCACATGGATGCCTTTCCCTTGAGTTGATAGATAACAATTCTACCTTCTGCATGAGAAGAATAATTATGCAATTGAAAATACTTTCTCATGCCCAACAACCATGTCCCTGCATCTTCATCCTTCTTGTGCTCACCATCAAATGTAGGAGGTTTGATTTTGTTCATTTCTCCTCGTAGCTCATCCACCTCAGACTTCTTTTTCTTCCTGACAGGGGATGGACTTGAGCTATTGTGTACTCTCTTATTGGAATGCCTCGGGGAGTGGTGATGATGATGTCTACCAACACTTCTTGCTCTTGTTTTCTCATTAAGAGGCATGTGACTTCCAGATTCGTTTGAGCCACTCTCCTTATCCAATTTAATTTCTATTATGTTCAAGCTCTATAATAACTTCATGTTGAAGTCATCCTGCTTCTTCTTGGCTCTCACAAGCCTTTCATTACCATCTTTATGGCTTTGGACATCCTTCTGCAATTTTTTAATGGTCTCTACCATATTCATGTTTTCATTCCTTTCATCTCCATGTCCATTGGAGTTTGTTCCCTCAATGCCCAAATGGACATCCATCCCTCTAATCTCATCCTCCTGACTGTAAGTTATTTGTGCCTCCTCCATTCCTATGGACTCTGTGTTGATCGTGATTTGATCTAGTTGTTGTTAACTCTGCAAAATGTGCAGCCAACAAAACTTTGTCAGGCTAACTGTTTCAACAATTTCATGAAAATAATATGGTATCAGAGCTTCAGTTTTCAACACTGAGCCTGGATGGGCTGAGAAGGTTGAGTTGAAGTGAAATGTCACAGAGGATTTATTTCGAAGTGGCAAATTTTCAATTTGTAGAACGTACATGGTAAAAAGTAACAACAACTGGGCAGAATTGGGGAAAAGCCCCAATTTCTGTTGTTAAATTCATAAGAAAATTGAGAAATTCGTCCATGTGGTGAGATATTATTGATTTAATATATGTTCTATCAAATTTAGACTTGGAATTAGTCGAATTGGAAGTTACAGTGAAGCCATGTCAGTTGGAGCGAGTTTTGTAATTAAAATTCTCAATTCGTGAATTGATTTTGGGTAAATTCGTTCTAGAAATGCCAACCCACAATGATTTATTGTTGCAGAGGTTGATTTGGTGTTATCAGGGTGAAATTGAACAAATTTCATGGTTGCAGAATGTCTATGGTAAATTGGGGAATAATTTAAGCAAAAGCCTCAATTTCTGCAGCGGAATTCACGAGGAATTGATGCGCATAAAATGAATGTGCACAGGTGGGCGCACTAAAAATGCATGATGCGTAGTGAAAAGCTTGAGATATGTAAGAATTGGGCACTGCGCAAAAAAATGTTAACGTGCGGGTGCGCGCTCTAAAAGTTTGGTACCGCGTGGAAAAATAGTGGTTACCTGGTGTGCGCGCTAAATTTTGGCGCTGCACGGAAAAATGTTAGCGTGCGGGTGCGCGCGCTAAAATTTGGTACCGCGCGGAAAAATGTTAATGTGCAGGTGTGTGCACTAAATTTCGGTGCCGCGCGGAAAATTTTTGGTGTGCGAATGTACGCGCTAAATATCGGCGTCGCACGGAAAAATGTTGGTGTACAGGACCGCGCGATAAATTTAGCATTGCGCAGTGTGCACACACATAATAATGACGTGCGTGGTGTGCGCAGTGTTGGCAGAGCGCAGAGGAGTTTTGTTGGTGTGCATGCAATGTGGGTATATGTTGTCGCATGACAATTTAGTTAGTGGTGCACGCAGAGTTTTGGTGCGCGGTGGAGACGTACTAAAATATGGCATGGTGTAGCGTGTAGAGTACAATGCGCGCGGAATATCAACACACGATACAAAACTGCGTGCAATAGGTAATAGTGCAAGAACCAAAACTGCACGCAGTGGATATTGGCGCGCAACATAGAAGTAGTGTGCGCAAGTTATTGGTGTGACAGAGAAGTGATACACGGTGGTTTTAAAGTTCACAAAGCATGATTTACCTTGTGTTGTTGTTGTGCATGGTGAATATGGGTTTATAGGTTGAAATTTGTGCGCGCAAAGTCATTTGAAGGGTGAACAACAACAGAAAACCAACGATTTTCTGCGACGTTTTATATCATTTGAACATCATTTTTTTGCAGCACGTTTTTTAGGCCCTTAAGAGTGTTTTTAGCAACACAAAAACCATGAGAACAGAGTGTGCCAAGGCACACTCTATCTTTGCAAGTCAAATAAAAAAGCTCAGAGAGAGCTTTCTAATGGTGTAAACCGTTCGTCAAACGAAGCTTTTATGAGAAAGTTACAGCACAAATAGTGAAGGGTAAATTTTAAGACACATCTAACTTCAAGGAACCATAACTTTCTGCTCCAGAATCAGATTGAGGCACAAGAGTAGTCAATGGAAAGCTATGGAACCATAGAAGACATTCCAAGAGATGAGTTAAATTTTTGGGCATGTGAAAAGCGTTTAATATGGGAAATAAGGAATTTGTAGCATACCAGTTACAATATGGTATTTTGGTCTGGAATTTCAGCAGGCTGTAACTATGTCGGGCCATGCTACGCCAGAGAACTCTTACTGTTCTCTCTGCGAAACATACTGTAACATACCCAACATCCAACTGAGCTATGCCACATAAATTTTTCGAATTGCATGCAATTAAAATATACACACAGAACTTTTGCGAAAGCTTTATATATAAAAACATAAACACACAAATACATATGTAAATGCACAGATTCATACTAAAATAAGAGTAAACGTATGCATGCAGCATATACAGGAAATACCCATAAAAATAAACACAGTTATAACTGCACATATGATAACCCATAAAAATAAGCACGTAAATAACAATGCAACATATAAATTTATCACACAATTGACACTTATCTTGGTAAGAATGCCACCAACTGTGTGCAGACCTTCCACGAACCTCCCAGCCTTAGACTACACCGTTCATCACTCTCAACAGTAAGTCACCCCCGAGCTGGGACTAAACTCCACCCGGGTAAAGGGATTCCTAACCAGGCTAAAGGCTCATAGACAACAAGAAAGACTCTGTTTTAGGTGCCATCTCAAACTAACAACCTACAGTCCCTCATTCCCCACATGCATGTCCCACCCAGGAAGTGTGCCCCTTCTCTGATCAACAATCCTTTGACTGCCCCACTCCCTTTTCGGGCTTCAACAACAGGCCGGACAGGAAGTCTCAGAGCATTGTAGCTACAGTTTATCACCTTCAGGAAATCAATTCCCAACAATTCTCTCACCTAGAGAATTGCTCACGGGCTTGACAACTCGCCTCTTCAATATCCCACAAGCCTGAGAACCCGCTTCTTCAGTCCAACTCCCAAGCTAACCAGCTACATGAACATAAAAATGGCTATGGATACAGGTTCAGATACAGTCATGAAGATATGAAGGATAGCTCAATAAGTGTGTGCATGCTCATGGATGATTGACTGGATGACTGAATGATGGAAGTAATGATGGGAAGAACGATGGAAAAGATGTGAAAATGAACTAAATCCCAACAATATGTATGCATGTGCCCAACTTGACACTTGTCATGTTGGGAGCTACTTTGACCCCACTTGTCCCCAACTTTAGAACTTAGGATAAAATAATTATCCATACTTTATGATTTAACAAATATTATTATAATATTCCTTTTTGGCTTAAGCTCCCTAACTTACCCCTTTTCCTTAACTTTTAGGCCCCTCCCTTTCCCTAACTAGTGGAGTCTAGTCTCCCATTCTCTTTCATCATGGTCGGTCTGCACGCAACGATGTATTTTATATTAATTACGAGACATATACAAAAATAGGCGCACTGGCCTTTAACATCTAGGCTCTCCGGCCTAATCAAAACATAAGAATCCTAGCTTATAATAACTGGCTCACCAGCCTATAAAACGTAGCATATACATAAAAGTTCGCTGGCCTCAATATCGCACGCATCGCATTATCCTGGAATGTGCACACTTCATCATTTTACTACGAAGTACAAGCACGCATTGTGCCATGAAATGTGCATACAAAATGATATCAAACAACTCACCAACTTAAGTACATTTTCATTTACATTTACAACTGGGTTCGGCCTAGGGATATTACAATCCCCTCCCCTTATTTATGCATTGTCCTCAGTGCATCATGTACCCATATACAACAAAATTTCAAAAATCCTCAAAAACATGCGGGTATTTTGCCCTCATTGCATCCTCATGCTCCTAAGTAGCGTCCTCAAGACCGTACCAGGTCCATTGGACCTTTACAAGCCCTATGGCTCGATTCTGGAGCTGTTTGATTTTCCGGTCCAGAATGCATACCTGATGCACTTGAAAAGCGCCTTCTTGCTCCACCTGAATCACATTCCAATCAGTAACATGATTAGCAACAAGTATATATTTCTTGAGTAATGATACATGGAATACATTATGAGCAGACATAGATGCAGGCAATGCAATCATATAAGCTACTGGACCAATCCTCTCTAGGATTTCAAACGACCCACAATAGTGAGATGTCAACTTTGAACAATTTCCCAACTTCATGGAACTTCTGTTGGCTTTCACTTTCAAAAATACATGATCACCTACTTTCAATTCCCTGTGAGTTCTGCCCTTAGTAGCATAGCTTTTCTGCCTATCTTGGACAACCTTTAAATTTTGTTTTATTTTAATCATTTGCTCCTCCATTTCCCTGAGCAAATCTTGCCCAACCACTGCTCTATCTGCTGGGTTATTTCAACTTACTTTTGTGTTGCACTTTCTGCCATAAAGTGCCTCAAATGGGCTCATCTTTAGAGATGCTTGGTACCCATTGTTATAAGCAAACTCTACCAAGTGTAGGTAGTGTTCCCATTTTGATGGTTTATCCATCACGTACATCCTCAACATATCCTCAATCACTTGATTCACCCTCTATGTTTGTCCATCTGATTCTGGATGATAAGCTGTACTAAAATTCAATTTTGTTCCAAATCCATTAAATAACCCTTTCCAAAATTTTGAGGTAAATTTTGGATCTCTGTCAGACACAATTGTCTTGGGTATGCCATGTAATCTAGCAATTTCTTTCATATAAACATCAACAATGTTCGTTGGCTTGTGAGTGAGCTTAACTGGAATAAAATGGATAGCTTTAGTAAGCTTATCCACCACTACCATGATAGAATCATGTTGCTTGTAAGATTTTGCAAAGTTAACAACAACTAGATCAGATCAGGATTAACATAGAGTCCATAGGAATGGAGGAGGCACAGGGGACTTACAGTCAGGAGGATGAGATTAGAGGGATGGATGTCCATTTGGGCATTGAGGGAACAAACTCCAATGGACATGGAGATGAAAGGAATGAAAACATGAATATGGCAGAGACCATTAAATTTGCAGAAGGATGTCTAAAGCCATATAGTTGATACTGAAAGGCTTATGAGAGCCAAGGAGCAACAGGATGACTTCAACATGAAGTTATTGCAAAGCTTGAACATAATAGAAAATAAATTGGATAAGGAGAGTGGCTCAAGCGAATCTGGAAGTCACAGGCCTCTTGATGAGAAAACAAGAGCAAGAAGTGTTAGTAGACATCATCATCACCACTCCCCGAGGCATTCCAATAAGAGAGCACACGACAGCTCAAGTCCATCCCCCGTCAGGAAGAACAAGAGGTCTGGGGTGGATGAGCTACAAGGAGAAATGAACAAAATCAAACCTCCTACATTTGATGGTGAGCACAAGAAGGATGAAGATGCAGAGACATGGTTACTAGGCATGAGAAAGTATTTTCAATTGCATAATTATTCTTCTCATGTAGAAGGTAGAATTGTTATCTATCAACTGAAGGGAAAGGCATCCATGTGGTGGGATCAACTTGTGCAGGTGCAATACATTAAAGAGAAAGGTGCTACTTGGAGGGAATTCAAGAAGTATTTTGAGAAGAAATACTTGACTAAGAGATACTATGACAAGAAAATGAAAGAGTTCTTTGAACTCAAGCTTGGGAGTATGACAATAGATGAATATGAGAGAAGGTTTTTAGAACTGTTGAAGTATGTCTCTTTCATCAAGGATGAGACAGTTAAGATTCAAAGGTATTTGAGTGGATTGCCATCATTCATCAGTGACAAAATACCATATGATGATCCAAAGACATTGGAGGAGACCATAAGGCGAGCTAAATGCCTATATGATCAGCAGAAATCAAGGCCAACTTTCCAAAAATCTTGGGAAGACAAAAATAAATTCAAGATGGATCAAAGGAAGAAGGGGTCTAAGCTACCATTCTTCAGAAATAATCCACAGGGACAACAAACTCCTATAGAACCCAAAACGATTGAGACAGGGGGTCAAAGGCTAAGGCATCGACCTATTCATTATTGGGGTTGTAAAGGAGATCATATGTACAAAGATTGTCTTCACAGAGGTGAAAAAGGGAGGACTTTTCACAATGTACAACAAGTCGAAACAGTGGAGGACATGGGCAAAAATGTGCCAAGGATCTATGTAGCCCTGGACAACAAAAAAACAGAGTATCAATCACATATGATTAAAGTGGAAGGTGGAGCAAGAAGGTGCTTTTCAAGTGCATCCGATACACATTCTGGACCGGAAAATCAAACAGCGCCGGAATCGAGCCATAGGGCTTGTAAAGGTCCAATGGACCTGGTACGGTCCTGAGGATGCTACTTGGGAGCACGAGGATGAAATGGGGGCAGAATACCCACATCTTTTTGAAGATTTTTGAAATTTTGTTGTATATGGGTACATGATGCACTGAGGACAGTGCATAAATAAGGGGAGGGGATTGTAATATCTCTAGGCCGAACCCAGTTGTAAATGTAAATGAAAATGTACTTAAGTTGGTGAGCTGTTTGATATCATTTTGTATGCAGATTTCATGGCATAGTGGGCACTTGTACTGCGCAGTAAAATGATGAAGTGTGCACATTCCAAGATACTGTGCGCAACATCTTAAGTGCATGCGATATTGAGGCCAACGAACTTTTGTATATATGTTGCGTTTTATAGGCTGGTGAGCCAGTTATTATAAGCCATGATACTTATGTTTTGATTAGGCCAGAGAGCCTAGATGTTAAAGGCCAGTGCGCCTATTTTTGTATATGTCTCATAATTAATATAAAATACATCGTTGCGCGCAGACCGACCATGATAAAAGAGAATGGGGGACTAAACTCCACTAGTTAGGGAAAGGGAGGGGCCTAAAAGTTAAGGAAAAGGGGTAAGCTAGGGAGCTTAAGCCAAAAAGGAATATTATAATAATATTTGTTAAATCATAAAGTATGGATAACTATTTTATCCTAAGTTCTAAAGTTGGGGACAAGCGGGGCCAAAGTAGCTCCCAACATGACAAGTGTCAAGTTGGGGACATGCATACATATTGTTGGGACTTAGTTCATTTTTCCATCTTTTCCATCATTCTTCCCATCATTCCTTCCATCATTCAGTCATCTAGTCAATCATCCATGAGCATGCACACACTCATTGAGTTATCCTTCGTATCTTCATGACTGTATCTGAACCTATATCCATAGCCATTTTTTTGTTCGTGTAGTTGGTTAGCTTGGGAGTTGGATTGAAGAAGTGGGTTGTTAGGCCCGTGGGATATTGAAGAGGCATGTTGTCAGGCCCGTGAGCAATTCTCTAGGTGAGAGAATTGTTGGGAATTGATTTCCTGAAGGTGCTAGACTGCAGCTACAGTGCTCTGAGACTTCTTGTTTGGCCTGTTGCTGGAGCCTGAAAAGGGATTGGGGCAACCGAAGGACTGTTGAGCAGAGAAGGGTCACACTTTCTGGGTGGGACAGGCATTTGGGGAATGAGGGATTGTAGGTTGTTAGTTTGAGCTGGCACCTGAGACAGAGTCTTTCCTGTTGTCTATGACCCTTTAACCTGGTTAGGAATCCCTTTACCCGGGTGGAGTTTAGTCCCATCTCGGGGGTGACTCACTGTTGAGAGTGATGAACAATGTGGTCTAAGGTTGGGAGTTTCGTGGAAGGTTTGCATGCAGTTGGTGACATTCTTACCAAGATAAGTGTCAATTGTGTGATAAATTTATATGTTGCATTGTTATTTACGTGCTTATTTTTATGGGTTATCATATGTGCGGTTATAACTGTGTTTGTTTTTATGGGTATTTCCTGTATACGCTGCATGTATACATTTATTGTTATTTCAGCATGAATTCGTGCATTTACATATGTATTTGTGTGTTTACATTTTTATATATAAAGCTTCCGCAAGAGTTCCATGTGTGTATATTTTAATTGCATGCAGTTCGAAAATTTTAGGTGGCATAGCTCAGTTGGATGTTGGGTATGTTACAGTATGTTCTACAGAGAGAACA
>ML780781.1:799439-809812 GCA_009831015.1 Picea engelmannii
ATTTTTTTTTTCCATATAAAAAAAACATTTATATTCATTCGAATATACATGTTACAAATCGTTCAAATGCACATGTACATGCACTCTTCAAAACCTCTGATCCTTCTATCCCTTACCTCCTTTCATGTATTATGTTTGTCTTCTATACTGTCTAAAAGAAAATAAAACATATAGACCGTATTGTCTTACAAAATCTTTACAAATTTACTTGGTGATCTGAAAAATCCTTAGATGCTTATTAATCTTTTAATACGTAAAAACATTTACTTGATCTTTGAAATAAAATGATCTCTTGATTGTATGCAAATTACATGTGAAGAACTTATCTAACCAAATCCACTTTAATGATAAAATAACTTGTAAAATAATTGAACTTGAATGAACAACAATAATGAAACCACATACACAAGTTGGAAAAAGTGAAGTTCACCCAATTTGGGCTACCTCTCCAAGTCTGCTTTCAATAGAGACCTTCTTTTATTAATGCTCAAATATATGTGTTTTACAATGACCTTTTTACATGTTTCTCAAATGCAAAAACAAAGTGCATTGTTGGATTCCTGGCGAAAAATCGTACAAAATGAGTATAAAATTCTCGAAATTCCCACAAGGTACCATTTGAAACGCTTTATGGTGTAGCCTCACAACTTTGGTACCCTTGGGCATGAGTTACGAGACTAAACTCTGCATTAATGGTGTCCCAACCTCGGTCTGTGCACCCATTAAATAGGGCACGAGCCCTTAACCAAATCCTAAATTTCGTGGCAGGCTTTAACTATAGGTTAGTTGGTTTGTTTTAACAAACCATATGTATGGTTCGTTGGTTAGAACTGTAGCATATAAAGCAGTAGGTTAGGGGTTCCATTCCCTGCGACCCTTGGCATATTTCGTGGTTTGTTTTTATATGGTTACAACCATATGTAATATGGTTATCGTGGAATATATTTGTCAACCTTCATGCGAAGTGTGATGTTGGTCGTATGCAATAGCTTGATAACCACGAGCTAAGGTCAAGGGCTTAGGCCCTCAACCCTTTAGCCACCCAATTGAACTTTAACATTAATTCAAATATATTACTTACCATTGATCTATTGAGTCTCATTGTGTATAACGTGTTGGTAGTGGGGGCTATGTTAAGTCTTTGGGAAGTTATGGAGGTCGCGGGTTTGACCCCCTGTCGACTCCATATTTTTTACATAACTCTAACCATTATAGGCCAATGGGAGGTCGTCAGGTGGCGACCTCTCATTGGCTTAACCTTGCCACTTGACAACCTATAATTTGACCACTTTGATGGTACCTTACTCAGTTAGCTGCCAATAATCATGTGCCACATGTCACCCTGTTGATGTCATCACATGTCATGCTGACATCATCTTTGACTTTTACCTTCGACTTTTTACCAGGTTTGACTGAACTGTGACCGCTCATAACTTTTGCATACGAACTCCATTCGAGGCAAAATTTGTGTCGTTGGTAATCTATCGTTGAGCTCTACGCATTGATAGCGTTTTCAAGAGAATTTGGGATGGTCAAATTTTGAGCATTATTGAACCATTATGGACCTATGTGGATGTTCCTAATCTTTCTGGACCTCTATGAGCATTCTCGGATCCTCCTAGATCATTCCTCCCCATTGGAAGACTTTTGGACCACCAAAAGTTTTGATTTACTCTTCAAGCAAGTTACGGTAGAATTCCCTCACCCTTCCGATCTCCATCCATTTTGTTTTACTTGGTTTTACCCCTTTAAGACTAACTCGAAGATATTCCACATCACCTCTCTGTGAAGTTCTAATTCTTCAGTCGAGAATTACATCTTCCTGTAGCTCGTCCAAATATTCTGGAGCAAAATCATCAATTGCTGGAACCTGAATAATTTCATCTTCATCCATAATCATAGGAGGTTCATAAAGCTTCAAATTCTCAATATTTACTACTAAATACATTTGCATGTAGGCTGGTAGATCTAAACGAAAGGCATTGTTACCAATCGTTTCCAAGATTTTGAATGGACCATATTGGATTGGTCTTAGATTTTTACCTTCTCCTTTCATTATATCTTTCCTGATATGTAACCATACTTGATCACTAACTTCAAATTGATGATCGTCCCGATGTTTGTCGTGCCTTGCCTTGTACTTGGCTTGGCTCTTCTCCAATTGTTCATGTACTGCTTGATGTACCTGTTGAATCTTTTGAATGAACCTTTTAGCTTTATATGTATCATCCTGTCCATCTTCTTTACCCGCTTCTCCAAAAAAAAATTCCATAGTTGTCTTAGGCAAGTACCCCAAACATACTTCAAAATGAGTTTTCTAAGTAGATGAATGCATGGCATGATTGTAGGCATGTTGTATATAAGGTAATTGTTCATCCCATAATTTAGGATGCTTGTTGCAATGTCCTTGAAGTAGATGTACCATTGTTCTGTTCACCATCTCTGTCTGTCCATATGTCTGCTAATGAAAAATTGTGCTCTTCTTCAATTTAGTGTCCATTAGTTTCCATAAATGAGACCAAAATTTTTCCAGAAAACGAGAGTCTCGGTCTGATATTATAGATATAAGAAGTCCAAAATGAACCCATACATTAGCGAAGAACATATGTGTTGTTTGTTCAATTGTGACTTGTTTCTTGCATGGAATTAGAATACACATCTTGTTGAATTTGTCCACTACGACATATAGATAATCATGACCTGTCCTGGACATCGACAATCCCCCTAAAAAGTCCATGGAGATACTTTCCCATGGTTGAGAAGGTACTGGAAATGGTGTATATAATCCTACCTTTTTGTTGCTAGGTTTACTTGCGGGACACATAACACACCCTTTGATATACTTGGAAACTGTTTCATTCATTCGAGGCCAATAACAATATCTTTGTAACTGTGCAACGGTCTTACCAACCCAAAAATGACCAGAGATGAAAGATGTATGAGCTTCTCTGATTACACCTACTCTTTCATCTCTTGGTATACATTATTTTCCAAGATGATATAACAAATTGTCATGCATATAATAATCTGATTGTTGATTGTCGTGAGTTAAAGCATCATACACTTCTTTAAAATCATCATCCCTAGCATATTGTTTTGCATAACTTTCATGTGCTAAAGGATTATACCTGAGTATTGTGGATGAATTAATTACTAGTCTTGACAACATATTTGCAACCTTGTTATGAATACCCTTCTTATACTTGATTACCAAATGAAACTGTTGTAGAAAACCCATCCACCTAAAGTGTCATGATTATTGTAGCTTGGTCTATGACAACAAAGACTGTAATGGTTGATGATCAGTATGAATTATTGTCTCATTTCCCATTAAGTAATGCTTCCATTTCTTTACACTTTGTACCAACGGATACAATTCTTTATCATATGTTGGATAGTTAATCACAACTTGAGTGAAAGTCTTAGAATGGTAGCATATAGGTTTACCTCGTTGCATCAAGACTACGCCCATGGCATATCCTCTTGCATCGGTTTGAATCTCAAATGGATGTTGTAGATATGGCAGAGCCAAAACTGGTGCGATGTTTATCCTTTCCTTCAATGTCTCGAAGGCTTTTTATTGCTTTCCTCCACAATGAAAGACCTACTTAACACTTGTTAATGCATGTAGAGGTGATGCTTTGTATGAGAAATTAGCAATGAATTTTCTCCAGTACTGTACTGCTCCTAAGAAGCTCCTGACTTCAGTGGCAGTAGTTGGCTTGGGCCATTTTACAATGACTTCTACCTTTGCAGGTTCTATCTTTAACTGACCATTCCCTATAATATATCCCAGATAAACCAAAGAAGTTTTGCCAAATTCACATTTAGATAACTTGATATACAACTTGTCCTTCTTCAAGAGTTCAAAGATTGTCTTGACATGCTTTATATGATCTTCCCATCTTCGACTAAAGATCATTATATCGTTTATATAGACAATAACAAAATCATCTATGTAGGGTTGGAACACATCATTCATCACTCTCATAAATGTTGTTGGTGCATTACATAACCCAAATGGAATAACCAACCATTCGAACAAGCTTTGCTTGGTCTTGAAAACAATTTTCCATATGTCGCTTTCTGCAATTTTACTCTGATGGTAACCATTTCTCAAGCCCAACTTAGTGAAATACACAACATTATTTAACTGATCTAATAGATCATCAATTCTGGGAAGAGGATAACGGTTCTTTACCATAATCTTGTTCAGGGCTCAACAATTAATACACATCCTCCACGTGCCATCTTTCTTCGAAACTAAAACAATAGGAGAACCACATGAAGAGGAGCTTGGTCTAGTGATTCCTTTATCAAGAAACTCCTGAACTTGCTTCTTTATTTCTGCATTCTCGATTATTGATGACCTATACATTCCAATGTTCGGAAGAGTAACATCTTGCTACAAATATATTTCATGTTCAACCTCTCTTTTTGGAGGCAACCCTGTAGGTTCCTGGAACAACTCATCATAATTAGATATGATGTTGATCAACTCTTATTTGTGATTTGGATCACAACCTAATAAAGTATTTGTTACGTCTTCTTTTTTTCTGTTTCACTATCATAAGAGCAAAAGATTTACTTGCGCTCACGAGTCTCTTCATTTTCCCCGTGCTCACTAAAGAAACATTAGTTTTGATGTGATGAGCTCTAACAATATGTTCAACCCCATCCTTGAAAATATGATATTTATTCTCTTCTCGGTAGAATACAACCTTCCTGTCAAATAGATATGGGCTTTCCAAGACAATGCAACAAATGTCAAGAGGCACAACACCTAACTCGACCTCATCAAAGAACTTAGCTATTATTGCAAATCTAATCTTACATTGTTTCGTTACCTGCAACTTAACATCGTCACACACCCAACCTAATGGATATGGATTTTTGTGAGGTGTCATGTTCAAACCCAACTTCTTAACAATCGCTTCAGATATTATATTAACTTGAGATCCACTGTCAAATAAAGTATCTACCTTGATATGCTTGATTGTCACTCTAACATGAAAAAGCTCACTTCTCTTCTTTTGATCAATATCACTTTCCACTTTGGTAGATTGAACTAAAGAATTTGAATTGATAGTCGATATACCTTTGCTTCCTATGGCCATGATCTTAGATTCATCTCTAGAATCTGACCCTAGATCCTGATGAGTTTATGCAACAGTCTTATGCTTCCCTTTTTCCTTGAATTTCCTTGGTCATAATTCTGGATGCAGCTTCCAACACTGTGATTCTCATGTCCTTTTTTCTTATAGAGGGAACATGTAGGTCTTCCCTCAACTTGCTTCACTTTGGCTGATTTCTTACTCTTCCATTTACCTTTCGGTTTCTTCTCGAACTTGAATGGCTTCTTATCTTTGCTCGCATGCTTACCCTTACTAGCCTCTAGATGTGTAGCTTGTACTGACACCTTATCAATGTTAGTAGGAATAAACATTAGAATAGTGTGACGAAGATATGAGTGCATGCCACCAATATACTTCATAAGATTTTCATGAGTATACAATGGAATTCCTAGTGATAATGCCTTATTTTTGAATTCCTGTATATATGCTTGAATGTCTTGGCATTTACCCTATCTTAGATGGTGCCACTCGATCATTGTTGTTTGTGTGTGTGCCAGTGGATATAATTGTTTCCTTATAGCCTTAGTAAACTTATCCTAGGAAGATATTACTTTACCCTTTTGAACAAGATCAACTTGCATCTTACTCTCCCACCATATTAAGGTAGTGCCACTTAGTCAAAGGGCAACTAACTGTATCCTTGTAGCCTCATCCATAATATTTTGAACCCTGCAATATACCTCTATCTGCTTGATCCAGCTGTCCAATTACTTGACATTAAATTCTCCATCATTGGTCTGCAATTCAAACTTGACATCCAATTTTGGTAATGGTAGATTATAATCAAATTTCTTAGAGGACTTCTTTCGTCGAGAATAATGTTTACTCGCTTGAAAAGAAACTGATGATGATGATGAGGATGGTGAAGGGGGCTCTGAAGGTCCACCACCTTCATCTCCTCCTCCTTTTACCGAATATTCTTCGCTTACAGGTCTTTGAATTATTCGTTCTAACTCCTATATTGTTTCTTTCAATGATTGAAGCGTAGCTCTAATCTCTTCACGACTCATGGGTTGATCTTCTTCTTCTTCCTTTTCAAAAGCCATCTTATGTCTTCGAGATCTCTTTCCAATTTCAGACTTATAACTTGCAAGTTTTCCTTTACCAAGTTTGAGTTTGGCTCTTGTAAGCATTCACTTACAAACACTTGTCAAACCTGCTTTGATACCAACTTGATCCGAAAAATCCTTAGATGCTTATTAATCTTTTAATATGTAAAAACAACTACTTGATCTTCAAAATAAAATGATCACTTGAATGTATGCAAATTGCATGTGAAGAACTTATCTAACCAAATCCACTTTAATGATAAAATAACTTGCAAAATAATTGAGCTTGAACTGAACAACAATAATGAAACCACATACACAAGTTGGAAAAAGTGGAGTTCACCCAATTTGGGCTACCTCTCCGAGTCCACTTCCAATAGAGACCTTCTTTTATTAATCCTCAAATACTTGCATTTTACAATGACCTTTTTACATGTTGCTCAAATGTAGAAACATAGTGCACCGTTGGATTCTTGGCAAAAAATCATGCAAAATGAGTATAAAATTATTGAAATTCCGTCAAGGTACCATTTGGCATGCTTTACGGTGTAGCCTCACAACTATGGTAGCCTTGGGCACGCATTACGAGACTAAACTCTGCATTAATGGTGTCTTAGCCTTGATTTGCGTGCCCATTAAATAGGCCATGGGCACTTAACCAAATCCTGAATTTTGTGGTAGGCTTTAACTACATGTTGGTTTTTTTTAACAAACCATATGTATGGTTTGTTGGTTAGAACTATGGCATATAAAGCTGTAGGTCGGGGGTTTTATTCCCCGCGACCCTTGGAATATTCCGTGGTTTGTTTTTATATGGTTACATGTAACACCCTGTTTCCCCCAGTCTATAAATATAACTTTATGGGCTAGGAACCATGGCAAACTCAAAGTGTGAATGTGTGATTTGATGGACCCTTGTATAAAAGGTCGATGAATGTAAATCCTATTATTTTAATAGATAATGGAAATGTGTTGCATAACTACTGAGAAGGGGACGTGCTAAGAGAGACCACGATTGCTAATGAAAAGGTGGTGGAGGGGACCCAGAATGGTTGTGTTAACCTCCATCGAACTAGTACTATGTGTTGGCAAATTCAGTGAACAGACAGCGAATGCTTGCCATTGATGGCAACAGTGAAGATGACAGGCAAACAGAAGAGAAATTTCAGAGAGGTGAATGATCGAAAGCAGTGAATGATCGTGCGCAGATGATGGAATCCTTTAAGGATTCGAGGAGAATAAGCTCAGGAGGAATAGCGTTCTTATACGCGCAGGAAGCTCAGGAGGGAGCAACCGAAGCCGTCGGATCGGTCTGAAGAGAACAGATCTGGACCGTTGGTTTACACGTCTAGGGGAAGCTCAGGAGGAGCCCACAGGGGAAAGAGACCGAGAGCTGTCGGATATTACTCGGAAATCCTGACAGTTGTTGGATCGGGAGAAGCTGCACAGAGGTTAAGCGCAGGAGTAGGCGTGCAGAAGAAGTGATCTGAGCCGTCAGATTGGAAGCAGATACCCATCAGTCACCAGATCTGCAGAAGGTACATGAAGGTTAAGCCTCAGGAGGAACGCAGAGAGGGAGAACAGATCTGAGCCGTAGGATCTAAGAAGAAAACCCGACAGCCATCGGATCTGTAAGAGTCGCGCAGGGGTTAAGCCCTACTGTGTAGAGGAAAAATCCCGGACAAGTCATGGGGATATTGGAGAGAGAATCCTAGCCGTTGATCTGAGCAGGACACGCGTCAGCATTCTGGTGAGGCATCGGGATATTGGCCATCGGGAAATCGGGGATCCCGGTGACAAGTGAATCGAGACATCGAAAGTCTCGAATTCCCAGAGGAATAGGGACCGTCCATCTGCAAGGACAGGTGGCAAAGGATTGGGCGCCGTCAGAGTTTTGCTCATCGGAGAATCGAGAATCGGAGTTTCACGAGTCCCGTATTCAATTACAACAGAAACTCCGAAATCGCGATGTAATAAATCCCGACTGAACTTGAACCGTCAGATCAACATGTGATCTAGACCGTCGATCCAACTCACATCAGATAGGGACACGTGGCACAACCAGGTAATGACAGGTGTCAGGCAGATTCAAAACTTCAGGCACATGTAAGTCACGAATCAGAGTGACACGTGACAGTATTTAACACGTGTCAAACCACGAGTGATGTCAGCAGAGTATCGGGAATCGGGGATCAGGACTTTGAAATGTCCAATTCGCTTGACAACGAAAACCCCGAAATCGCGATATGCGATTTCGCGATTTAATCGCAGCCGTTAGAGTAAGAATGAGATCTGGACCGTTGATTTCCTTCATCGGAGAATCAGGGATCGGAGGATCGGGAATTCTATAGGCATGTGCATGGTGACATCGAAAATGTCGAAACCCCGATGAGAGGTTTGACCGAGGTCGTGTGTTGACGGTCATGTGGGTCAATCCTAAGCTCAGGAGGGCTAGCGCGTGGAAAGGAGCGTCGGGATTTGGACGATCGAGAATCACGCGGGTGTATGCATTGAGGCATCACAAACCCCGTAGCCTCGACAGGGTAAGGTTGTGATCAAGGAGTCACGATCACGTTGACCGGGAGCTAAGCTCAGGAGGGCTAGCGTATGAAAGTGCTGAAACCCGGTTTAAAAGGCAAGAATTATAAAGACTATCTAACGGTGCAGATGAGGTTTGAAAGTGATCGGAGGGCTGCTGTTCTCCCTCACACATTAACGCTTCAATTATAAATCCATTAAGAGAAACAGACTGATAATGACAAATCGGTTAGCGTTTCAATTGCCAAGACAGATGTCCTTGTATTACCTATTGGAAGGGGAAGTGGAATCGTCAAGGAAGCGTGTATAAAAGAAAATGAGCGAGACTGAATTTTGTTGGTCGTTCTGAATGGAAAAAGCATGAAACAGTAACAAAGGTGAAAAGAGAAGAGGTTGAGCATGAAATTTCAATAGATATACAGAATGGAATGAAATGTAAAAGAGAGAGAAAGCAGAATGACAAACAGAGCAAAAGAAGAAGAACAGAATGACAGAAGAATGTGATGTAGAGATGACCTGTTGAGGAAGAGAAGAATTGCAGAACAATCTGTTGAAGATCAGATTTACAGAACAAAGTAAAAATGGTAAGAAGTGATTTATCTGCATAAGTTGTCTGTGTATTCATTATTTAATATTTAAGGGTGGTTGGGAGGTGCTCGGGAGGACTGTTGTCCTCAGAGGTTCAAGTGGAAGCTTGAACACAGGAAGTTGTAGCTTCCATCTGGTTGTAGCCAGAGAAACTAGGGTGGCAGGGTGGTGCTAGGGAGAACAGGTGTTCTCTGTTATACAGGTTGGAGCCTGTGTAACTAGAAGTTGGTGCTGGAACATTCAGGAAGTTGGTGCTTCCATCCAGTTGGTGCTGGAGTATTCAGGGAGTTGGTGCTTCCTTCTAGTGGGTGCTAGAGAAACCAGAGAGTTGGAGCTCTCAAACAAGTTGCAGCTTGTAAGACAGAGGTAGCAGCCTCACATTGAGTTGGTGCTCAATTGTAAATGATGCACATAACTGAAAAAGACTGCCTATCATTTCGAAAAAGAAGAGGTTTTCTCCCTTTATGGGTTTCCTCGTGAAAATCTGTCTCTGTGTATAGTTTATGTGTGACTGATGGTCTTTACTTTTACTGTCCATATGTCGTATATTGTTGATGACCACATGAAGGAAGATTAATAATATTTTAAAAAGTTATAATATTGTTTAAGCTCATAAGCAACTGATTCACCCCCCCTCTCAGTTGCTTTAGTATTTTCAACAATTGGTATCAGAGCAGGTTCCTTTTATTTAAAGGTAGATCTGTAAGCTTAAACATGGCAAGTCATGAAGGGACTTCAGCCTCTAAGCCCCCTCTGTTTGACGGAACAAATTTTGCCTTCTGGAAGATTAGAATGAGGGTGCTGATGTTTGGGATGTAGTAGAAACTAGATATACAAATCCTGTTGTGCTAGCCAACAAGGATGATAAGTTAGAGTTTAGTTTTAACACTAAGGGGATGAATGCTATCCTGAATGGACTCGTTGAAGCTGAGTTTGTAAAGGTGATGCATCTTGATACTGCCAAAGCAATGTGGGATAAACTTATTAACAGTTATGAAGGAAATGAGAAAGTAAAAGGTGCCAAACTTCAAACATACAGATTGAAATTTGAACAACTAAAGAT
>ML780781.1:817503-838299 GCA_009831015.1 Picea engelmannii
GACTGTTGTCCTCAGAGGTTCAAGTGGAAGCTTGAACACAGGAAGTTGTAGCTTCCATCTGGTTGTAGCCAGAGAAACTAGGGTGGCAGGGTGGTGCTAGGGAGAACAGGTGTTCTCTGTTATACAGGTTGGAGCCTGTGTAAATGGAAGTTGGTGCTTCCATCCAGTTGGTGCTGGAACATTCAGGAAGTTGGTGCTTCCATCCAGTTGGTGCTGGAGTATTTAGGGAGTTGGTGCTTCCTTCTAGTGGGTGCTAGAGAAACCAGAGAGTTGGAGCTCTCAAACAAGTTGCAGCTTGTAAGACAGAGGTAGCAGCCTCACATTGAGTTGGTGCTCAATTGTAAATGATGTACAAAACTGAAAAAGACTGCCTATCATTTCGAAGAATAAGAGGTTTTCTCCCTTTATGGGTTTCCTTGTGAAAATCTGTCTCTGTGTATAGTTTATGTGTGACTGATGGTCTTTACTTTTACTGTCCATATGCTGTATATTGTTGATGACCACATGAAGGAAGATTGATAATATTTTAAAAAGTTATAATATTGTTTAAGCTCATAAGCAACTGATTCACCCCCCCTCTCATTTGCTTTAGTATTTTCAACACTATGTTGGTTTTAATTGCTCAAGATCAGAACAACCATCTGACCCAAAATGAATTATAGTCAGGCTGGTAGGTGGGAAGACCTCCTCAAGAGTTAATGAGGGGATGGGGCGGACCACCCATCTGTAAGGCTTCCAGACCTGGCCACAGACTGGGGATTCAAACCACACACAATCTTGCCGAGGAAGGCAAGAAAGGAAGCATGGTGTGGGCAGAGGGGGAACACCAAGGAATGCAGAGAGGAGAGCAGAAACTCTCGGGTCCGAGGAAAGATTGAAAGTGAAAAAGTGAGTTTTAATCACAGGGAATAGAGACTAAGTCAGGAGAAGTAGAGTAACCTGTGTCCTCGTCTATTCCTGTATAGGGAGAAGGAGAGTAACCTTCGTCCCTAATTTCCGTTGAGCTGGAAGTGAGAGATTGAATCTCAAAGCATCATGGCCTAAGCTTAGGGGTGGCCAGTGATAAATCCATTGGGAGTGACTGAACCTATGGTTGGGTGGAAATGAGCACCCCTCTCAGCAGTGGCACCGCACCTTATGGTTCTGATAAGTGTTTTTATGCCTTGTGCTTTGAATTGGAAATAATGAATTGCATGCTTGTATTTATACGCCTAAAACGGTTTCTGTACGGACTGATTAAGTTAGAAGTATGCATTCGTTCCTTGAGAACTTTCATATCTGCTTGATTTCCTTATGCTCTAGCTTAATCTTTCGGAAGCACCTTCCCAGAGAATTTTGTCACCGTCCTAGAGTCGTGTGAGTACTTCCTGATTGCAGAGGTTTAACCCCGCAATCACGGCGAGGACGGAGTCCAATAAGCTTAGGAGAGGTAGTGCATGTATGCACCGAGTCTCTGCAAGGAGGGTAGAGACTGAGACCATCTTAAGTCCTAAAGTTGAGGAATGAACGTAAGGAGTGTGCGGAAAAACGCTTCCAAGCATTACATTTAAGAGGAAGAGTGCAAAACCCTTAAGCCTTTCAGAGCCAATGAAGCTCAGGAAGAATAGTGAGGTTTAAGTATCGAAAGGGAATATCCTTTCGTTTATAAGAGGAACAGATGAGATCCGTTCGGGAGGACCCAGGGTTTGTCGCGACCGTTAGATTTGAAGAAGGGTCGCAGGTGTTAACGCCTCGACTCCTTTAGTCTTCGCAAGATCACACATCAGGAGATTCACACGTTGGCACGACTAAACTCCCGAAACCCAAAATTGCGACATGCTCTAGACCGTAGATCTAAGGATCTATCGGGACCATCCTTGACCGTCGGATTTGCGAGATCGGGGATTTTCACATCGAGAGATTCTCACGTTAGCACGACTAAACTCCCAAAACCCGAAGCTGCGATGTACTATGGTCCGTTGGATCAAGGAAGGTCATGGGTCGTCGATCCGATGTGAGCATATTAACGCAACAGTATGGGGGAATTCGAAATTCCCTAAGAACCAAGCCCATAAGAGATAAGCGGCTTTCCGAAGTGCAGATGAGGTTCAAGAAGCAAACTTGTCTCAAGTTCGAAAGCTCAGGAGGGAAAGTGGGAGTCGAGACCCATACATCAGGGCTCACAGGAAGTAAATCGAAGGTCAAGACCTTTGAAATATCTAAGATCTTCCCAGTCAGGTAGGAAAGTGAAAGCTTAGGAGGAGGAGCTACAATGATCGTTGGATCGATCATCATGAAATATCTGGACCGTCAGATCATAATCCAGACAACTAGGAGTAAGTGCAGAGGGGAACAGATCTCAGTCATTCGGTCTGAGCGTAAAAGAATCGTGGCCACCCAATCAAGGTAAAGTGAACTAACGATAATCCTTGAGGGTACATGAGAGAAACGGGGTTCAAAGTCCCAAAATCATCAGAAACGTCTATCCAGGAGGACACGTGGCGAGAGATCAACATTTCACTGACTCACGACTCAGGGAATTCAAAGGGTGGAGTTGTGAGAATTTGCGAAACGCAAAATCACGATTTGATCTGAGCCGTTAGATTGTTGGGAGTTGTGAGTCGTCGATTTGATGCTCTCAAATATTGAGAAATCGGGAATCGAGAGAACAAAGGTGAACCAACCTCCAAAGTCGTGAAACGCAAAATTGCGACTTGATCGCAACTGTCGATTGAAGGAAGATCGTGGACTATAGATCTAGTCTTATCAGGAGTCTGCAACTTAGGAAGCCGGAAGTAAGAGTTCTGGGAGCTCGTGATTTGATCTAATTCGTTGGATCAAGGAGAGATCTGGGCCGTCGACTCATTTCGAGGGAAGGACGAGCAAGTGAACTTCGTAAGACGCGAAGTCGCGAAATCGCAACGCGCCTTTCGATTTGGTGATTGGTCACCGCCTTGGTCACATAAAGGAAGGGGCTTAACCAGGAGAGCTAGTGCCTAAATACATTGAAGCTTAAAGGCACAAAGGAGAAAGCCACGGGTTCCATATAACCTGTGCTTTAAGGGAAAGAGGGGCTATTAAGTGGATTTGAGGTTCTTCCCTGACTTCCATTGACCAGGATTAGAGACCATGAATGGAAAATTGGCTAATTGAGGAAAAATATTTTTATTTTTATTTTTTCCCCGTCGTGGGTGTGTTACAAATTGATATCAGAGCATGGTTACAACACTTGACCTACTTGGGCTCATGAATGAGTCACTTAAAAACTCTATTTGGAGTACTTTTAAAAGAATGACACTCTACCTTACCTCTTTCTTAAAAAGTCTGATTTAAAAATGTTAGTAGAGAAAAGAATGAAATTTTCTATTGTGTGTATGCATTTAAGACACAGAGCCATGTATTGTTCATAAACTAATGGATTGTTAGCTAACAATAAGTGTTTTTTGGAAACACTCGAGCAGTCAATGAATCACGGGAAAACTCCAAGACTAAAGGATGGTGACGTGTCATGAAGTGGGGGATGGCTCCCACAATAGAGACAAAGAATCTGACGAATGGAGGGTGGTGGAAACCCCTCCAGATCTGGCTGAAACTTTAAGGAGCCTCAGGGCCGAGTTACAGAGTTTCAAGGATGACAACGAGAGATTGATAAAGGAGCAAGACAAACATAAATTAGCGCAGTCTTTCTACAGAGCTTATCCGACATACAGAGGCAACTGCAACACGAACCCACAACCAGTCATGCGAACTGACGACACAAGAAGAGAAGTCAGAGTCCACCTGAGACCCGAAAACATGACTCCATAAGTGACCCCACTAGGAGAAGTACCATGAAGAAGGTCCAACCTGGAGGTAGGGGACACTCATCGGGAAAGTCCTCTGGAAAGGGAGCTGACAATTCCGAAGGATATTCTAGTAGCAGGGCCAACTCGCATTCTCAGAGGAAAGGAAAGAAACGGAAGCGTTCCAAAACCCATGGTCCTGAAGAGTTCAAGAAAGCCAAACCACCCTCTTTCGATGAAGATATTAAGAAGGGAGAAGAGGCAGAAGCTTGGCTTCTTGGTTTAAAGAATTATTTCAGAGTCCATGACTACTCTGAAAACTTGAAGGCTCGAATAGCCATCTTCAACCTGAATAGAAAGGCTTCCATATGGTGAGAAGATCTTAGGAATGAGAAAGGAGTCCATGAGAAGGACTTTTCATGGAAACAGTTTGAGAGATACTTCAGGAAGCAATATCTTTCAGAAAAATACATGGATGGGAAAACTAAGGAATTTTATGAACTCCGGCTGGAGCAGCTCACCATAGAGGAATTTGTCAATAAATTCCTTGAAAAACTGACGTATGTACCCTACATAAAAGATGAAAAAGAAAAAATGCAGCGGTTCATTAGTGGGTTACATCAGACCTACTGGGATAGGGTTGAGTTCGATGAACCAAGGACCTTAGAAGAAGCTATCCGAAAGGTGAGGTATTGTTATGAATAATTTGGGAACAAGACAAGACCCCACAAGGATTGGAAGAATAAGAGTTGTTCGGGATTCCAAAAGAAAATGTTTAACTCCTCGAGATTTAAGAACTATGGAAAATATTCTAGGGGGAGCCTTCCTGCTATAAGTGTATATCAACAAAATTTCCCCTCTCAAAGTGGAAATAAACCTTTTCAGACAGTCCCAACAAAGACCGATAACCTAAAGAAGGAACCCTTAAAATGTTGGGGTTGTGGAGATAATCATAGATTGAGGGACTGCCCACATAGACAACAAAACAGTAAGGGGGTCTACAATATCCAAGAAGCTACCACCATCAATGATGTGGCTAGGAGCATGCCACGAATCTATGCAGCCCTGGACAATAATCAAGCCGATCACCAAGCTTCAGTAGTGGAGCTGGAAGGTATGATCACCAACCATCCAATTTCTATTTTAATTGACCTAGGTTCTAATTTAAGTTATGTGGCCCCTCAGTCTGCCGATAAGTGTAAACTGCAACCAATTAGACATGTTAAACCATGGTTGGTACAACTAGCCACTGGGACCAAAATAAAGGTGGCAGAGGCCATACCAACCTGCCAATTCACCATGGGTGGATTGCCCACCCGAGCGACCCTTAACATACTTCCCCTGGGATCTTATGACTTGTTGATTGGTATGGATTGGTTGGCTGCTTATAAAACTAAAGTGGATTGTTATCATAAAACTTTAGAATGTGTAAACGAAGAAGGGAGAAAGATGACCCTCCAAGGGATTCAGAACCCTGTCTCAGTGAGACAAATATCGACCCTTCAAATGAAGAAGTATTGCAGAAAAGGGTGTTCCTTATATACAATACAGGTGTTGGAATCCATTGAGGATGACAAACCAAACCTAGAGGACCACCCCATATTAAGAGAATACAAGGATGTGTTCCCCGAAGAAGTACCAGGTCTACCTTCGAGAAGGGGTATTGATTTCTCGATAGAGCTTACACCAGGAGCGGTACCAGCATTTAGAACGCCATATAGGATGAGCAAGCCAGATCTGTTTGAGCTCAAGATACAACTAAAGGAGATGATGGACAAAGGCTACATCTGACCCAGTGTATCTCCGTGGGGAGCACCTGTCCTGTTTGTGAAAAGTAAAGTTGGCACACTCCGACTGTGCATAGATTTCAGACAACTCAATAAGACAACCATAAATAACAAATACCCCTTACCCATAATCGATGACTTGTTCGACCAACTGGGAGGCATTACCATCTTCTTGAAGATCAACTTGAGGTCTGGATACCACCAAGTCCGGATTAAGGATGAAGACATCCACAAAACATCCTTCAGAATGAGGTATGGTCACTATGAATTCGTGGTGGTGCCATTTGGGTTAACCAATGCCCCCGCCACTTTTATGTGCTTGATGAATAATGTACTCAGCAAATTTCTAGACAAATTTATATTGGTTTTCATTGATGATATCCTAATATACTCCAAGAACAAGGAGGAGGACGAGGAACATCTTAGACTTGTACTTCAAGTACTAAGAGAGCATCAACTCTACGCTAAGTTTAGCAAGTGCGACTTCTTTCAAAAGCAAGTCCTTTACTTAGGCCATGTCATTTCTAAGGAAGGGGTGGCAGTGGACCCCGATAAGATCAAATCTATTATGGAATGGCCTACCCCAAAGGATGTATCGGATATCAGATCCTTCATGGGCTTAGCTGGATACTATAGAAGGTTCATAAAAGGAATTTCCAAGATTGGCTGTCCAATCACTGCCCTTCAGAAAAAGGGGATCAAATTCATTTGGACATCAAAATGTGAAGAAAGATTTCAGGAACTGAAATACCTCCTGACCCATGCACCCGTGCTAAAGATTGCAGACCCGGATAATGATTTCCTCGTATGTACAGATGCCTACAAGGAAGGACTCAGAGGAGTCCTTATGCAAGAGGGACGTGTAATTTTCTACGCGTCCCAAAAATTAAATGAACATGAGATCAATTATGTGACCCATCACCTAGAGTTGGCTGCCATAGTACATGCTTTAAAAATGTGGAAGCACTACCTCCTGGGAATGAGATTTGTGCTTATGACAAACCATTGTGGGTTGAGGCACCTGTTTGATCAACCAAAACTCAACGCCAGGAAAGCTAGGTGGATGGATCTCCTAAGTGAATTTGATTTCGAAATCAAACACATAAAAGAAAAGGAAAATAGGGTGGTCGATGCCCTTAGCAGAAGTATAAAAACGATTCATCTGGCAGCAGTAAGCACCTGTGAAACGGATGTCAGGGAAAGAATAAAAAATGCACAAGAGACAAATGCATTCTTTAAGACTGTGACCTCATACCTAAGACAAGAGCCTACAGGGCTGAAGTATGAAGGCTATGAAATGGTCGAGGAAAGGTTGTTGACTTACAGAAATAGATTGTATATTCCGAACTGTGACGACTTGAAGAGGTTCATAATGGATGAACTGCATAAGAGACCATATACTGGTCACCCAGGATATCATAAGATGATCACGACCACTAGGAAACAATTCTATTGGCCTGGGATAAAGAAAGACATAGCTAACTATCTAGCTAAGTGCCTAGACTTCCAGTAAGTTAAGGCAGAGCACTGACATCCAACATGATTATTGCAGCCCCTACTGATCCCAGAATGGAAATGGGAAACCATCTCCATGGATTTCATCATCGGATTACCAAAGTTGACCAAGCAAAATGATGCCATCATGGTCATGGTGGACAAACTGAGTGAGTCTGCTCATTTCATTCCTGTCAAATCAACTTGCAAGACCATAGATATTGCCAACATCTTCATGAAGGAGATATTTAGACTGCATGGCATGCCCAAGGAAATTGTATTTGACTGAGATACCAAGTTCACTTCAAAGTTTTGGAAATCCCTAATGGCCGGTCTGGAGACAAAATTGTTATTCAGTACAACTTATCACTCTCAAAGTGATGGACAGACAGAAAGAGTAAACCAAATAGTAAAGGACATGCTAAGGATGCATGTAATGCATCGACCTAAGAAGTGGGAAGACTACCTACCATTGGTAGAGTTTGCCTACAACAAAGATTATCAAGAATCCTTGAAGATGAGCCCTTTTGAAGTCCTCTATGGTAGACAGTGCAAGATTCCAATCAGCTGGAGTAATCCAGTGGACAAAATTACAATCGGACCCGACATGTTGAAAGAAATGGAACAACAAGTGGTGCAGATAAGGCAAAATCTGAAAACTGCTCAGGACCGATAGAAAAGTTACGCCAACAGAAAGAGAACTCCCCGAGAGTTCAAAGTCGGAGACCATGTCTATCTCAGAGTTAGACCCTAGAAGAGTTCTTTGAGAATGGGAGCCTGTGCCAAGTTGGCACCTCGGTATTGTGGACCCTTTGAAGTTTTAGATAGAGTGGGACCTGTAGTCTATAGGATAACACTTCCTCCCACCGTAAAGACACATAATGTTTTCCATGTTTCATTGTTGAAGAAATATGTACATGATGCTAATCATATAATTGACTGGTCTATGATCCAGGTGGAACCGGAGGGAGAATTCCTGCTATAACCCCAATGCATACTAGACAGGAAGGAAATCGCACTCAGGAACCGAACCATTGCATAAGTCAAGGTGCAATGGAAACATTTTGGCCTAGATGAGGCTACATGGGAAATGGAAGATGCCATGAGACAGACATATCCGATTTTGTTTACTTCTGTACATACCTATCATGTTGATAGATAGAACATCGAGGACAATGATTCCATTAAGGGGGAGGGAATTGTAACACCATGTTTCCCCCAGTCTGTAAATATAAGTTTATGGGCCAGGAACCGTGGAAAAATCAAAGTGTGAATGTTTGATTTGGACCCTTGTATAAAAGGTCGATGAATGTAAATCCTGTTATTTTAATAGATAATGGAAACGTGTTGCATAACTGTTGAGAAGGGGATGTGCTAAGAGAGACCACAATTGCTAATGAAAAGGTTGTGGAGGGGACCCAGAATGGTTGCGTTAACCTCCACCAAACTAGTACTATGTTGGTTTTAATTGGTCAAGATTAGAACAACCCTCTGACCCGAAATGAATTACAGTCAGGATGGTAGGTGGGAAGACCTCCTCAAGAGTTAATGAGGGGATGGGGCAGACCACCCATCTGTAAGGCTTCCGGACCTGACCACAGACTGGGGATTCGAACCACACACAATCTTGCTGAGGAAGGCAAGAAAGGAAGCGTGGTGTGGGCAGAGAGGGATGACGAGGAATGCAGAGAGGAGAGTGGAAACTCTCAGGTCCGAGGAAGGATTGAAAGCGAAAAAGTGAGTTCTGATTACAGGGAATAGAGACTGAGTCAGGAGAAGGAGAGTAACCTTTGTCCTCGTCTATTCCTGTATAAGGAGAAGGAGAGTAACCTTTGTCCCTAACTTCCGTTGAGCTGGAAGTGAGAGATTGAATCTCAAAGCATCGTGGCCTAAGCTCAGGGGTGGCCAGTGATAAATCTGTCGGGAGTGACTGAGCCTATGGTTGGGTAGAAACGAGCACCCCTCTTAGTAGTCGCATCGCACCTTATGGTTCTGATAAGTGTTTTTATGCCTTGTGCTTTGAAATGGAAATAAATAATTGCATGCTTGTATTTACATGCCTAAAATGGTTTCTGTATGAAATGATTAAGTTAGAAGTATGTGTTCGTTCCTTGAGAACTTTCATATCTTCTTAATTTCCTTATGCACTAGCTTAATCCCTCGAAAGCACCTTCCCAGAGAATTTCGTCACCATCCTAGAGTCACGTGAGTACTTCCTGATTGCGAAGGTTGAACCCCACAATCACGGCGAGGAAAGAGTCCAATAAGCTCAGGAGAGGTAGTGCATGTATGCACCAAAGTCTCTGCAAGGCGGGCAGAGACCGAGACCATCTTAAGTCCTAAAGTTGAGGAATGAACGTAAGGAGTGCGCGAAAAAAACGCTTCCAAGTGTTACGTTCAAGAGGAAGAGTGCAAAACCCTTAAGCCTATCAGAGCCAATGAAGCTCAGGAAGAATAGTGAGGTTTAAGTATCGAAAGGGAATATCCTTTCGTTTAGAAGAGGAACATATGAGATCCATTTGGGAGGAGCCAGGGTCTGTCGTGACCGTTAGATTTGAAGAAGGGGTGCATGCGTTAACGCCTCGACTCCTTCAGTCTTCACACAATCGCACATAGGGAGATTCCCACGTTGGCATGACTAAACTCCCAAAACCCAAAATTGTGACGTGCTCTGGACCGTAGATCTAAGGATCTATCCGAACCATCCTTGACCGTCATATTGGCGAGATCAGGGATTCGCACATCGGGAGATTCACACGTTGGCGCGACTAAACTCCCGAAACTCGAAGCTGCGATGTACTCTAGTCCGTTGGATCAAGGAAGGTCATGGGTCATCGATTCGACGCGAGCAGATTAATGCAAGAGTATGGGGGAATTTGAAATTCCCTAAGAACCAAGCCCATAAGAGATAAGCACCTTTCCGAAGCGCAGATGAGGTCCAAGAGGCGAACTTGTCTCAAGTTCGAAAGCTCAGAAGGAAAAGTGGGAGTTGAGACCCATACATCAGGGCTCACAGGAAGAAAATCGAAGGTCGAGACCTTTGAAATATCTGAGATCTTCCTAGTAAGGGAGGAAAGTGAAAGCTCAAGAGGAGGAGCTACAATGATCATTGGATCGATCATCGTGAAAGATCTGGACCGTTAGATTATAGTCCAGACAACGAGGAGGAAGCGAAGAGGAGAACAGATCTCAGTCGCTCGGTCTAAGTGTAAAAGAATTGTGGCTGCCCAATCAACGTAAAGTACACTAACGATAAGCCTTGAGGGTACACGAGAGGAATAGGGTTCCAAAGTCCCAAAATCATCAGAACCGTCTATCCAGGAGGACACGTGGCGAGTGATCAACATTTCACTGACTTGCGACTCAGGGAAATCAAAGGGTGGAGTTGTGAAAATTTGCGAAATGCAAAATCGCGATTTGATCTGAGCCGTTTGATCGTGGGGAGTTGTGAGCCATTGATCTGACGCTCACAAATATCGGGAAATCAAGAATCGAGAGAACAGAGGTGAACCAACATCTAAAGTCGCGAAACGCGAAATTGTGATTTGATCGCAGTCGTTGATCGAAGGAAGATTGTGGACCGTAGATCTAGTCTTATTGGGAGTCCGTAACTCAGGAAGACGGAAGTAAGAGTTCTAGGAACTCGTGAAACGCAAAATTGCGATTTGATTTGAGCCATTGGATCGAGGAAAGATCTAGGTCGTCGACTCATTTTGAGGGAAGGACGAGCAAGTGAACTTTGTAAGACGTGAAGTTGCGAAACGCGAAATCGCGAAGCGCCTTTTGATTTGGCGACTGGTCACCGCCTTGGTCACATAAATGAAGGGGATTAGCCAGGAGAGCTAGTGCCTAAATGCGTTGAAGCTTAAAGGCGCAAAGGAGAAAGATGTGGGTTCCATATAACCTGTGCTTTAAGGGAAAGAGGGCTTGTTAAGTGGATTTGAGGTTCTTCCCTGACTTCCATTGACTAGGATTAGAGACCATGAATGGAGAAATCGACTA
This sequence comes from Picea engelmannii, assembly GCA_009831015.1. Taxonomy (NCBI): domain Eukaryota; kingdom Viridiplantae; phylum Streptophyta; class Pinopsida; order Pinales; family Pinaceae; genus Picea; species Picea engelmannii. Next base: position 828,548 of record ML780781.1, read on the forward strand.
ATTGAGGTTATTTTTGCCCCGTCATGGGTGTGTTACATTACAACCATACGTAATATGGTTATGGTGGAATGTATTTGTTAACCTCCACGTGAACTGTGGCATTGGTTGTATGCAATAGCTTGATAACAACGGGCAAGGGTCGAGGGCTTAGGCCCTCGACCCTTTAGCCACCCAATGAACTTTAACATTAATTCAAATATATTACTTGTTATTGATCTATTGAGTCTCATTGTATGGCGCGTTGGTAGTGGGGGTTATGTTATATCTTTGGGAAGTTTTGGAGGTCGTGGCTTCGACCCCCATCGATTCCATATCTTTTACATAACTCTAACCATTATAGGCCAATGGAAGGTCACCACGTAGCGACCTCTCATTGGCTTAACCTTGCCACTTGTCAACCTGTAATTGGACCACTTGGATGGTACCTTGGTCAGTCAGTTGCCAATAATCATGTGCCACGTGTCACCCTTGCAGTGGTGACAAGTGTCACCCTGCTGATGTCATCACCTGTCATGTTGACATCATCTTTGACTTTGACCTTTGACTTTTTACCAGGTTTGACTAAACTTTGACTACTCATAACTTTTTCATACGATCTTCGTTCAAGGAAAAATTTGCATCGTTGGAAATCTATCGCTGCGCTCTACGCATTGATGGCGTTTTTTTTTAGAGAATTTGGGATGGTCAAATTTTAAGCATTACTAAACCATTCTGGACCTCTGTGGATGTTCCAGATCTTTTTGGACCTCTGTGAGCATTCTTGGATCCTCCTGGATCACTTGGACATTTGCATAGTTCAATACTCAAAAGTAGAATTCCATGGCCTCAATTTTTGTTCCATCAAAATATTCATAGAAATCGAAGGAACCTCTTTGAAGTTGCAGAGCTTCTTTGGATAATTTATCCGCTTTGTTGTTAAGTTCTCTCAGTATGTGGTGGAAAGACAAATACTCAAACGACTGAAAAGCTAGTTGAATCTCCCTCATGATCGTTGTGGTGAAGTTGGTGTTTTGAATAGAGATTTTTCCTTAGGCCCATTCGATGACCAATTTAGAGTCACCCAACACTTGGAGCTTTCGAATATCCTTTTGTTTTGTTGTCTCTAGAAGTGTCCATAAAGTTTTTAGCTCTACTCTGTTGTTTGTCCCACCTCCAGGAGCATATATGATATAAATGTAATGGTTTTGGTTGACATATAAAATAACTCCAACTCCACATTTTGGCAGGTGCCCTTGACTGGCTCTGTCAAAGAATCCCCAAGGTATTCCATAGTCCATGGAGGGGAGGGTTGGATTGCATTGTTTTTGACTTTTAGGATCTTTTTTTAACTCAGACGCTTGACTGGGTGTGATTGTTGTTGTTACTTTCGGGAGCACTGTTTTATCTTTGAAAATGGCATTGTTAGGGGCCCACCAAATGTTGGAGATCATTAAACTTGGTATTCCAACATAAAGACTTACATACATGTCCTAAATCTAGTTCCTAAAGCATTCTTCCAAGCTTCCCATGTTCCATTATGATTTAGCATTGGTCTTTTCCTTAATAATAATCGCAACCTATCTTGCATAGGGGCGAGTTACAAAAAGTTGAGAAACTGATTCAACATTGCTTTGCAAAGAGCACAACGACTGGGTCCACACCAGTCCCTTTTAAAACCATTGTCCCAAGTAAAGAGTTTGTTGTTCAATTCTAGCCATAAAGTGATTTTTCTTCTAAGGGGGGCTTTGAATTTCTAGAGTGGCTTCCACCACCATTTAATCGATAATTCAGATCTATCTTCTTTCCAGGCTTATATCGTACTTTTACCATGAAGGTTCTGTCCTTTGGATTCTTAAACCAACACAACGAGTTCTCGATCTCATCATTGAGAGAGATGAAGTTTTCACACAACTGAGAAATGAAGGAGTTCCATTCCTCCGACAGGGCCTCGGGAAGCCCCAATGAGGTAGCATCTTTCCAACCTTCCCGACCTCGCGGTTGAGGGTTCCCTACACGGACATCTCGCCGAGTAAAAGTGTTTTGGTTTCTTAGTAACTGGTGCAGTGGCTCCAAGAGCCTGAAATTATTTTCGGCTCCTAGCCAAGACTCCTCACCCAATCGTACCCTACTTCCATTGCCAATTTTCCATATTGTTCAACTTCCTCCCATCGAGAAAGCTTCTACCAAGGCCTTCCAGACTATGGAGTGCTTCGGGGATTTGACTAGCGGCCTGAACCAGTCAACTATGGATAAATTGGCGAAATATTTTGAATTCATCGCGCATGTCCGAAGCGAGTTTCCTTGCATCAGTATCCATAAGTTCCTACCAGCTAAAGCTCACGTAAAGGGGTGGATTGTGGATTTACTTGAGGCCCCACCCTCCATATTCCTTTAGGGCTGTTAATACCTAAACCTACACAAAAAACATCATTTCTACAAGCGTCAGTTTTGCTAGCTCGCTATCATTTGCATAAAATTTGCCCACATTCTCATAACTCTGCTTCATAAAAGGAATTATTGTCACGAGTGATAAATATTCAGACTTTATAATCATTCAAATCTTTCCAAGCTTCTTTTTATAAAAAAAAATATAAAATTGTATTATTTATATAGTTAAAAAAAAATATTTTATATTACTTTTTGTTAAAAATTGGACTCTTATTATCCAAAATCCAAGTCATATTTGAGCCCGAGTCCAAGTGTGAATCCCACCAAGAGAGCCCACAAGGACACCCATCAAAGGAAATGTTGTTAATTGGCTTATATAAAACACAAAGTTTTGTTTGCTCTTTTATATGTGGGATATATCTCATTATCGTAAAAGAAAGTTGCGCCCAACCCGCGTAACAACTGCCCAAATACCAAGTGATAGGTGTCAAAATATTGTGCCTAAAAGGAGCATCCAAGCACCTTTGAAAGGCCCACAACAACACCCATCGAGTTCTGGAATAGAAAAAAGGAAGCAACTGCTGCTAAATTTCACGAAGGACTCGGCGTTATCTTTTTCCCGTGAAAAGAGGAAGTGGGAAAATGCCACGATTGAAGATGCAAATAACTCTCCTTTCATGCAACACCAATGGTAATAATAGAGACATCCACATCGCTCAGGGAAAGGGTAATAAGCAACGGAAAAGGGATTTTTGGGGATGAGTTGAACAATGAAAATTATGCAATGATTGTTGACATTTCACTTAGATGAAATGCCCCACACCATCCCTCCTCAGTTTTGTTCATAATAGTCTCATTATTTGGTTAAGAGTGCTCGATATTTACCTGGAACTCAGCGGGAGAAGAAAGAGCACGGATTTTTGAACAACATCTGAACCTATTGGGGTTGCGCATATGGATTCGTTCGAGGCTTCAAAGCAAATAAAGAATGTTGTCATGACTATAGGAAAAGGCAGAGGAGAGATAATTAAAGTGAAGACAACAATTAGGGATCAACATTTAAGAGGGTCATTCCAGATCTGAAGGAATTACTTGGCAGATGATAGAGCATCCAGAAAGATACATGTGGCAGATATTTGCTATGGATTGCTGGAGACATGGTATTTAATAAGTGGCAAATCATATCTTGAGGGCAATATTTCATGATCAGATACAGATATCCAGGCAGAAGGTTTTAAGCAGTTCTAGATATAGATCATTTTTTATTTGATTCCATATTTCGAGGGATTTATTCCATATCAAAATAGACCTTGAGACTTGGTGGCAGAGCATGTTTTTCGAATTACATTCCAGTGTATTCTTCAAATGGTCAAAGATTGTTCGATCAACTCCATATTTTTAGTGATAGATTAAGGATTTATTTTATTTTAGTTTTATTTTAAACAATTTGTAGGGGCTATAAAATCTATCATTATCAATGTAACAAGAAGGGGGATTAGAGGCCTCAGAGAGGCCCGAGAGAGAGTTGTCGGAGGAAGTTTTTACTATGTGTATTCATTGTAAGCCCAATGGGTAACTCTTCCTGTAACATTTGATTCTCAAAGCTCCCTGTGAGTTCAAATTCAAATTTGTGTTTCGTTGTCTTGTCATACTCTTTTTTCTTCCTACGTTAAAGGAATGGTGTTTAGTGAAAAATTCATTGACAACTTGTGTTTATTGGATTCTTGATCAATGAAGAATTCACTGTGATTGCCCATATTACGCGAAATTTCATTTACGTGTTTTCGTTCATGAGCAAAAAGAATTTTTGTTTATTGGATCTTCTTCTTTGTGAATGTATTGATTGAGCAAAATGCAATATTAGTATATTCATATGTTGGTTTCTTGTTTCTTCCCTCTCCTATCTTTTAAATCCATAGTATTTGAAGAATTGAGCTCACTTCCCTTTGATCCGTAAAGTGTTGTAGGAGACTCCATGCCCAATGGTTCCGGTCACTGATCCCATATGTTTTAAAACAATATTTTTGCTTCTCTTTTTTCACATCTAATCCACCTTCCATTAAACAAACCATTGCAATATCTAAGATGTTCTAGGCATGCCCTCCCACCAATCAGAGAGCATCTTTTAGCACTAACATGGGCTGCTATCGAATCCTAGTTTGCAAGGTGAATTCCTCTTGGGAATTTCTGTCCTTCCCAAAGATACTGACAACTCAAGCTACAAACTTTCTCTAAAATTCCTTTGGGGATTGTCGCTATTGAATTCTAGTAAATTGGAATACCTTACAAGATTGCTTTAAGTAGAACGAGACTTCCTCCTCTTGATAAAGTCTTGTACACCCAAGTAGAAATCCTTGTTACCACCTTGCGGATTTGCCACCCCCAATCCTCCTTTCTGTAACAGTCTAGCTTGAGGAAGAAACCCAAGTATTTTACCCCTTCCTCGAGGTTTTTCTTTTGAGCAAGGATTAAATTTAAATAGGAATTTAATTCAACCTCCATACAATTATTTAGAAACATACACGATTTCTCCAAATTGATCATCATTCTCGTAGCTTTGCAGTACGAGTCTAAGATACTCTTTAGCGCCGCGAGGTCTATTATTGATCCAAATACACAACAGAAGACATCATCGATGACCAATAAATGAGTAACCGTCTTTATTTTTGATACCTTTATCCCTCTCAGCCATCCATTAGTCCTGGCTTCCTTTATTAATCTGCTTAGTGCTTCTGCGATTATTAAGAAAGGGAAAGGGGGCAACCCTGACGTAGCCCTCTCGATGCTATGAAGAAACAAGAAGGTGAACCATTTATTAGTACTACAAAGGATGCACTTTGAAGTCATCCCATAATCCAATTTATAGTATTTAGGTTTATTCCCATCTGAATGAGGGTCAGGTGTAAGAAATTCTAGCTCACCCTATCGTATGCTTTTGACAGCTCTAGTTTCAGAATGGCCACTTTGAGGTTCTTTTTTTTAACGGTGTGGAGGACCTCTTGTGCGATTGCTACAACGTCGTGTATTTTCCTGTTTTGTAAAAAAACAAATTGTTCCTCTCTGATTACTTCACTAAGCATTGGCCTTAATATTTTGGCTATGATCTTAGTTATCAACTTATAGATGATGTTGCAACATGAGATTCGTCCATAGTTCTCGAACGAGTCAACATTTTCTTTTTTAGGGATAAGGCACAAGAACGTTGATTTAAGAGTGCCATGGATTCTTCCTGCCTCTAGGATTCTCTCACCAGCATAAGCAAGTCGTCTTTGAGTAAGTCATAAAAGGATTTGAAAAATTCGACAACGAATCTGTTTGGCCCTGGGATTTTTCGATTATGTATGGAGGCAAGGGTTGCACAAATTTTTTTCTCCTTTACCTCCTCTTCCAAGGACCTATTCATCTCTTATGTGAAGATCGGCTCGAACTTTGTTACTACCTCAAGAATTTCCTAGATAGGACAACCAACAGGGGCTGTAAAAATTATTTCGAAATATCTTGCTTCGCCTTCGGCCTTTTCTTGGAATGTACTTACCAAAGACCCATCCTCATTTTTTATATCCCAAATCGTGTTGAGGTTCCTTCCGTGGTTATCAAAATGGTGAAAGAACTTTGTATTGTTGTCTCCTGCTTGTAACCAAAGCGTCCTGCTTTTCAAACGCCACTCTTGTTCTTCTTTTTTTAGCCACAAATTTCTTAATCTCTCCAATCTTTTTATTTCATCTAACATAATCAAGCTTACGGGGAATTCGTCAATTCTTCGTTGAAGGAAATAAAGTTTTTCCTCAATCTTCGTGATTTCCATGTGTCTCTTAGATTTCCAAGTAGGAAGCCATTGTTTGATGGTGATTTTCGTTCTTTTCAGATTGGCTTCAAACTAAACCATCAAGGGTTCTGGATTTGATGGAGACAACCTTACCCATGAGGAGGACACCAGTTTCTTAAAGTCTTCATCTTCTAACCATACTTGATTGATTTTAAGGGGAGCTGGAGGGGCTTTAGATTCAGACTTCGACTGTAAAGAGATGGGACGGTGGTCAGAAATCCCTACATCCTCCACCTTAGATTTTATTCTGAAGCTCATTTCCAGTAGTGCCTCCGAAACTAAGAATCTATCTAGTCTCTTCTCTACCTCTTCACTTCTTGTTCTGAGGTTTCTCCATGTGGGACTAAGTTTTATCGATTCCAGGTCGACCAAAGGTGAGTTTTTAAGGAGAGAAAGAAATAATCCTTTCTAGCGATCTTCTCTAGAGTTCGGTCCCCACACTTCTCTAGGAGAAAGAGTGAAGTTCAGGTCTCCAGCTATCACCATCAAGGGGTCATTAAAGACACCTGCAAATTTTAATTCTTCCCAAAATAGGACTTTGTCAGAATAAGGCTCGTAAATGTTGACACCTAAGAATAAAAAATCACTATCTTTATGTTTTAGTTTGATAAAGATAGAGGTCATGATTGAAGAAGAGGATAAAGCCTTAAAGTCAGGGCTCCATGCAATAAGGAGACCTCCTGACATACCCTCAACATCTACAGAACTGAAGGACCAATTTTTTAACCAGGGGCTCACTATCTTCATAGCTTTTTCTCCTATACACATTGTCTCCTCAAGCAAGATTATATTTGGTCTAAGGCTCAGGAACAACCTCTTGAGGGATAGCTTTTTCTGGTGGCCCCCAACCCCTCTGACGTTAAAATAGAGGAGGATCATCTCATTGGGGGAGGCACGACACTCCCTGCTCTAAGGGCCCTGGTGATTGTAGATTGGGTGCCTTTCTGGATTTGGGCTACAACTTTTTATTTTGCATTCAACAAATGTGACTTCCTTCGGGTCTGTGAGACTAGGGGAGGATCTAAAGCAAGACCACCCTTAGAGGGGGTAGTCGACTTCGGGAGAACTTTCAAGTGTAGGGCATAGCCTTTCTCTTGGGGGGAGGAGGGCTTCTAGGCCACCAGGGAAGGGGGGTGAGGACTCTTCAATAATTCGATTGGGGGGTCACTAGAAAGAGGAGGGCAAGGAGGATGTGGGAAGGGATGTATAGTGCGATTGGGCGACATCCCTTGAATGAGAAGTAGGAGAGGGGGAGCTAGGACATGGGGATGAGGCCTTTACAGAGGAGAAATCGTATCGAGGGAAGGAAGGGGTGAGGGAGGAGAACGAAAAATTGCCTGTAGGAGGAGGCTTTTTGAGTGGAGGGGGGGAGGGGAGGATAAGGGGAGTGTAAGGTAACTCAATTGCCACCTCCAAAGAAAATTTCACCACTGAGTCAAAAGAAGGATCGATATCAGGGACTGGAAGATAGGATTACATACCTTGCTAGTCGACATTGAGAGCCAATTTCCCCATAGATGTGCTTGTCGCAACCACTTTACCTGGGCCAAAGTTGACTTCCTCATTTTTCCCTTCCACCGAGATTAATTCCATGGGGACAAACCTCCCAATGGTGGATTTCCTTGTCCAAACCTTTGGCGCAGTAAGTCCTAGAGGTGAAAAGCGCGAACATCGGGCACAAATGTGCCCAATTTCATGGCAGCCATGGCATCGAAAGGGAAACTTCAAGTAGTCTACCCTCTGATGCCAGGTTGTGTCTTCGTAAACTAAATCTAGATTGCACACCAGACCTTCCTTGACATCCACTTCAACTTGGATCCAAGCCCATCATCGGTCCTTCTTGGTCGCCTAGTTTGGCTCGAGCCCCGCAAAACAACCCAACTTGTTGCCAATGACCTCAAGTGCTTCCCTTGTCCAAAAGGCCAAGGGAAACTCATGTAAGATTGCCTATACCTTCATATGGGCCATCGGTTCCCTAACCAGATCAAATTCCACAATCCAGGCTTTTAGGGATAATCCCGACGGACCCCATGTTGTATTCCTTCGAAGCAATTCCGCACAATCCTCTTCGGAGTGTAAGAGAAAAGAATTACATCCCCTAGTCAACACATGGACCTCTAGAACATAGTCGAGCAAGGGCTTCCAGTGTTGGTCCATCCATTTCTAGATGGTCGACTCTCCTGCAAATTTTCCATTGAACTAACCTACCAACATCTTTCCGGCGTAGCACGTGACTTCCTCAAGGGGAATGTCCTCGCCAACTACCATTCTTATAGAGCCTCTTTTTTCCAGAATGCCCTTCGAACCCTTCCTCAACTTGGACTTAGAAGGGGTCTAGGTATTAACTCTTTTGCAATCAACCTCCACTTCTCTCTTTGATCTAGATTGATGCTCACTGGAATGACCCACCTCCAAATTCTAATGTGCAAATGACCCCAAAGGGCATACTTTGGAAGAAAGGTGTCTGCCACCTTCACAATTTTCAAAACCACTAATAGACACATTAAAATTTGGATTCTCCACCAAAAGTTTTTCTTCCTTCGCTCCTTCGAAAGGGGTAATACATCCTCCTAAACCGGCCTCAGAAGCTGAGTGAGGAAGGAAAAATGATTGTTCCCTTCTTTCTAGAAATTCTACCTACGATAGAAAAGCCCGATAACGTGACGGGCTTGTGTCATAGTCTAGCTCTTCGTCTTCTAAGGACTCCTTTTGTCCCTTCCGTAAAACATAATCGCAGGGACCTCGAGGCAGACAAAGGCGAGAGGGGAAGGGTCGTCGAGAAAGGGAGAAAAAAGGATGAGGGTCAAGGGGAGGAGGGCCCTTGCCCTTGCCCTTGGTCTTATTGACCAAAAAAACATTTTTGCACGACCTAGTTGCAGATCCCCTTCCCAAAATTTTGTTTTTTATTGAAATATTTATATCATATTAATTAAAGTTACATTTGTTAAATTTAATTAATTAATAATTATATAATAAAATGTATATATATTAAAATTAAAATTTGAATTTAAATTAATGATGTTATTGAAAAGTCAAAATCGTAAAAGAAAAAACATCACTGTAATTCTTCTCGTTGAGACCATATGCAACATTACATTAACAAGGGCAGCGAAGCAGCGTAGTCCCTGCCAAATTTAATGCAAGAAAATGGAAGCATGTTCAAAAGGCAAAAGTATTTGAATGTTGAAGTACGATTAGAACAACATTCTAATGTTGCAGTATGAGAAAATGCAGCTTTGTGAATGGTATAAAGAAGCATAGTTGCAAACTAGAGCAGATGGTGTGATGCAAATGAATGGTAAATATTCTAATGAAGGCTAATCTATTTTGTGATTGATTTTATTGGATCACGGATATTGTACATAACAAAAGAGAAGGAAGCGAAATGCGATTCAATGCATGGTTGCCCAGAAGCAAGAAATTTTTTCCATGGAAAATATCCAAAGGCAGCATTGCACAAAAGATTCCATTTTTTTATAACCGAAGTGCAAGAAATTTACAAGATATGCATATATATTAATATATACATTGTGGAATAAACATATGTGTTCTATCTTTA
>ML780781.1:862423-889553 GCA_009831015.1 Picea engelmannii
CACAACTTGACGATGAACAAAACGCATGCAAATCAGGCAACATACATCAACGAACCAACATACTAGCGCATCATGCAACTGGACGAAATATGCGATAATCAATTAGACAAAATAAAAAATGACTAAGCTAACTGCCAACATCAGATCAACCCACGCAATCAACATCCACAACACATGTGACTAGAACCCTTATGGCGAGTGAGAACAATCACAAAACATTACCTGACAAAGTACCAATCATAAAAAACAACAACCACTTCCCCCTATACGGGGAGCGCTTGACCCAGCCAGGTTTCAAATGTGCTTATCTATCAATGCGCGCAACAATTCCTTTTAGACAATCATGTCGCCACATTGCGAGAAGCGCACTAGGATTCCAAGTGCAAACATAAAATCTCCAAACTATCAACCAATACCTAATATCCAACCTTTTCAAAATCCAGTTTGCATTGACATACATTATCCGAGACCATAAAGAGAGCATTGTAATCAATCTTGCACAACGTAACCACACTCAAGACAGGGTTAAAGATTGCAACCATCTAGACGTACCTCAATACCATCTTGCCATCAAGAACCTATTCTAGCACAATGTATCTTACCTCATCCAAATGTTAACATACATAACCACCTTCAAGTAACATTTACCTTTCATGAAAAAAAGACATAATTAAATAACACTTTCCCATTAAAATAACAAATTCTAAATAACACTCATTAAATAAAAATTTTTAAAGAACACTTCCTCATTAAATTATCAATTTCTAAAGAACACTTCCTCGTTAAATTAACAATTTCTAAATAACACTTCTCATTAAAATAACAATACCTGAATAAAAATCCTCGTTGAAATTCCGCATGCATACATACCGAAATTTTATAAAACTAAGATTATTAAAGTTAAAATACACACTTCAATTATTATTAAGTTAATTTAAGGAAAACTATCAATGCAAAAGATTCCCCACTAAATCTTTTCTTACCTAGTCATCACAACAGTGATCATATAAATTCAATTTAACAATCATCACATCAGAATTCCATCACTTCGTTCCAAATTATCGCAACATTGATCAATTAAATTAATTTAAGGATAGCAACGAATATATAAGGAATATATAAAGAATAACATGATTTGTCATACAAAGATCCACACAGAATATCAACGTAGTGATCAACACCGAATATCAACGTAGTGATCAACATATAATATCAACGCAACGATCAACACATGATATAAAAAGAAGGAAAACAATTTGACATACAGTGATCAACACAGAATATCAACGCAGTGATCAACACAGAATATCAACGTAGTGATAAACACAGAATATCAACGCAGTGATCAACACATAAATTATAAAGAATGACAACGATTTGTCATACAAAATATATAAAGACTATCCACGATTTGTCATACAGACCTTTTATGCAGAAAACACTGGTGGGCGAATTTCATGAGTTTTTTTTGTGTGTATATAACCATTGAATACGTGGGTATGAAGAAAGGTTCCCATGACGCCATGTTTATAATTTCTGTGCAATACATTTTATCACTATGATAATCACATAGGTGTTCAAACTATTTTTTTTTACTTGTATGAGTCTATGAGATACGATATAGACTTAGCCAACATTAAACTAAACGATGTTAGTATCAATTGTAACTGGTAAGTATTTCTCAGTCTAAATCGAAAATTATTTTTCTAATAAAGAAGCAATTCCGATCCCGCTATTCGCTGCAGGATACTAGGTGCATATGAATCTTAATATTGCTTCGTTTTTCTTCAAGGAAATTACAAGACGTTTGTTGAAGATTGACCTGGGGATCGAGAGACTCATTCAAAGATTGTCCTCAGTCAAATAACCCATCAAAATTACATATTTAGCTTATAAACATAAACCATAGAGAAACAATTCAAATAAACCAGAGAGAAACAATTCAAAATAAACCAGAGAGAAACAATACACAATAAATGGTAATGAAAAATCAATACTGTAGCTGTGAAATATCATGTATATGGTAATGCAAAACATTCCTGTGAATGCGATCTATCCGCCATCGCTCAACCATTCACTCAAAAATCACAGTAATTGCTCAACAAAAATGTTGAAAATCGCTCAACAACATCACAGTAATTGGCTCAACAAAATTACTTAAATCGCTACTGACGGGAGGGGTTACAAGGCAAAATGAGTTTTAAGAGAATAAATCACAACAATCGCAGTGGCTAAGGAGGGAATAAACGCCCATGAGAGAATTCCTTGTTGGGCAGATAACTTATCCTACACTTATTATCCATGCACAAGAAAGCAGGGCATTTGAATCTAAATCTTTAACACCAGAGTGAAAGATAGTCGATTTGGCTCTTGGCCGATTGCTCAGGCACGGAAGTCATTTCTCCTTGTATTAAAAACAAAAAATAAAAACAAAATTTCTCCTTGTATTAAAAACAATAAAAACACACAGAAGTAATTTACATTCGGAGTTTGGGTTCGCCATTAGAAATCAAATCAAAAGTACAGTGAGCATAAGGCCGGGATAACTTTGAATTCTCTGATCATAAAACGTTGGGCTCTTCTTGACAAATTCGCTGAAAGAAAAAAAATGAAATCTCTGGATAGTATTACGTTGAATAAAGCATAAATTTTAACACAATAGAATGATCTTAACTGAAGGCGCAGGAACATAATTTAACTACCATTCAATACAAATATTCACATGCGGACCGTAGCCAAATGTGAATGCTCAGAATTTGTTGTCCCGCGCGTGGTTTGTCCAGCTTCCGCTTGCCAACCGATGTGACCTCACTTGTACCTCCCAACCAACGCTAGGGGTACTCTTCTTCCCCCCAAGCCCCTTGAGCTGCAAATGGGCCACGCACGCAATACCAGAGAATGATAGCTCCCAGTTCACCTCGCAAGGCCGAGCTAACACTCGTTACCCGAGCTGGGTATCCCAACTCCCATAAGAGAAAGTTCAGTCAAGACGAAATTTCAGCAGCGTAACGTTACGCAATCAAGATGTGATCCATAATCCTCCCCCACCATTTCTTTTATAGAGTTTATTAGTCATTAGTTTCCCAAACCCTCATTAGATTCCTTTTTCATTAATTTAATTAGGAAAAACCTCCCCCGTCCACATGTCACCCGATCCCCTAGTTGCACCAGAAAATCAATTTTATTTATTAATTAAATATTCCTAGTTCCCTCACCCACCTAAAAGCGTTCCTAAAAACGCTCATCGATGTCTCAATATTCCCTTTCAATTCTTAAATGACTTATGCCTTAATTAATTCCTAGTTGAGTTCATAAATAGAAAGTCCCAAAGGCTAGATTCCTTACTAAGTTGGACATTCCCCTTTTTCTTTAAGTTTCCCCTTTTCTTTTAAGTTTCCTTTTCTTTTAAGTTCCCCCCCCTTTTTCCTTTTTAACTAAAAATCAATTTAGCAAGTGTAGATAAAAACAACCATTTACCCTTTTAATAAATTTAATCCTCCATCATAATTTTTAGTTTAATAATTAAAGTTTGAATTTCTTACCCCCCCTTCTTGTTACATGTTTATTTAGTTTTTCTTTATCCACAAGTTCTACTTAGATCTAGGTCTTAATTTCATTAGGCTCGGAGATAATTTTTAAGGGAAGTTTTAGTTATTAAACTTTCCATCATCTACTTTAAGGCCGACCAGGTCCTAAGGAGGCATAGTTTTCTAGGCACTAGGTTTATTAACTTATCATAGTTAAAATCACGACGTGCCCTTCAGGACGCACTACGTGCTCCAAGGGTGCCACTCTCCTCTTTCTATTTTATTTGCGTTACGTGCCCTTCAAGACGCATTCTGTGCTCCAAGGGTGCCACTCGCCTCTTTCCGTTTTATTTGCGCGACATGCCCTTCAAGACGCACTACGTGCTCAAGGGTTTCACTTGCCTCTTGACTGAATTTTGTAGACGTCAAACCCCTGGAGTCAATACTCCGTCAAGTGATCTTGTGGGAGACTAAGGGCCTATAAGGAATAAGGAACCTGCCTTATTACGCACCCCTTAGAATCATCGTCAGCGACTTCCACAGTCTTCCCTCACGACATCACGGGTCTCTCAAACTAGGTAATCGTTAACCTACAGTTCGGGCCACAACTGGATTGTTAGTAGGCTGTGACAGGGTTGCTACCACACCTCTTCCTCAATGTCTCTTGTTTTTGTGTGTGCCCCCTTTACTCCAAATGTGACTCTGGTCGACAAGCTACCGTCAGCCTGCATCCATCAACGAATCATGTCAACAATAACAATCAACATCATAATATCTAATCATATGTACATATGTCACATAAACAACATTCAAACCCTAACAGTCCACTCCCTGACTCGATCCGAAGTCCAAGGGGTTTCATCGATACCTCGACATCCTCAACGTCCAGAGTCCTGCACACTCAAAAGAACCCATTCAATAACACTTGTCTATGTAAATACAACAAAATAACATATAATCAAATCCACAATATCCTATAATCATAATCAAAACAACCAATAGTATAATGACCCGGATCACTTGAACGCAAGTGTCCTTAAAGAATAAGTTCTCTCAGTGTGTGCAAGAGCGGGATGTTACATACACCCCTCTTGTTTTAAACTTTGTCTCGAAGTTTCACAGTATGTAAGTGCCGAAATAAAGTGTATCAGAATATCATCGGTCTAGCTACCAAACAAAGATGCAAATTGCTGATGCATATCATATACGTCCTCCCAGGTTGCAGAGTGCAGATTATAGTTGTCCCACTGGACCTTGACCTGATCTACTGTTTGACACTATAGTTGTTGAATGCGATGGTCCAGGATGTAAATTGACTCTGCCGTGAGTGCCCCCTCGTCCGATGCCTGGAAGGAACTCATGTCAATAACAAGTGTATGATCACTAACATAATGTCTCAAAACAGATACGTGAAAAACATTGTGCATATGCCTCAAAGAATCAAGCAAGGCTAGTCGATAGGCCACATCCTTTCCTTTCCACAATATCGAAAGGTCCCACTAACCTAGGAGAGAGTTTATCACCCTTTCCAAACTTGATCGAACTCTTATGTGGTTTCACCCACAAGAAGACTTGATCGCCAACTTCGTAACTACGATCGACATGATGCGCATCAACATAACTCTTTTGTCGATCCTGCGCTTCCTTGATCCTTTGTCTTATTGTTTGCATTTGATCTTCCATTTCTTGGATTGCTTCTGGTACCACTAGGAACCTATCCTCAAGCCGATCCCAACTCAAAGGCGTCCAACACGGTCACCCATAAACAAACTTGAAAGGCGCCATCTTAATGGTGCTTTGATAACTGTTGTTGTATGCAAACTCTACCAGTGGAAAGAACTCTTCCCAATGCTTTTTTTGGTCCATGTTGGCACAGGGGAAGACCCGGGGTTCAACACTAACACAATGCACCAACAAAACCCTAACTACCGGCCCTTTCGGAAACACCTGCGAAGCAGATGAAGTCTCACCCGAGGTAGAGGCAGGGGTGGTTGCAGGACTCGAGTGTCTGCAACCTTAGCTGGGACACATATCTGTGATTGTAACACCTTAACAAAGCACTTAGCAGTTATAGTTCATCGGTATTAAACCAATATCTACTTCATAGATGAAACCCTAATTACAGAGCATTGCAGTATTCAACCAGATCTACTATATTCAAGCACAAAGCACATCCACATAGGCCAGATCTAGCATTCATCCATATTATTAAGCACATAGCATCAGTAGATCTATCTATCATTCATCTATATCAAATCACTTAGCAAGTAAAAACATAAACACATCAATACATTGCACAAAGCATAGCAACACAACATGTACGTGGTTCACCCCCACCCTGGGCCTACATCCACCAACTCTTCTTCTCTTTATTATCTTCAGTCAAGCTTCTTACAAGTACCAAGAATCAAAAACCTACTCTGCATAGGACATGAGATCTACGTGTACTCCGCTGGATCCTCCTTCCTTGAGTAGATCTAGGCACATAACCTTAAGCAGTCTGCACACAAAGCAGTGGCAACCATTACTTGCACTCTGCATAACTTACAACTGACTTACTTCTTTTGATCACATAGATCAAGCTATAGCACTTAGCACCCTTCTCTTCTTCTTACATCACCTAGCTACTTATTTATACATTACAAACTAGGCCTAAGCATGGGTAAACCCATGGGTCGACATTCCTATACCCATTACATAAGACCAAAAGCCAAAAATCCCTAAAAAGGGGCCGAGATCCCATGATCTCTGATTTGTCTTGCGGTTCGCCTTCGACAGCCTGTCGAAGTCCCAAAAATAGGTCAAATATGACCAAGGATCCTCAAAACTTGGTCGAGGGCCAACAGGCCCCCAACACTCACCCGTGACTCGTCCCGAGTCACTCTGATCTGGGTGGCTCTACTTCGAAATCCTCGAGCTTGGCTTGAGCTGCTTCGACTTGTTTCTTTGCCACAACCTCCTGTTCAATTAACTCTTGGATGATTGCTTCTTTGAGAGGTCCCTCTAGGCGATGTTCAACTGTAGTGACGACTTGCTCTAGTTCTTCTCCTCGGCCTTCGATCTCTGCGAATAGTTGGCAAGCCTCATCCTATATAGGTTGAAGCCTCTGAGTCACTTCCATGACTCTTCTCTGAATGGTGTGGACCTATTGTTGGGCAGTGCACTGCTCTTGGGATCGCTTCATCCTTTCAACAATTGACAGGGGCTTCAACTGCGCCTGTATTGTTTCTGCTTGCTGCTTCACCTGCTGGAGCTGTGACTACAATGCCTTCAGTGCTGGATTCTCAGTGAGTTGCTCATATGTCTGGGCACTGTGATCACTTAGTTGCTTTCATTCCATGGCAAGGTCCTTTATTCTCTCAATCACACTTCGAGCAGTTGCTTCTCTTTGATCCCTTACATCTTGCGGGGTGCTTGGCACTGTGCGAAGCTCTAACTCTTCTATTCTTTGTTGTAGCTACTGGATAGCTTCCGTGAATGCTCTACTTGATGTGTGACCTGGTCTTCTGCCTTTGGCTCTAAGACTGTCACAAAGTGGAGTGCTTTGTTGACTGCTTCTTTCACTGTGAGTTGCTCTGCGAGAAACTGTTCTTTTTCTTGCTAAATTTGTGCTTTCTCCACTTCAAACTTTGTCTGCAGAGCAACCTTCTCCTATTCTGCAACTCGACGTTGTTCTACGAGTACTCCTTGCAATTGCTTCAAGGCCTGGGTGTCTTGTTCTATTTCTTCCAGTGCACGACGAAGGCGAGCTTCGGTCGCATTAGCTAGTCGGCGGAGTTGGGCTGGTTCATCTCCCAACTCTGGTTCTCCCGATGGTAGGGGCGCAGTGGACACTACGTGACTGGACTGAAGATCTTGCTGTACTCCTCGAAGTTCGACCTCGATTCTATCATACAACTCCTCCTGCTTGGCTTGTTTTTTCTGCAAGATTACCTGCGGGGCATCATTTACAACTGCGATGATGAATTCAAAATCATCAACAATGAGCACAGTCTACAACCTGGTTAAAGTGGCTCTAGATTACTTTCGGGAAGAGGGTTTTGAGGGAGAAACCTTCCTCTTCTTCAAGGGATCAACCTCATCTCTAGGCAGTGTTACATCGCCTTGATTTTTCTCAGATTCTTTGCCATTTATCTCTTCTACCTCGTCATCACCCCCTCGTCTAGGTGATACTGAAGCAATCTTTTCTAAGGCTCTACTTAAGTCTTGGACTTCTTCGGTCTTCTTCCTTTTTTTGGTTCCGGGTGTTTCATGTTCTTTGTGAGCGGCCTCCGAGCGGTCTAGTTCAGGGTCAGACATATCTGCAGGGTCAGCGGGGATAAGGAGGTCAGATGACCAGTCCTTAGTGATCTCCACAAGGTCCTCTTCCGTGAGCTTGTAGTACGACTGAAGCTACTCCTTATGCTCATCTGCCCGCACAGTAATATAGATGAAGTGACGATCTGCGTGGAACTTCATGAGGGGTTGGAACCTTTGTAAGGTGTTCAGAGTCATGCGAGGTTCAGCTTCGATGGCTCTCTTAAGCTGGAGATAATATGTGTGAAAAATTGCGTTTGACTGCCACTATTTTCCCATATCACTCGAGTACCAAAGCATGGTGAAATTCACAGCGAGCAACTGGAACAACTCAATATACGGGGAGGTTGTACCTTCCAAAATCTCCCAAGCAACAAATGTGATGAGGATCAGGAGTCAGCTAAAGTGAAACTTGTAGCCCTGATCCTGTGCTTCGCGACAGTCCAATTCCAATTGATTAACTAGGTACTTCGCCTAGTTCAACTATAGGCCTTACACGCATTTCCCTGCGAGGTCAACGACAAAGCCTGTGACCTGCATGGGTTTGTTCTTCCTTACTAGCTTTCCTGCAATCAATTGGCATGCTAGGCGCACTGTGCCATTCTGGATGGAAGCTACCTTCTAGCCTCGTGTCCCCTTCTCAACATCATCATATGTATCTTTGATCTTCTGTGCTAACGCACGATCTGTGGCTTTTCCTGGATAGAAGTCCTGCGGATCGGGTCCCTGCATACTCAATCTGGTGATCCTATGGATCAACATCAGATCGACTGTGATATGGCGGTCTAGCCATAAGTAGCCGCCATGGTAACATGAAAGTAGGAGCTTGACATAGGTGTTAACTTCCCTGTGCCTTCCAAAGTGTGGGATTTTCATTACATTCAGCAGGGTGGACTACACGAGGTTCATCGTCCACGACTGGGGTATTATTTTTGAGTTCTTCCCCTTCTTCCTAGTCAAGTATTTATATGGGGTGAGCATACGATGGTTCTTGCAATCCCCTAGGTTGAAGTCGTTGAACTTCAACGTTTTGATCTTGTCCTGTTGTGCTCGAACTGTGCGTATCCCCTTCGGGAGGTACGCAGTAACCATGGTGTACTCGAAATCTCTTGGCACACTATCACGACTCACCGTGCTAGCCAGAGGTGGGATGTATTCGGGAATTATGGTCGGGATCAGCTTCACATTTTCTAGGTCATATCTATGCTTGGTTCTCTTTTACGCTGATGGTCGGGATGGTTCGGATTCACGAGAAGTCGATGGAGAGGCTTGCACTCCTCTTGTCGATGATGCTTGTACACCCACAAACATTACTCTTTCAAACATTAATATTTCTGTCATGAGGTCAATGATTACCTCCTTTAAAGACTCTTCGACTGCGCTAAGTTCTTCTGACATACACGCTCATGGTTGAATATCTCGAGTTCGAAGAATAACTACTTAATGCAACAAGATGGATGGTGATAGCACGATGATCACTGCACGAAATCAACTAATTTGCGGGCTTGAATAATCACCGTTGGTAAAAGTGTTCTTGTTGCAAGGCTCGATAGAATAAATAGATAACTAGGCAATGCATCTCTCCAACGGGCAAGAAACCTTCATTACTATAGTTTTGTCCATTACGGTGTGGTCCCAACGGTTTGATGGTGAGCTGTCTGACTATAAATTCCTTTCTACCAGTTCGGGGTGTCAGTCTAACGGTTATATTTTTCCCAACGACTATATTACTTCACCATGGCAAAGTGCCATGTGACGCTGTTCTGATATCCCGACGAAGTTCTAGTTTTGCAATTTTTCCTTCTGCAAAGTTCCCTCTAGAACCTTCTATAATTTTTCGATCTTGGCTCTCTTCTTACTAACCTTTGTATCCTTTCTCCCAGTGAGCTTCGTCTCGATATTCCTCTTTCCATTCTGATTCGTATCTTCTCTTGGCATAGTAACTTCGCACTGTTGAGATTCTTTCCTAGGATTCAAGGGAAATACTTCTTCTTTATCTGGGCTAGGTGCTTTAGTCTTATGCGAGTCTTCTTGTGTTCTTCCAACTTCGATATCCAAGTCTCCGGTTTTAAATAGATTTGATTTGTTCTTCCGTTCTTCAATTAAGTGTGCGATCCTCCTAGTCATGAAATATTTCAACTCTTGCTTCTTCTACTCTAAGACTTCTTCTTTTTTCCTTCTGGCCTGATCCCTTTCAATCTAAGGTTTTCCGAGTAATATAGCAAATGGGGCGCTTTTCTCAATAAATTTAACAACTTCAAATTCTTCCTATGTCGATGTTCCATGGGCACTCATAGATATCTGGGTGAGATTTCCACATATGTTTATCAACTTTCCCCTAAATAATCCTATTCCTCCCAATGAAAGAATCATAATAGGCTTTCCTAAAGTTTCCCAAGTTCTTTCTATCATAATATTCACCTGTGTTTCTTCATCCAGAACACAGTCAATGTCGAAGTCTCCTATTATTTCTTCTATGCACTCTTTTTCTTTGAATATCTCTGATAAGTTGATATGTCGGTGGTCATTCAGGGTTTCTTTCATTTGCAACAATATAGTCTCTGATTCTTTCTGGGGTTATGCTATGGTCTTAGTTGCTTGACCTTTCTCATGGTCTTCTTGTCTCATATTCATTTTTTTAATCTTAGCAATCATTCTAGGACAATCTAAAACTTTGTAGTCCATAGATTTACAACAAAGACAACTAGGTCTTCTACTAGGACACTCCTTAGCCAAGTGTCCCGGTCTTCTGCAACTGTAACAAAGGGTTAATCCTCATCTTCTTTTAAAAGATCCACAACCTTTCCTGTACTGCACACTAGGATCATAGTAGATAGCCTGCAAAAAAGTCTTTCTAGGATCCTGCATCCATTGGTTAGTCCAAACATTCTTTCTATGAATAGGAATAACATATCTTTCACTATTTTTATCATATCTATTCATATCAAATCTTCTTTCATCTAGTTGTGCCCTACTTTTCAATCTAGGACAAAATTTATCAATCATATCTAGATCCATACTTTTGAAACAAAAAATTCCACTTATCTTACCTTAACAAAGCACAAAGATTACATATCTTACCTCTTTTCTTCAGATCAGACTTCTTTTCTTAGCACAAAGCTTCACATATTAAATAGAATGCTGCGCACTAGGGAAATAGATCTATGCACAGAGCTTTCACAATTTCAGGTCAGATCTTCACACAAAGCTCCTTTTTTCCTTAGTTCCCAACAATCACAGTTTCAGGTCCCGACAACGGAACCATTTATTGGCACAGGGGCAGACTCGGGGTTCAATGCTACAATAACGCACCAACAAAAACCTAACTACCAGCCCTTTCGGCAACACCTGTGAAGCAGATGAAGTCTCACCCGAGGTAGAGGCATGGGTGGTTGCAGGACTCCAGTGTTTGCAACCTTAGCTGGGACACAGATTTGTGATTGTAACACCTTAAGAGAGCACTTAACAGTTATAGTTCATCGATATTAAACCAGTATCTACTTCACAGATGAAACCCTAATTACAGAGCATCGTAGTATTCAACCAGATCTACTATATTCAAGCACTAAGCACATCCACATAGGCCAGATCTAGAATTCTTCCATATTATTAAGCACATAGCATCAGTAGATCTATCTATCATTCATCTATATCAAAGCACTTAACAAGTAAACACATAAACACATCAATACATTACACAAAGAATAGCAACACAACATGTACGTGGTTCACCCTCACCCTGGGGCTACGTCCACCAACTCTTCTTCTCTTTATTATCTTCAGTCAAGATTCTTACAGGCACCAAGCATCAAAACCCTACTCCACATAGGACATGAGATCTGCATGCACTCTACCAGATCCTCCTTCCTCGAGTAGATTTGGGCACATAACCTTAAGTAATCTGCACACAAAGCACTTACAACCATTACTTGCACTTAGCACAACTTACAACTGACTTACTTCCTTTGATCACATAGATCAAGTTATAACACTTAGCACCCTTCTCTTCTTCTTTCACCGCATAACTACTTATTTATACATCACAAAATAAGCCTAAGCATGGGTAAACCCATGGGCCGACATTCCCATACCCATTACATAAGACCAAAACCCAAAAGTCCATAAAAAGGGGTCGAGATCCCGCGATCTCCGCTTTGTCTTGCGCTCCGCCTTCGACAGCTTGTCGAAGTCCCAAAAATAGGTCAAATATGACTAAGGATCCTCAAAACTTGGTCAAGGGCTAATAGTCCATAACGTACATACGCAACATATCATCCAATAATTGGTTTGTTTTTTCAGTCTGCCTGTCTGTCTCTGGGTGATACACGGTACTAAAGTTAAGTTGGGGTCCCAAGGCCTCTTGGAAACTAGTCCAAAATCATCATGTAAACATCGATCCTCTATCAGATATAATCCTCTTAGGCATGCCATGCAACCTCACAATCTCACTGATGAAAACTCTAGCTATGTCAGGTGTCTGTTACGTCATACGCACAAGAATAAAATGAACATTCTTCGTCAGAGTGTCGAATACCATAAAAATTGAGTCGTGTCTCCTTGTCGTCAGTGGCAATCCAAAAATGAAATCCATCGAAATGACCTCCCATTTCGATTATGGAATAGCGTGTGGCTGTATTAATCCCGCCAGATGTCTATGTTCAGCCTTCACCTACTGACATTTTAGACATCTGGCCACATAGTTGACTATGTCCGCCTTCATTCCTTTCCAAAATAATAAGGGTTTAAGGTCTGCCTTCATCTTCGTGACTCCCGGATGAGCCATGTACACTGCTCTATGAGCCTCGTTTAGGATCAAACTCCTCAACTTGTCGTTGGGTGGTATGTAAATTTGATTTTTAAATTTCAATAATCCGTCGTTATCCACAGTGAAACCCTCAAATTTTGGTACCATCATTGTGTTTTGTTCAATAAAATCCTTGACCTCTTTGTGGCAGTCATCGTCACGCTGTAAAGTCATAATCTTTTCACATAGATTCATCTAAAGAGGCATCACCAAAAATATGTGTGGTCTCCGACTCAACGCATCATCCACTCTATTCACTGTTGCTTTTATGTAAGTAATCTTGAAATCGTACTCGCTAATCAATTCCAACCAACGCCGTTGTCGCACATTCAAGTCGCTTTGCGTAAAGATGTGTTGTATTCCACAATGGTCTATTTTTAGTTCGAATTTTCCTCCAATAAGGTAGTGTCTCCAAACTCTCAAGGCATAAACAATGGCTAACAACTCCAAATCATGCGTCACATAGTTTTCCTCATGCCTTCTCAACTTTCTTGAGATGTAAGTGATCACTCGACCGTCCTGCATCAAGACTCCACCTAAGCCTTCCTTGGATGCGTTAGTGCATACCAAGAAGTCTGCATCCATGTTAGGGACCTTCAGTATTGGTGTTGTCGTCAATAGCTTCTTGAGCCTCTGAAATGCCTCCGCGCAATTCTCGGTCCAAACAAACTTTTTGTTCTTCTTCTGCAATTCCATAATCGGATTTGCTATCTTCGAAAACCCTCGACAAACTGTCGATAGTATCCCGCTAGACCTATGAAGCTATGCACTTCGGGGACATTCGTCAGCGCAGACCATTCCATAATAGCCTCATCCTTTGCTGGATCCACAATGATACCTTCATCGGAGATGACATGCCCTAAGTAGTGAATCTTTGATTGATAAAAAGAGCATTTTGACAGCTTCCCAAACAATTTATTCTCTCATAGACACTATAGCACCAAGCACAGGTGCTCGTCATGCTCCTCCATCGTCCGAGAGTAAACCAAAATATCGTCGATGAATACTTGGACAAACCTGTGCAAGTACTCGCGGAACACCCCGTTCATCAAACTCATAAATACCCTTAGGGCGTTCGTCAGCCCAAATGGTAAAACAATAAACTCGTCTTAAAGGCGGTCTTAGGGATTTTATCCTCCTTGATCTGTAACCTGTGATACCCTGATCTCAAGTCGATCTTTGAAAACACCGTCGCACCCTTCATCTGATCAAATAGATCATCAATCCTTGGCAATGGATACTGATTCTTGATCGTTGCTTTCTTCAATTAACGATAGTCAATGCAGAGTCTCCATGACCCATCCTTCTTCCGTATGAATATAATAGGCGCACCCTATGGTAACACACTTGGACGTATAAGTCCTAGGTCCAACAACTCCTTCAGTTTCATTTTCAACTCCTGTAACTCCAGGGTCGACATCCGATAAGGCGTTCTTGCTATCGGTTCAGTTCCCAGCTTTAGGTCGATAGTAAATTCCAACTCCCTCTCCGGTGACATCCCATGTAACTCCACAGGGAAGACATCTTCAAACTCTCTCACCACTGGAAGGTGTTCTAGACCTTCCACTACTCCCTTCTCGTTTAAGACAAGGATCTCATAAAACTTACATCCCTTGTGCATGCTCTTCAGTAGCTGTAAGGAAGAGATGAATCTTAGGGAGACTCCCTGGTTCCGTCATCGACCAAGCTCAACCATATCATCTTATAGTCGAGTATCGCATCATGTGATTCCAACCAGTCCATACCGATCACTACATCATAAGACCCTAAGGTTGTGATGTACAGATTGGCCCTAGTGAAAAAATTTCCCATGTTAAGGCTCCAACCCATAACCTTCCCACCAACCTTTTGTTTGGCTCCCAAATCCATTTCTACAAAGCTAAACTCGCCCTGTTTGACTGCCTTTACCTTAATTCTTTTTAGCGCTACACTAGAAATAAAACTCTCTGTAGCACCTTGATCTATCAAAATACTAAGGGTATGGTTAGCGATGATACCTGACATCTCGAGAACAGTCGACTGGTGTTCTCCCTGACGGTTATTCACCGCTGCATGAATCCGATGGGCCTTCCCCAAATCCCCCATGGTAGTGGGTCCAGATGATCCAGATGCTTTGGTCCTATCCACTGGGTCATCATGTTGGTAATGTGGCTCTCCACATGTCCAACATCCTTTATTTGGTCCAGTAGTCCTGGTACCTGAAGTAGAAGCTGACGACCCACCGTCCTGGAAGCCTCGTCTATTCTGCTGAACAAGCCTAAACTTCTGTTGCTGCGGTCAACGCTGCTGCTGGTGCTGAGGTCCTCGATAAGGAGTCCTCTACTGAGGTGCTAGTCACTGAGGTGTAGTGAAAGCGGGTCCTATCTGGAAGCCTCGATATCCTAATGAATGTCTAGCTGGTGTCTGATGCTGCTGCGCACTAGATGACACCTGTCCTGTTGGTCTCGCTGGATTCCTGCTCTAACCCCCGCTAATAAGCTCCTCCTCTGCTATGAGGGCCTTCTGGACAACATCATGCAAGGTTTGAGGCATCATAATCCTAACCTTTGCACGAATGCTGACATTAGGGCCAAACACGAACCCGTTGACCTTAAGTTTCTCAGTATTCAGGTGTGGAGCATATCGAAGCAGATCCATGAAATGGGCCTCGTACTCGGGCACTGTACAGTCTCCCTATCGCAAGGCATTGAATTCATTGAGCTGACGCTCAATGAATTCCTCAGATAGATACCTCTCTTGGAACTATTCCTCGAACAGTTCCCATGACACATCTTCGACGACCATGTTCAATTGTGGTAGGAGCGTCTTCCACCATAGAAGAGCGCTCCCCTTCAGTTGAAAGACCGCCATGCATACCTTCATGTTGGAGGTATATTCGTGAAGTGCAAAGCACATCGCCATATTCTCCAACCACGCCTCGGTGGCTGCACCGTCCGGGGCACCAAGAACTCGGGAAATTTGACCTTCTCGAGCTCACGGTGAATGCTACCAGTACCGATCGGAGTGCATGGTAGACCCTCAAGAGGTGCCGGTGCCCTGGCCTCATCTCTATCCAAACGGATGATGAGTGCCCCAAAAATCCTCTGAAAGGACCTCATCAACCCAACCACATCACCCACCGCTATCTATTCCTACCCGACAACCTGTTCATCTCCCTGGGGGTTAGACTCCTCAGGCATGGATACTATTGGGGGCATCACGCCTCCTCCGCTAACACCCCATCGTTTGCCTCCACGACGTACTCTAACCATGATTACCTGCACAAATACAAATCAATTTAATTAGCAACCTTATAATCAAACATCTAATCAACGGGAGATGTAGTGATCCTAGGTTGTGGGTCGAACCTGCTCTGATAGCATATGTAACGATCCCTATCGTTACGACTACATGCGACGCAAAGCATGTGCACATATTCTTTTTTTTTTTTAGAGTAACAATGACAACAATTTATCAACACAACTTGACAACGAACACAACACACTCAAATCAAGCAATAGACATCAACAACCCAACATACTAGCGCATCATGCAACTCAACGAAACATGCGATAATCAATTAGACAAAATAAAAACGACTAAGCTAACTGCCAACATAAGATCAATCCATGCAACCAACATCCACGACACATTTGACTAGACACATGTGACTAGAACCCTTATGGCGAGTGAGAACAATCACAAAACGTTACCGGACAAAGTACCAATCATCAAAAACAACAACCACTTCCCCCTCTATGGGGAGCGCATGACCCAACCAAGTTTCAAATGTGCTTATCTATCGACGGGTGCAACGATTCCTTTTAGGGAATCAAGTCGCCACATTGTGACAAGCACACTAAAATTCCAAGTGCAAACATAAAAGCTCTAAACCATCAACCAGTACCTAATATCCAACCTTTTTGAAATCCAGTTTGCACTGACATACATTATATGAGATGATAAAGAGAGCATTGTAATCAATCTTGTGCAACGTAACTACACTCAAGACAGGGTAAAATATTGCAACCATCTAGACGTACCTCAATACCATCTTGCCATCAATAACTTATTCTAGCACAATGTATCTTACCTCATCCAAATGTTAACATACATAACCACCTTCAAGTAACATTTACCTTTCATGAAAAAAAGACATAATTAAATAACACTTTCCCATTAAAATAGAAAATTCTAAATAACACTCCTCATTAAATAACAAATTCTAAATAACACTTCCTCATTAAATTAACAATTTCTAAATAAGACTTCCTCGTTAAATTAGCAATTTCTAAATAACACTTCTCATTAAAATAATAGTTTCTGAATAACAATCCTCGTTGAAATTCCACATGCATACATACCAAAATTTTATAAAACTAAGATTATTAAAGTTAAAATACAGACTTTGATTATTATTTAGTTAATTTAAGGATAACTATCAATGCAAGGGATTCCCCACTAAATCTTTTCTTACCTAGTCACCGCAACAATGATCATATAAATTCAATTTAACAATCATCATATCAGAATTCCATCACGCCGTTCAAAATTATCGCAGCAGTGATCAATTAAATTAATTTAAGGATAGCAACGAATATATAAGGAATATATAAAGAATAACACGATTTGTCATACATAGATCCACATAGAATATCAACGCAGTGATCAACACCGAATATCAACACAATGATCAACACATAATATCAACGCAGTGATCAACACATAATATATAAAGAAGGACAACGATTTTCCATACAATGATCAACACAGAATATCAACGCAGTGATCAATACAAAAATTATAAAGAATGACAACGATTTGTCATACATAATATATAAAGACTATCTACGATTTGTCATACAGACCTTTTATGCAGAAAATACTGGTGGACGAATTTCAGGAGTTTTTTTTGTGTGTGTATATAACCATTGAATACGTGGGTATGAAGAAAGGTTCCCATGATGCCATGTTCATAATTTCTGTGTAGTACATTTTATCACTATGATAATTAGACAGGTGTTTAAACTAATTTTTTTTTACCCGTATGAGTCTATGAGATATGATATAGACTTAGCCAATGTTAAACTAAACGATGTTAGTATCAGTTGTAACTAGTAAGTAGTTCTTAGTCTAAATTGAAAATTATTTTTCTAATAAAGAGGCAATTCCGATCCCGCTATTCACTGCAGGATACTAGGTGCATACAGATCTTAATATTGCTTCATTTTTCTTTGAGGAAATTAGAAGACGTTTGTTGAAGATTGACTTGGGGATCGAGAGACTCATTCAAAGATTGGCTTCAGTCAAATAACCCATCAAAATTACATATTTAGCTTATAAACATAAACCAGAGAGAAACAATTCAAATAAACCAAAGAGAAATAATTCAAAATAAACCAGAGAGAAACAATACACAGTAAACTGTAATGAAAAATCAATATTGTAGTTGTGAAATATCATGTATACGGTAATGCAAAACATTCCTGTGAATGTGATCTATCGCCATCGCTCAACCATTCACTCAAAAATCACAGTAATTGCTCAACCATTCACTCAAAAATCACAGTAATCGCTCAACAAAAATGTTGAAAATCGCTCAACAACATCACAGTAATTCGCTCAACAAAATTACTGTAAATCGCTACTGACGGGAGGCGTTACAAGACAAAATGAGTTTTAAGAGAATAAATCACAACAATCGGAGAGGATAAGGAGGGAATAAACACCCAGGAGAGAATTCCTTGCCGGGCAGAAAAATTATCCTACACTTATTATCCATGCACAGGAAAGCAGGGCATTTGAATCTAAATCTTTAACATTGGAGTGAAAGATAGTCAATTCGGCTCCTGGCCGATTGCTCAAGCACGGACTAATAACTTAAAGGATAAGGAACAGAAAATAAAAACACAATTTCTCCTCGTATATAAAAAAAAAAAACACACAGAAGTCATTTACATTCGGAGTTTGGGTTCGCCATTGGAAATCAAATCAAAAGTATAGTGAGCATAAGGTTGGGATAACTTTGAATTCTCTGATCATAAAACATTGGGCTCTTCTAGACAAATTTGCTAAAAGAAAAAAAAATGAAATCTCTAGATAATATTATGCTGAATAAAACAAAAAATTTAACACAATAGAAGGAACTTAACTGAAGGCGCAAGAACATAATTTAACTACCATTCAATACAAATATTCACATTTGTATCGTAGCTAAATGTGAATGCTCCGAAGTCGTTGTCCCACGTGCGCTCTGTCCATCTCTCGCTTACCAACCGATGTGACCTCACCAGTACCTCCCAGCCAACGCTAGGGGTACTCTTCTTCTCCTTGATCCCCCCAAGCCGCAAAGGGGCCACACATACAATACCATAGAATGCTAGCTCCCATCTCACCTCACAAGGTCGAGCGACCACACATTACCCGAGCTGGGTATCCCAACTCCCATAAGAGAAAGTTCAGTCAAGATCAAATTTCAGCAGCGTAACGTTACACAAGCCAGATGTGATCCATAATCCACCTTCGCCATCTCTTTTATAGAATTTCTTAGTCATTAGTTTCCCAAACCCTCATTAGATTCCTTTTTCATTTATTTAATTAGGAAAAACCTCCCCCATACACATGTCACCCGATCCCCTAGTTGCACCAGAAAATTAATTTTATTAATTAATTAAATATTCATATTTCTCTCACCCACCTAAAAGCATTCCTAAAAACACTCCTCGGTGTCCCAATATTCCCTTACAATTCTTAAATGACTTATGCCTTAATTCCTAGTTGAGATCATAAATAGAAAGTCTCAAATGCTAGATTCCTTACTAAGTTGGACATTCCCCCTTTTTTTTAAGTTTCCCCTTTTCTTTTAGTTTCATTTTCTTTTAAGTCCACCCCTCCCCCTTTTTCCTTTTTAACTAAAAAACAATTTATCAAGTGTAGATAAAAACAACCATTTACCCTTTTAATAAATTTAATCCTCCGTCATAATTTTTACTTTAATAATTAAAGTTTGAATTTCTTACCCCCCCTTCTTGTTATATGTTTATTTAGTTTTTCTTTATCCACAAGTTCTACTTAGACCTAGGTTTTAATTTCACTAGGTTGAGTGACAATTTTGAAGGGAACGTTTAATTATTAAACTTTACTCATACCACCATCTATTTTAAGGTCAACCAGGTCCTAAGGAGGCATAATTTTCTAGGCACTAGGTTTATTAACTTATCATAGTTAAAATCACGACGTGCCCTTCAAGACGCGCTACATGCTCCAAGGGTGCTACTCGCCTCTTTCCGTTTTATTTGCACGACGTTCCCTTCAAGATGCACTACGTGCTCCAAGGGTGCCACTTGCCTCTTTCTGTTTTATTTGTGCAACGTGCCCTTCAAGACGCACCACGTGCTCCAAGGGTGCCACTCTCCTCTTGACTGAATTTGGTTGATGTCAAATCCCTGGAGTCAATACTCCATCGGATAATCTTATGGGAGACTAAGGGCCTCTAAGGAATAAGGACCCTTCCTTATTGTGCACCCCTTAGAATCATCGTGAGCGACTGTCACAGTCTGCCCTCACGACATTGTGGGTCTCTTGTACTAGGTAATCGTTAACCTATAGTTCGAGCCACGATGGGAGTGCTAGTAGGCTGTGGCAGGGCTGCTACCACACCTCTCCCTCAATGTATCTGGTTGTCGTGCATGACCCCTTTACTCCAAATGTGAGTCTGGTCGACAAGTTATCATCAGCCTGCATCCATCAACGAATCATGTCAACAATAACAATCAACATCATAATATCTAATCATATGTAGATATGTCACATCAACAACATTGAAACCCTAACAGTCCACTCTTTGACTCATTCTGGAGTCCAAGGGGTTTCATCGATGCCTCGACATCCTCAACGTACATAGTCCTGCATACTTAGGAGAACCCAGTCAATAACACCTGTCTATAAAAATACAACAAAATAACATATCATCAAATCCATGATATCCCATAATCATAATCAAAACAACCAATAGTATAATGACCTGGATCACTTGCACGCAAGTGTCCTCAAAGAATAATTTCGCTTAGTGTGCGCAAGAGAGGGATGTTACAGTTTTATGCGCATGATAGCCCGTTGGAAAGGTATTTTCGAGAACTACACATTATTCCATCAAACTCCGACTCAGTCTACAGTTTGACTATGGAAAGCCAAAAAAACATTGTCTAGGGCCCCAAAACGACCCTGGAAGTACAAAAAGATGTACTGACATGAAAACTTACAAAATAAGCCAGTTGGATTAGGTGTGCGGCCACCAATCTCCACCTGGAAGCTGTGTAGGGCTTTAAACATCCCTGGAAGTGTAGAACCCACAATTACAAAGAATTACAGAAGAATGTGTTGAACTAAAAACTGTCAAGAGGAGGTAGTTGGAATAGGTGGGTGGCCACCACTATCCACCTGAATCATTCCTCCCCCCTTTGGAAAGAATGGTATCCATTGCGTTGAGTGCCCACATTATGTGAGGAAATTTCTATTGAATTTGGCTTTGGGCGAGCCACTTGCCTTGGTGCAGGAGATGCCTTGCCTTGATAACCCGATAAAGATAGATCCTCTGTTGGTGAGTGCCCTTGACCTGTGTGTCCACTATCTAATGAGTGGATTCCTATTCCATGCAGTCAAGGTTGAGATATTTTGGTGTCAAATGTTCTGCGATCTCCATGGTGTCCAATAATGGTGCAAAATATGGCCGGAGGAGGTCCACATTGAACATTGGGTGCAAGCCAAGGAAGGGGGGAGTTTTGACTCAAAATCATTGTCACCCACAACCTTGGTGATAGTGTGAGGCCCATAGCGAAGTGGACGGAGCTTCTGATGGGGCCCGGTAAGGTGTTCTTTTTGAAAATGTAACCAGACCTTGTCTCCCACTTGAAACTTGTGCAGTACCTGATGTTGATCATGGCACTTCTTGTACTTAGCATTGGCTTTCTGCAAAATCTCATGGACCTGTTGGTGGATGTGCTGAATCCGCTCAATGAATCTGGTGGCTTTGTCAACCTTAGATTGAACATGGGAAACAACTGTCTGTGTGGTTGCAAGAGGTAGTTCAACATCAATGGGACCCAAGGGTTGGAATCCCAGCCCCACCTCAAGGGGATATGGTCAGTGGAGCTATGGAGAGCCCTGTTGTAGTTGTGATGAATATAGGGAAGACTCTCATCCCATGTACACAAATGATTAGAGTTATACATGCGCAAGATGTGCACAATCATCTGATTGATGACCTCTATTTGGCCATCATTTTGAGGGTGGAAGGTAGTGGATTTAGTGAGCTTGGTATCCAACAGTGACCAGAGACTCGACCAAAATCTGCTAAGGAACCTACTATCTCGATAAGAGATGATGGTCTGTGGTATCCCAAAATGGACCCACATGCATTCGAAGAAGAGATTGGTAGTATCTATCGTTGTGATGCTCTTCTTGCAGGCTGTGAGAATGGCCATCTTCGAAAATCGATCAACCACCACAAATACATAATCATTGCCTTGGTTGGTGGACAGAAGACCAGACATGTAATCCATTGAGATGGATTTCCAAGTCCTCTTGGGAGTAGGAAGAGGGTTGTATAAGAATTGCTTCTTGATGGATGGATTGCTAATGGCATAGGCAGTGAAAAATCTGATATACTTGTTGATGTCCTATCGAAGTTTTGGCCAATAAAAATGTTTCTGTAGAACAATCACAGTTTTCTCCATGTGGAAATGTCCTACCATCCGACTGTAGTGAGCCTCCTAAGTCAGCTTTGCACGCTCGCTTGCAGGAACACAGAGATGGCCCAGATGGAAAAACAATCCATCATGAATGTGAAAATCGGTGACATTCGCGCCTGTACCCAAGCTCTGATAGGTGGTGGTGAAGTCGAGATCTTGCTGATAAAGTTGGGGCCACTCAGATGCCTCATGCCCACATGAATGGAGCATGGTGGTGAGTGCAACTACAGGAGGTCGTCTGAGGCAATCAATGACACGATTTTTGCTCCCTGTCTTATACTTGATATTGAAATGGAACAGCTGCAGCTATGTGGACCACTTTTGATGGCGACCGTTCTGCAACTTCCCTTGTGTTTGTATGAACTACAAAGACTTGTGATCAATGTGGATGATTGTCTCATTTCGTAGACTGTAATGTTTCCATTGACGACAGGCTTGCACAATGGAATAAATTTCCTTGTCATAGGTGGGGTATTTCCAGATGGTATATGAGACTGTCTCACTATGGTATGCTATTGGATGACCGTGTTGAGTGAGAACTGTGCCTACAACATAGTCATATGCATCAATCTTAATCTTGAACAATTGTTGCAGATCAGGTAAGGAGAGTATTGGAGTTGAGCACAAACGATGCTTCAGATCATCAAATGCTCGTTGTTGTGCCTTTCCACATGCAAACTTTTCCCTGCCACCGCCCTTGGTCACTTGGCTGAGGGCCCATGCAATATGGGAGAATCCCAACACAAATCGTCAATAGAAGTTGGAAAGTCCCAAGAAGCTCCAAAGCTCAGTTAGTGTGGTCGAGGATGGCTAATCACATATGACTTGGATCTTGACTAGATCCACATATAACTCATGCTCATCAACAATGTAGCCCAATTATTGGGCCCTGTTCATGCCAAATGAGCATTTTTACAAGTTGGCATATAGCTTGTGCTGCCGGAGAGTGCTCAAAACTTGTTGAATATGTTGCATGTGGTTCTTCCAAGTTTTGTTGAAGATGAGGATGTCATCCAGATATACCACCACAAAAGAGTTGGTGAAGGGTCTCAATACATCATCCATCAACCTCATGAAAGTGATTGGTGCATTTGTTAAGCCAAAGGGCATGACTAACCATTCGAAGAGACCTTCTTTAGATTTGAAAGTTTTCATCCATACATCAGTCGGTTCAATGGGAACCTGGTGGTAGCCAGAATTTAGGTCAATCTTGCTGAAGAACTTTCCCCCCTTGAGTTGGTTAAGAAGGTCATCAATTCGGGGAATTGGGTACCGGTTCCTTACTGTGATTTTGTTTAATGCTCTGTAATCAATGTAGAGCTGCCAGGTCCCATCTTTCTCTTCACCAGTACAATCAGGATTCCACAAGGGGAGGAGATGGGTAGGATGTGCCCCTTTTGAAGAAACTCTTGGATTTGACGCTTGATTTCGTCATTTTCCATCAACGAAGGATGATAGACTAGTCCATTAGGAAAAGGTGCACTGAGGGTTAGATCAATTGGATGATTGACTTGGCAGTGCGTCGGTACCCTAGTGGGTGAGTAGAAGATGTCTATGTACTCTTCCACGATCCTATCCACTTGCTTTTTCTACAAAGAGAAGCTATGTGTAGAGGCCATGGATGTGGTAGCGACCTTTTGCTTACTGTGAGCATGGATCACAAAGAAGATGAACTTCCCGGTCTATGAAATGACCTTACTGCATTTCCTAGCAGAGATTAAAAAAATATTGGTAGGAGACACTACCTCTGGTATCCTATACAATTGTCTACCCAAAGTAATAATAACATTGCAGAGTATAGACTCATACACAACATGTCGCTTCCACAAATATGGTTGTCCTAAAATAACATCACAAACTTCAAGGGGAGAAATATCACACAATACCTCGTCTTTGAAGGGCTTGATGTCATAGGGCATATGTCACAGTTGGCTAACACAAAGATCTCTTCCTTGGCTGATCCAGGGGATCAAATTTTGCTCACAATTCAAAGTGCTCAGAATCGCTTCGAAATGAACAGGGACGTAGCCCTCATCGTCACGAACCCAACACACTTCAAATGGGTTCAAAGGAACACTGTACGAGGGAGATATCACGTTCTGTTCGATTTGCCAAACAGGCAAATTTTTTTTGACTGTATAGTCCGTACATATGACGTGGCAGGGGCCATACACTGACATGGATGACCATATAGATGACATGGAAGTAGCTGACATGGCATGATGCTGACGTGGCAAATGTTGAATTGGCAGTTTGTTGACAAGACACGTGGGCGAATCAATTGACGACACGTGTCCTCATTTGAGTGAATGAAATGGTGCCACGTGGCACCCCCTTTGGTTGGTAGTTGGAAAAATTTATTTGGAGTCCACAGGACTCGACCCCGCGAACTCCGGGCAGAGAAAATCTTTGGCAAAGGCCACCAACCGACGCGACCCCATAGTGTTTCTTAACACTATATGGTTTCACAATTATTTAAATTGTACCTTGTTTCATTTGGGCGCGGGGCTGGGATGGGGTTTATCCCCAACCCCCGATTTTAACACACTTTCCATGTGACCACACCTCTCCAAAAACCGCGCGCGCCCAAACGGTTACATCCGCCACTTGTCCAGAGCTCATGCCATTTGGGCATTGGAGCCTTTTGCGCGCTAAAAACTTGGCCACATGGCCCCATGCACCCAACACCTCCGAATTTGGGGGCCCAAGATTTGCTAACGGTGCGACATTTTCACACCAATCACGAAATGCGCATGGGTGTTGGGTTTAGGGATGGAAAATGCCTAGAAGCTAGGTTGGACACATAGAGGTGCGTTTTGGTGAACCAAAAACATCAAGCTTGAAGGGGAAAACTTCCAGGAAGCATATTTTCTTCATTTTTTGGCCAAATCAGGTGCCGAAAAAGCCTAGCTAGGGGTTTTTGGACATTTTGGAGCCATTGAGCCATATATTTGGCACTTTGAGCACTATAAAGCACTGATTTTAGCACTTTGAGAAAATAATATAAAAGATCCATTGGAAGTTGGACCAGGAGATGTAGCCCAAGAGAGGGGTGAACTCCTTTATCATTTGTTGTGTTATGTATTTATTGTTCATTGTTATTTACTGGTTATTATCTGCACCTTGAATGTGAAAGTTTCTTTAACTTATGTGTTTGCAAATTGATCCTTTTGCCTAAGCACACTTAATTTAAAACTTGCAAATATTTCAAAGTTACAAGCCTCTTCATTTTTAGATCAAGTTGGTATCAGAGCATAGGTTTTTGAAGGCTTGATTATTTGCAAGTGTTTGTTTTCTGATGCTCACAATGTTGAAGCTCACAAGAGGAGAAGGTCAACATGTGGAGCCAAGTTCTTAACTTTCAAGAAGAAGGACTATACAATCACCTCAAGTTTCAAGGAGGCATTCACCAAGTATGGCTCATGTAGAGAGTCATGAAAATCTTCCTTCTGAAGATGAAGATTTCAAAAAGGCTTTCATGGATATGACAGAAATGGTGAAAATCTTATTTGAAGAAAGGAATGCAAGATTGCAAGGTGAAAGCTCTAATCCTGCAAAGGACAAGGGAGACAATGGTGATAAAACTCTAAAAGGAAATGGAGGGAATGGTGATACTCCACCTCCTTCACCTCCATATTCCACTTCTTCTACCATTTCACAACCACCTCCAAATTCTCCAAAGGGACATGGTAAAATTCTCCACAAATTCCTTTGTTAAAGCTTGATATCAAATTTGAATTGCCAATGTACAATGGAGAGGTAAATGTTGAGAAATTAGATAACTGGATTCGTCAGATTGAAGTGTATAGTAGAATACAAAGAATTCAAGATGATGAAACTAAGATTCAACTTGCTTCTTTAAGATTGGATAGTGCAGCACTCATTTGGTGGGAAGCCAAAACTCAAGAGGACATGAAGAAACACGGTAAAATTTTATCCGCTTGGAATGATTTCATTGTTGCAATTAAAAATCAATTTTATCCATTAGCATACATACAGAAAGCTATTATGTATTGGCAAAATTTTAGACAAGCTAAAGGGAAAAATGTGCAAATATTTACTCAAGAATTTAGGAGAAGAGCTTTGGTTTTGGGAGTAGATTTGTCTTCTCAAGAAACTTTACTCAAATACATTGGAGCTTTATAAAGTTACTTGAGACATACAATACTGATGTTTAACCCTTCAAATCTAGATGAAGTTTGTGTTCAGGCAACTCATTTGGAGGCAAGAGGGAGAAATGAAACTCACGAGAGAAGCAAGAAGCCTTTCAGTCATGGAGACAAGGGAAAGAGGAAGTTCAAGGGGAATGAAAAAAAATTGCTTCTGTTAAGAAAGAGGGAGAAAAATTTACATGCAAACACTGTTCAAAAGATGGCCATGATGAAGACCATTGTTGGAAACTTCATCCTGAAAAAAGACCCAAAAAGTTCAGCCACAAAGGGAAGCCAAAGATTGCTGCAACCATACAACAAGATTTAGGTTCCGTTTCGGGTGATGAAACAAAAATTATAGCCATGGGTTATCGAGGTAAGGGTTCTTTTGCAAGTACTAGTTCTTCAAGTAGTAGTAGCCTCAATGAAACTCAACAAGAAAAATAAAGAATAGAGCTTTTTCACATAAGGGTTGTTTCAAAACATACCAAGATAGATACGCTTTTTGATACTGGATCTCAAGCAAACCTCATATATGAAGACACTGTCAAGAAATTAAATTTGGAAACCATTCCACATCCTAAACCATACCCTCTAGGTTGGATATGTGACAATGCTAAATTG
>ML780781.1:889603-906686 GCA_009831015.1 Picea engelmannii
CATGAGAATAAGTATCATTTGTTTAAAAATGGAGTTGAGTACATTGTTAGAGCACATACAAAGAAGATGAATTTGTCACTTGTAAATGTGGGACAAATGAAGAGATTAGTCAATGCTAGTAAGAATTTTGTCCTCTTGATGATCAAACCCAAAGACAATGTTGAAAGGGAATTTTTCCAAGGTTGTGATACAAAGTTGAAATTTGATTTATATGAGGTTGTTAACCAATATGATGGGATGTTTCAAGAACCAAAGGGATTGCCTCCAAGAAGGGGTATCCAACATGAAATACAATTGCAACAAGATTGCCCTCTTCCGAACATTGGTATGTATAGGATGTCAGTCATGGAGAATGCTGAAATAAAAAAACAAATCCAAGAGTTGCTTGAAAAAGGGGTCATAATGCCAAGCACATCGCCATGTGGATCTCCAATTGTTTTAGTGCCAAAGAAAGATGGTACATGGCGCATGTGTGTAGATTTCAGGGCCTTGAACAAGATTATGGTAAAGAATCGTCATCCTCTCCCTAGAATTGATGATTTGCTTGACCAATTGAAAGATGCTAAGTATTTCACTAAGTTGGATTTGAGAAGTGGATATCATCATATTAGGATTGCTGAAGGAGACACATGGAAGCCAACCTTCAAAACAAAGCAAGGTTTGTTTGAGTGGATGGTAATGCCATTTGGACTTTGCAATTCTCTTGCTACTTTTATGAGAGTCATGAATGATGTCTTAAGGCCTTTTATTGATGATTGTGTTATTGTCTACTTGGATGACATTTTGATTTTTTGCAAATCTTGTGAAGAGCATGTTGTGCATGTAAAGCAAGTTTTAGATGTCTTGAGAAAATAAAATTTGTTTTTGAAGATGTCTAAAAGTGAGTTTGGAAAGACCTCACTTGTTTACTTGGGACATATTGTTGGTGGAGGAGAACTGAAAATTGATCCCTCCAAGGTCAAGTTCATATTGGAGTGGTCCAAGCCCAACAATGTGACAGAGGTAAGAAGTTTTTTGGGAGCAACCCAATATTGGAGAAAGTTTATTGCTAACTTTTCTTCAATTGCATATCCATTACATGCAGTGACAAGCATCAAGCAAGTCTTCCAATGGGGAGGCAAGCAACAAAAGGCTTTTAATACTTTGAAGGAGAAAATCAGTTCAACCCCAGTTCTTGCACTTGCAAATTTGAGACAACCTTTTGCAATCCAAACTGATACAAGCCATTATGCAATGGGAGTAGTCCCGTTACAACATGGTAAGCCCATTTGTTTTCATTCTGAAACTTTTAATGGTGTTGTGATTAACTATCCTACTTATGATAAGGAGTTGTATGCATTAGTGCAAACTGTGAAAAAATGGAAACATTATTTGTTGGGAAAAGAAACTATTATTCACACAGATCATCAACCATTGCAATACTTACAATCACAAACAAAGCTACAACAAGCAAGGCACATCAGATGGATGGGTTTCCTACAACAATTCCACTTGGTCATAAGGTATAAGAAGGGCATTTATAACAAAGTTGTTGATATGCTTTCTAGGCCTATTATTAGTGCTTCAGTTATTCTTAAGCATAATCCTATCATGCATGAAAGCTATGTTGAACAATATGCTTTAGATGCTAATTTTAAAGAAGTGTATGCGACTTTGTGTCATTCTAACCATGTTGAGGAATTGGATTACCATGTGCATGATAATCTTTTGTATCATCTTGGCAAGCTATGTATTCCACAGGGTGAAAGAATCAACATTATAAGAGAAGCTCATTCTTCTCTTATTGCTGGTCACTTTGGTGTAGGCAAGACGGTGGCTAATTTGCAAAGGTATTGCTATTGGCCTAAAATGAATGAAAGTGTTTCAAGATATGTAAGAGGATGTTCGTTATGTGCTACAAGTAAGCCTAGAAATAGAAAGTTGGGTTTGTATACTCCGCTTCCAGTTCCTTCTCGTCCTTGGGAAAGCATTTCCATGGATTTTGTAGGAGGTTTACCTATGTGTAAAAAAAATCATGATTATCTTTATGTTGTGGTTGACTGTTTAAGAAAAATGTGTATTTTGATGCCTTGTAAGAAGCAGGTTACAATTGAGAAAATGACACAAATGTTCTTTCAACATGTTTGGGTACATTTTGGGTTGCCTAAATCCATTATTTCTGATCGAGATTCTTGATTTATTGGGAACTTTTGGTCAAGTTTATGGACACTCATGGACACCAAACTGAAAAAGAGCACAACTTTCCATCCACAAACCGATGGTCAAACAGAAGTGGTTAATAGAATAGTGGTGCATCTTCTTCGTGGTTATTGCAGTAAGCATCATAAACTTTGGGATGAGCATTTACACTACATTCAACATGCTTACAACCGGGCTAAGCACTCTTCAACTCAAACATTGACATCTGAAGCATGTTTTGGCTATTTGCCCAAATGTCCTTTATATTTTATCTTTGGGAAATATATTATTATTGATGGTCAATATGACATTGATAGGGCAGAAAATTTGATTGAACAATTTCAGTTGATACATCAAATGATACAAGAACAGTTGGAAAAGAGTCAAGCCAAGTACAAGAAAAGACATGACAAGCATCATGTTGATCACAGTTTCCAAGTTGGAGATGAAGTTTGGCTTTACATTAGCAAAGAGAGGCTTAAAGGAGAAGGCAAAAAACTAAAACCAATTAGATATGGGCCTTTCAAGGTTCTTGAAAAGATTGGTAACAATGCCTTCCATTTGGATTTGCCTCCTTATATGCAAATGTATGCAGTTGTCAATGTTGAGAATTTGAAATTGTATGAGCCTCCTTTGATTGATGATCAAGGAGAGCATGTTCAGATTCCTTCTATAGATGATTTCTCGCCAGAATATCTTACAGAACTGCACGAAGACACAATCCTTGACAGGAGGATGAGAACTTCAAAACGAGGAAATGTGGAATACCTTTGAGTTGGTCTTAAGGACACAAATCCAAGCAAGGCCAAGTGGATTGAGGTTTGGAAGGTGAGGGAACTATACCCTCATCTTTAGATAGAATGAAAGTAGTCTTTTGGAGGTCCAAAAGCTTCCCAATGGGGAGGAGTGATCCAGGTGATCAAATTTTGCTCAAAATTCAAAGTGCTCAGAATCGCTTCAAAAAGAACAAGGACGTAGGCCTCATCGTGATGAAACCAACACACTTCGAACGGGTTCAAACATACACTGTATGAGGGAGATATCGCGTTCTGTTCGATTTGCCAAACATACAAAAATTTGCTGACTATACAGTCCGTACATATGACGTGGCAAGGGTCGTACGTTGACGTGGATGACCGTACAGATGATGTGGCAGCAACTGACATGGCATGATGGTGACGTGGAAAGTGTTGAATTGGTAGTTTGTTGACAAGACACATGGGTGAATTGGCTGACAACACGTGTCCTTGTTTGAGTGAATGAAATGGTGCCAAGTGGCCCAGTCGTGGGTTGCCACATGGCACCCCCTTTGGTTGGTAGTTGGAAAAATTTATTTGGAGTCCGCAGGACTCAACCCCACGATCTCCGAGCAGAGTAGAGCTTTGGCAAAGGCCACTAACTGGTGTGCCCCCATAGTGTTTCTTAACACTATATGGTTTCACAATTATTTAAATTGTACCTTGTTTCATTTGGGCGCGGGGCCGGGCTGGGGCTTAGCCCCTACCCTCGATTTTAACACACTTTCCATATGACCACACCTCTCCAAAAACCACACGTGCCTAAATGGTTACATCCCCCACTTTTCCAGAGCTCATGCCATTTGGGCATTGGAGCCTTTTGCGCGCTAAAAACTTGGCCACATGGCCCCATGCACCCAACACCTTCAAATTTGGGGGCCCAAGATCTGCTAACGGTGCGACATTTTGGCACCAATCATGGAATGCATGTGGGTGCTGGGTTTAGGGATGAAAAATGCCCAGAAGCTAGGTTGGACACACAGAGGTGTGTTTTGGCGAACCAGAGACAACAAGCTTGAAGGGGAAAACTTCAAGGAAGCATATCTTCTTCATTTTTTGGCCAAACTAGGTGCCGAAAAAGCCCAACTTGGGGTTTTTGGACGTTTTGGAGCCATTGGAGCCATTGGAGCCATCTACTTGGCATTTTGAGCACTGTAACACACTGATTTTATCACTTTGAGAAAATAATATAAAAGATCAATTGGAAGCTGGACCAGGAGATATAGCCCAAGAGAGGGGTGAACTCCTTTATCATTTGCTGTGTTATGTGTTTACTATTCACTGTTATTTGTTGGTTATTATCTACACCTTGAATGTGAAAGTTTCTCTAATTGATGTGTTTGCAAATTGATCCTTTTTCCTAAGCACACTTAATTTAAAAATTGAAAATATTTCAAAGTTACAAGCCTCTTCATTTTTAGATCATTGGCGAAGCTAGCCGATGGTGTAGGGTTGCAGGTACGGTGTTATCGCCAGGTCCAGCCGCTTGACAACCTCTGCTGAGATCAGGTTCTTATGACTTCTGCTATCGATAATGAAATGAAGCAGATCCCCCTTTACCCACATCTGTAAGTGAAAGAGGTGTTCCCCTTCCTATGGTTCTTCTGGTTCGTTTGCCTGGACTTTGATGGTAGCGACAATGACATTGGGTTTGGAATTAATAATCTGCTTCCCTCCTTCTGGATTTGATTCGGAGTCAGAATCTGACTCTGACTCAAAAGA
The DNA here is from genome assembly GCA_009831015.1 of Picea engelmannii. NCBI lineage: Eukaryota > Viridiplantae > Streptophyta > Pinopsida > Pinales > Pinaceae > Picea > Picea engelmannii. The sequence continues at coordinate 894,301 of ML780781.1, forward strand.
TTTCAACTCGGCCACCAGTGACTGCTTGGAGCGACATTATTCAGTGTTGTGCCAAGGGCTCTCATGGTATTCACACCACTTTCATGTGTCCTTCTTCAACTTCCCATTACCCTTCTTGTGTTGCGGCTTGGTATTCACACCACTTTCATGTGTCCTTCTTCAACTTCCCATTACCCTTCTTGTGTTGTGGCTTGGACTGGTTTTCTCGAGAGTGGCCATTTTTGCTGAGTTTGTGGGTTGGGGCTGCCTTTGCCCTACTTCGGTTGTGAGAAGTTTGCAGATCCAAACTCTCGCCTCTTCTACTTAAATTTCTGCTCAATCTTGACAACATATCTATAAGCCGCACCTAATGATGCAATGTCCAAAAACTCCATTTTTGTTTGAATGTATCTATGTAGACAACCATGATATTTGAGCACCAGATGTCGTTTAGAGTCTTTGATACACAATTTGGTGCACAGGATATGGAAAATATTGGTGAAATCTGGTACTGTCTGGTCCCTTTCTTGACGTAGCATGGTCCATCTTGTGTATTGGTCCTCGTAGCTTCCAACATGGTAGTAATGTTATTTAATGGAATCCTCGAAGGAATCCCATGTGGGGGCGACCGCAAATATTGCAAATTCCTCTATGGCCCTTTGCTCAGAGTAGGTATCCCACCAGTCCTTAACATGGGGGATGACCTTGAGGAGTGAAAACGTAATATTTTCCCTGTCGAAAAAATTGTGGACCGAAAAGTATCCTTCGAGCAGATTCATTTATTTATCTACAACATCCACATCTATCATTCCTTCAAATAATCGAATATCAAAATTTACTTGTACCTTGAAGGGGGTTGCATGGTCGCTTGATGAAGATGCATCTCATGTGGGTAACCACTGAAGGCTCTGTGCAAAGTTGTCCATCATTTCGTTCCTTTTTCGCACAAGGGCTTCCTCAAGCAACATTTTAAAAGGATCTCTAGCTCCATCATATTTCTTCTCGTCCCCCATGGGTTGTTGTCGGGCTCGATGTGGTCGATCTTGAAAAGGATTGATTGGTTCGAGTCCCAACTTCGTGTACCCAAATCTTGTCAGGGACATGCACGAAGAAAAATAAATGAAGAGCAGATCACTCTTATACCACTAATCTAGATTTATGAGCGGAACGAAATGAATAACAGACTGAATATAATAACATAGAGATACTGAGAACAACAACAAATATCCAATGAGTAATAACTTCCATTGAATAAATAAAATAGGATGAAACTATAAAACTGCAGAATTGAAAACAACTTGCTCAAATGGTGGTAGCTATCTCTGAGAAGAGATGTGGTTGCTACGTGCATCCGTCTGAGAAAAATGATTACAATGAGGCTCCAAAGGCCTTTTAAAAATTACTCATGAATGACAAAACCCTAGACATCCAAAAATATAACCCTAGGAGATGAAACACCAAAAATTATGTGGGGCTCAAGGGGTAAGTTGATACCTCAACTTCCCGGGGTCATAACATTTGCATACGACCTCCATTTTAGGCATGTGATAGCCCAATGGAAAGGTATTTTTGAGAAATAAACATTATGCCGTCAAACTCTCACTTTATCTACAATTTGAATGTGGCAAGCCAAAAAAACACTTTTTAGGGCCCCAAAACGACCTTGGAAGTACATAAAGATGTACTAACATGAAAACTTCCAAAATAAGCTAGTTGGATTAGGTGGGCGGCCACCAATCTCCACCTGGAAGCTGTGTAGGGCTTCATACTGCCCCAGAAGTGTAGAACCCACAATTACAAATAATTACAGAAGAAAGTGCTGAACTAAAAACTATCAAGAGGAGCTAGTTGGAATAGGTGGGTGGCCACCAGTATCCACCTGGATCACTCAAGCATGACGTCAACCCTCCAAAAGTGACATTTTGCCTCTCCTAGGAAATTCGTTTGGGTAATAGGGGTTGGATAAGATCCTCCATGATGCCATGTAAGCCTCCAAAGGCATGTCTTTGTGATCTGATGTGTGGGCCTACAACATTCAACCTGTGGGCTCCTTTCCCCATGGAAGCCCAAGCTAGGCTTGTTCTCCCAAAACTGGCCACCAAGCAAGGTCCTGCAAAACAAAAGGGTACACCCTCCAAAGATATCAAGTCAAAGATATCATGACAAGTGTAAACCACATCTAATAAACAAGGCACCTAAACATGTGCATCAAAACTACCTCATCAATATAAACAAATGCTCAAAGACCCTATACAATTGGCCAAGTTTAAGTATGGGAGGGGTGCCATAAAAGTTATATTGGGTAGACCAAATCCCTCAAGTAGGGGATGCTCCCAAGGATGGCCTTTCAAGGTTATGTAGTGGATAATGAGGTGGAAGGGGTTTAGACTTCATAGGTCGATGAGTTTCATGACATATAAGGGCTCATATTATCACATTTATGGGTGCCTTTGTAGAGGGTGTGTGGCACCTTCGTTTGTGATGAAAAGTTTCCAAGCCCATCCTCTTGTCATTCTTATATTTATTATTATTTTTTTCATGTTTTAAAGAACAAGTTGAAGGCCATTGTCCTGGCTTGATGTCTAGGTAATGACAATGTTATTCAGAAATACCTCGCGGAGATGAGAAGGCTGACTTGTTATGATACCCCCTTTCTCTTAGTTGATTAATTGAGAGACACTACCCCGACTTGGTGACCAAATGATGGTAATGTCATACCGCTAAATACCCATGATCATGATAGGTCGGCTCGTGATGAGACCTCCCATCCTCCAACTAACCCCTTAAGCATTCACTATCATTTATTTTTGTGGGTCCCCCCCACCTTTTTTTTTGTAAGCGAGTGTAGGAATCTGTATTACTGGTAAGTATTATGATACAAAAGTGGGGATCTCGGTCTGTCTAAAAGTAAACCAGACCAGGGGTCCCAACTGCTCGAGCTGATAGTTGCAGTGGATGGTACTGGTCTGCCACCAAGGGAAACTAGACCAGACCTTCCAAACCCAGTTTGGAAATAAACATATACATAAAGAAAAAACTAAAACATCCCCCTAAACAAGAGTTGTAATAGATCTGAACTAACTTATCATTGCCTGACATTACTGCCCTTAGACTAACAAATCATAAAGCCAGAACTATGAGGTGTTTCAACACCTGGGGGTGCTCCTTTCCACCATTCGCTTGGCTCTTGTTATCTTCCTTCGGGGAGATTGTGTGAGTCGTCCTGATTTGGGCTGGCGCGCCTTGTCCATCGATAGGCGTGATGTCCATATGATGAACATAGTGTAGGTACCGGTGGAATTGAGTCGCCATACACTCCAACTTACATTTTTGGTTCTTCTCTACCTCTACTAATAGTTTGATGATATTTTCGAAACTGCTGAGGTGACACAGGATCTCGTCCAACATTCGCTTGTTTTCCCTGTTATCCTCCTGTCTGGATTCTGCCTTCTCTGAATGCAATTTCCCGATCAACATCTTGGTTAGCCAGGCCATCTCTACTGTTTTGTAGTAGAGGGTTTCCCTAGGTCGCGTGGCCCCCATATCAATTACCCAGTCCGCTTCCTGCACCAAGTCATCCCTCTCTTTACCTTTGCAATTGTCTTTTAATTCATTTTCCCACCGTGTGATGACCTTCTTCCCCTTTGGCGCAACTAGAGAGTGGAAGGTGCCCTCCGCTTCTTTCACTGCCTGCTCCATTCTTGTTAATCACCGTGAACTGTCTGGGACTTCCTTCCCAATGGGGTTCCTCTTCCTGCGCATTTGCTTCAGTCGCGCCATCCCGCTTTGTCTACCGCAACTCCTGCTCTGGCTACTCGGACTGTACCTCACTTCACAATTATCCTTACTTTTCCTGCCCTTGACACTATAATAGCCCTTACTGTTGGGATCCTTCTATTTACATCTATTCCTGCTATCCCTCTTCTTATGGGAGTTCCCCCACTGTGAGCCTGTACTTCCAGCCCTGGTTTGCCCGAGGTGGTGAGTGCTTCCATCATTTTTTGCTGTTATGACACGTTTGACCATGATGGTTCGTCCTTTATCCCTGTGTGTTCCCCTACCCTTGCTCGCTTGTGATCTGAATGTGATTCTCCTTGTACCTGTGTTGGGGGATGGTGAATCGTTCCTGGTTATCACCAACCCCTCGTGCCTTACTTCTTCCCTTGTACTTTCCCCACAACTCTTACTCACATATCGACCTTGCTTCCGGTGGCCCACTTGCTGCTTGTTGCGATCTTGCATGAAAATTGGTGGTCAAGTGTTAGGTCACATACACATACCTTTCGAGAGGCCTTGGTATCACATACCTTTTGAGAGGCCTTGCATTGTCCTCCTCGATGTGACTTTCCATGCTTAAACCACCATCACGATATTTAGCCGCGAGATGGCTGCAGTCTGTCCTGAGTTGCCCGCTCATAATGTTGACCCAGGAATCGTCTAGTTCTGTGCCTTCCTTTCCGACCCCCTCATTGGCGAGTTTGTCCGCTAGAGCATTCGCTTTCCTACGCATCCACCACAACTCCAATATTTTCATAGTTCTCAGATGCTTCTGGATTTTATGCAGGGAGTGTGCAAGGCGCTAGTGTCTCTAAACCTTTCCCACTCTTGTGCCATTTTGTAGTATTTTCATCGTGTTGATAACTAGGGTGGAGTCACCTTCCACGATGGTGTTTGTCATCCTTTCTTGGCTTAGAATTTCAAGGCCAAGCTCCAGGGATCCAAATTACGTTGCGTTGTTGGTTGAGTTTCCCTTGCTACCAGCGTATAGTCGGATGATATTACCACCACTGTCTCTGATCACTCCACCTGCCCCTGCTAGTCCCAGATTTCCCTTTGCTGCCTCGTCAAAATTTAGTTTGAGGAAACCTGATGGAGGGGGAGTCCAGCTGTGGGATCCTATTTGGAGTTGCAGATCATGCCCCATAGGTATGTTGTTGCTCCATTCTTTTATATGGAAAAATTCCAGGATGCGGGAATCTTGGTCTGTGAGTTGAGATTTCTCCTTATTGTAGTTGCAGCTCTGCACCATTTCTCTTATTTGAGTGACTATTGCATCCTTTAGCCTTTTTGTCGGTACGCTGACATTCTTGAAGATGCACCGGTTCCTTTCTTTCTAGATTGCCTAGATGATCATCCCCGACGTTAGATTCCAACAAAGGTTCACCATTTCATTTTCGCTATAACTTTCATTCCAGTTTTTGATGGTTGCACTAATGTTCCCCCAGACCCTATTGAATTGGCGGTAGATGCTTGCCGTCCAATCCCAAATTTCTGCCGTGTAAATGCAATCATCGAGGAGGTGATAAGTTGTTTTCTCCTTGACCTGACAGAGATGGCAGCGAGAGGGGCCTGTGAAACCCCTTTTCATAAGGTTCTCCCATGTTAGAATTCGGTTGTGTAGTACTAGCCATTCAAACATTTTTTTATTTTTGGCCATTGGGGACTTTTCCAGATCTTTTCCCATTGTTTCTCCGAATTTTCTTGGTCCTGGCCCGCGATGTAATACCGTGCTTCTTTTAAGTTGAATTCACCCCCATTTTTTCGGCCCCACCTCAATTGATCATATTCTTCCAGGACCCCAATTTTCCTTTTCCCCAATTTCTCCTTCACCTCTTTCATTATTGTTTCGATCTGGACTCTATTTTGTGGATTAAGATTGTCCCAGATCCTCCATCTGGCGCTGCCATCCCCTTGCTTCTAGTAATGATGGATTTTGGTTTTTCCTTGCCCAATCATTTCCTATTGGAGGTCCTCCCTGTCCGGCGTGTCCAGTCTGGGTTCCTGTTGCTATGCGTCCTCTAAGAACCTTGATGTTCTACCATTTCTAACTTCCCAAAAGCTATGATTCTGGATCTAGTTCTCATTGCATCGTGGAAGGTTCCAGATGGTTGATCCCTCCCTTATGCCCATGAATCAAATTGACACCTCGTATTTGATTTTCAGTGCATACTTGGCCTTCTAGAAGTTCTCCCACGACACTGTTTTGTCCTTTACCCATCTCCACCAAATATTTTCCCCGTAGGCCTCGTTGGTTACTTGTGGGTCTTGTAACCCCAGGCTGCCTTTGCTTTTTGGTCTGCAAACCTTTTCCCAAGCCACCAGGGCCCATTTCATTTTTTTTTCTAGCTCCCCGGCACAAGAAATATCTTTGGATGGCTCTTATCTTTTGTAGTATTCCTTTGGGGGCTGGAAACACTGACATCATAAATGCTGGAATTTCTTGTAGAACTGTTTTGGTGAGGATAAGCCTTCTGGGCAGGTTTAGAGCTCTGTATGCCCAATTTTTTACCCTCTCTTGCATTCTATTGATAAATCCTTCCCACACAACATTTTTGCAAGCTCTGTCTGTCAGGGGGATTCCCAAGTATTTCATTGGGAGCGTTTTACATTCAAACCCCAGAATGCTGGCCAAGTTTCTTTGAATTGCCAGATTAGTGTTGAAAAAATATATCATGGAATTGGAGTGATTGATTTCCGCCCCCGAGGATTCTGTGAAGTCTTCTAAGATTCTTTTATAAGCCTTCATTTCCTTTACCGTGGGTGTTCCATGGAGAAGGGTGTCATCAACGAACTGTTGGTGTGTGGAGGTTGGACAATTTTCAAATGGTTTGAGGCCTTTTATTTCACCAACTGCAGTTGCGCTTTTAATGCTTCTGCTGAGTCCTTCCATCATTAGAATGAACAAGAAGGGGGATAGCGGATCCCCTTGTCTGATGCCTGTATATGGACAAAAAGGTTTGGCTGGGGCTCCATTTATTAACAGCGAGAAGCTTGTCATTGAGATAAGAGTGACGATCCATTTGATCTAGTGCTAGTCCAAACCAAAATATTCCAGTGTCTTGGCCATGTAGTTCCATCTTATTTTTTCATAGGCCTTCGCCAGGTCAAGTTGGATTATCATCCCCCCTCTCCTTTGGCTTTTCAGCGTGTGAATTATCTCATGGGCGTGGATGATATTGTCCAGGATTTGTCTTCCTTCCACATAACCCTCCTGTTCCTGTGAGATCAGTGTGGGAAGGAGTGGCTTCAATCTATTGGATATGACTTTGGAAATTATCTTGTAAACTACATTGCACAAAGCTATGGGCCTGTAGCAGTCCAGGGTCCTAGCTTTGTTTTATTTTGGGATTAGAGTGATCATTGTAGCATTTAAAGCTCTCAGGATGGAGGCCGAGCACCTGGAGTCCTCCACCACCCCATAAATGTCATACTTAACCACATCCCAACAGGTTTTGAAGAATTCCACTGTGAAGCCATCTGGGCCTAGGGCCTTTCCATTGGGCATCTCTTGGATCACCTGGTCGATTTCTTACTTTGCGATGGGTTTGCTTAAGCTGACATTTTGATCCTCTGTGACCTATTTGGGGATGTGCTGAGTTATCCTTTGTATGGCTGTGGATCTGTCTTGGTTGGGCTCTTTGGCTATCCCTTGGAAGTGATTGACCAATGCGTTTTCAATGACCTGGTGGGATTCTCTTTCGATCCCGTCATGATCCCTAATCTTCAAGATTTTTTTATGAGATCTTCTTGCAATAGTTGTTCTATGAAAAAACTCGATGTTCCTCTCCCCTTCCTTTAGCCACCTTATTTTGGATTTTTGGCCCCACAGAGTTTCTTCCTGCTTGCATATTTCATCCCATTCCTGGGTCATTTGGATCTCTTCTTTTTTTTGGTCCTCTATGTATTCTTCTTCGATGCAAATTTCCTGGAGCATCCTCATCCTGTCCTCAATACTTTTTTTCCCCTAGTTTATGCTGCCAAAGAATTCCCTGTTCCACTCCTTAAGTTTTTGTTTGATGTACTTAAGTTTCTTGTATAGTTTGAACATCCTTGTTCCTTGGTCCAGTAGTTCCTCCTACCACCATTGTTTGATGTTCTCCTTGAAGGTGGGATGGTCGATCCAAATTTCTCAAATCTAAATGGTCTATTCTTCGGTGTGGTTTGAAAATTCGCTTCCAATTGAACCGACCAATGGTCTGATCGCCCCTAGGGGAGGATGCTGCAGTCCAAAGCTAGTCCTTGCATAATGATGGATTTCGACACCAGGAATCTGTCTATCCTTGTAGCTACTTGGTTGTGAGCTAGTCGTTTGTTGTTCCAGGTGAACTATCCATTGCTGGTTCTGATGTCCACCAGCTCCATTGTGTTGATGAAAGCTGAGAATTCTTTCGCATCTCTGTCCAATCTCCTGGTGCCCCCTTTTTTCTCTGCAAGACTAGTGATGATGTTGAAGTCCCCATCCAGGATCCAGTGGAGGTTGCTGGTTCAATCTCTCATATTCTATAGGTCTAGGAGCATTCTCCTTTTCTCCTCCATCACTTGGGGACCATACACATTCGTGCATAAAATTTCTGTCGTGTTCCCTATGATTTTCATGTTAACAGAAAGTGTATGTCTCGTGGCTTATGTTGCAAGTAGGTTCACCGATTGTGGGTTCCACAAAGTGAGAATGCCTCCTGTCATCTGTTGGCTTTCGACAACCAACATCTTGTACTTACTCCATTGATTTTTATTGATTATTTCCATTTTGTCCAGTGTGCATTTTGTTTCTTGAATGAAACAGAGGTCAGGTTGTTCCTTCCTCAATCTGTTTTTAAGGATTCATTGCTTTCTTGGGCTGTTTAGGCCTCTTATATTTCAAGTTATAATATTCATTTAAACATGTAAGGGGGAGTTGGGGAAGAGATTTTTAATCTTACCTGAGTTTATCAGCAAGGCTCCTAGTTCTTGTAGGGCTACATTGTTTGATTTCCTTCCTTTCTTTCACCTTGCCTGCTTGGGTGAGTGTTGCGGCTTTCCATTACCTATTTTGATTCCTAGGTGTCCTATATCACCATGCATGCGCTTGGTACCTCTGGATTTTTTTTCCTCCCTTAGGAGGAAGAGATATTGAATGCGATCTAGTTGCTCTGCTGGAACATTGTCAACTCCTGCCTTTTCCATTGCTCTAGTACGTTCGAGAGATCTATTCCTTCCATTTCCATGATGTCTCTGAGATCTGGGTCTTTTGTTCCTACCTTTCTTGGTGTCATCTCATCATCTTCGTATACCTCCTGCATTGGGGTGTTGGCGTCTTCGTTTCCTCCTTCCATAGGACTTGCGCTGCCGCCCTGTTCTCCCTTGTCGCTTGGATTTTCCGGGTTCTCATGAGTTGCTTGTTCACTTTTTTTCCCTGGCTTTCATCTTTTCCTTGCCTCCTTCTTCCCCTTGGTTGGGCCTGCCTCTTCCTTCTGTTCTAATCCTAGCTTCCGGGTTGCTTCCTGTTGGGGCCTTTCCTTGTCTTTTATTTCCTCTGCTTTTGTGATTTGGCTTCACAAAACTGTCCTCATCCTGTTGTTGTTTGGTGTTTTCCGGTTCTTGTTTTTTATTGAGAGAACATTCTCTTAGTAGGTGTCCATGTTCATGAAATCTTCTTCATCGAAACGAGATTTTTTCGTAGTCTATGCTCAATATCCATTCCTCATCCCTAAACTCTAGGCTTATGGCTTCTGGGAGCTCCCCCGAGACATCCATTTCTATGTAGATCCTTGCATAGGACGTGTATCTTCCTTTTAATGTTGCTTTCGATGTTTTGACATATTTTCCCAACTTGTTCCCTATTTCTTCGAAGGTGGACGGAAACCAATAATCTAGCGGTAAGGAGTAAATCCTCAGCTAGACTAGGAAATTTTTAAAGGTTTCTTTCTCTGGGGAGAAGTTTTCCTTCCATGGGCGCATGTACAGCCTCGCTGAGGCATGGAAATATGCCACCCCCCCTCAAAGATTTTATCCCTGTCCTCCAGGTTCATAAAGACTGCTATGAAGAAGCCTTTCAATCCTAGGTGGAGTTCAACTTCTCCACTCGACTTCCATTGGTATTTTATCCAGCTGCACAACATTTTTTCTGTGGGCCACAGACCCATGAACTTGCAGATCAATGCATGCGTCTTCATCTGATCCCAGAAGAGTTGCGTTTGGGGGTCTTCCAATATAACTTTGAGGATCAATGTTGTCTTAGGTTTACACAGGTTGTGCCCATCTACCCCACCGAGGTTTTCCGTTTCTTGTGTACCGTTCTGGGTTTCTCTGGCCTCTTCCCCCATGCGATCACTTTTTCCTTGGTTTTCCACATGATTATTTTTCGATCCTGGTTCCGAGGTGCCTGTCAGAGGTTCCTTGAAACCAACGTCGCGCAGACCTTTCCCTCTTTCCACCACTACCTACTTGTAGGAGGGGGTTCTAATCCCTCCCCCTTTGGTAACCATGTTGTCCATTACTGTAACCGCGTCTATTAAATCCTAGCTTGAAAACTTCTCCAGAGCCCTATCTCCCTGATCTAGTTTTTAAATCCTTTGGGACATTCCGTGCAATTTTTCCTTCGAAATGTCATATTACTGTGAGCTTCATCGTGGGTCCCCCTTTTCTTACAAAGAAGCATTTCATTTCTTTCTAAGGAATCCCTAGGCAAATCATCTAGAAGGTCTATATTTAGGCTTTTATCTTTTTAGCCAACAACAATCCCTTTGGGCCTTCACCCCCTTATTCCCATGAAATGAGGTACATGCCCTTCTTGGGTCACTTATGTCAAAGGGCCTAGAAGAGGGAAATATGATGGGAATGTAATGAGTGGAAGGTGGTAAGCATGATCGTGAATGGTACGACAACCCCTCAAGGGACCCCAGTCACAAACCTTCCCCAAAGGTTTGCCACTTACTAGGAAAACTATGACACTCACCAAGGTGAAACAGGGTCAAAAGAATAATGTCCAAGCAAGCATTTTATAATAAAAAAGCAACGTAAATACAACATGTTTGAATGCCTTAAATATTAGGGTGATTACCTGCCACAATACCTGACTTGTACTACATGGAGAAAGACCCATCTGCCTTCCAGAAGCTAGCTGGTGTGGTGGATGCGTTGACAATGGATCATAATGTGGTGATAGAGCGGGCTTCCATATGTGCAAGTGTACATTGCTGGTCATGTGGTCTCTCAGCACTCCATATTTGCAACCTGAGGGCCTCGAGACATGATCTCCTTAGTTATCTCACAAAATGGGGATAACACGGTGGAGGTGCAAAAGATAATGGTTCCTCGGATGGTAAATGACATTCAACAACGTTTTCATCTGCTCTCCATCCCTACGGGTACTGATTATCAGGTATGCCAACATAAGAGGGTTGTCGAGGACTTTTCAAAAACATCATGGAGCTGGATTTGAACCTGGGACACTCGAGTGAGAAATTCCTGCAAAATGCCTTCAAATGCACCCTGAATCTTGACATACCAGCTAGGAGTAGAATCAACATGACAAGAAAGCTCACAAATAGAGGAAACATCCATTTTCTTTCCACAGTCGCAATTTTGATCAAAACCTGCGACATTTTTCTCATGGCCTTCAATGAAACCTCAATTAGCATCGGAATAACTTAGATGCGCACCAAAAAACACACCAAATAAAATTTGAGAGATTTCCACATAAGGGTTCAAGGCATGTCGAGGCATACAATGTCTTTAGAAACACAACATAATAGATCCGAAGTTAATATACAATGTCTTTAGTAACACAACATAACATATCGGAAGTTAACATACAATGTCTTTAACAACATAACATAACAAATCCTAGGTTAATATAGATTTGTACTACTACAAACCTTGTACATAGACCTTCATGATTAGCTTATAAACCGAGAAAGAAAGTGAAATAATTGAATCAAAACTAACTTGGACATAAGAAGGAGAAAAATATGATGAAGCATATGAGAAGAGGGTATGTGAAGCAGTCTATCGCATATTTCCAGGTCTTGACCATTGCTGAATTTACAACACAGAAAACAAACCATTTATTCGCGCTTGATTCCATCCTTCAGTATTAACGAGACTTGTGCATTCCTGATTGTTACTATTAGCACTTGCTGAGCTTCATTTCGACTCTTCCTCTATCAAATAATTCACAATTTCAACATTTTTTTCACTTGCATGCCTTGTTGTCTCTACACCTTTAGTCCTTAAATTACCTAAATCTAACAAAGGTGTGGATCTAGAACTTTCTCTGTCACTTTCCATAGCTAAAAGATCGATAACACCCCTAGCTTTGATGCTATACTCACTAACCAAGAGTAACCAACTAAAGTATCTAAATTTATCTCCATGCCCTTTTGAAGATCCGCGTCCACTGCTTGGGTAGCGAAAATGTGGATACATGTTTCCATGAGCAAGCCTTTATAGCCTAATAATGGCCATCTATATGAGTGGCCCATCACTTTCCTGTAATTTATTTTCATTAATGAAAACATTCAACATAGTACCTACGTACAACATCAGGGAATTTATTTTCATTTATGAAAACATTATGCATAGTACCTACGTGGTGAATTATAATAAAAACTTATTTTTAAATTTTAATATACTTTTAATTTCTAACA
>ML780781.1:906736-925211 GCA_009831015.1 Picea engelmannii
AAGAAAAAACTAAAACATCCCCCTAAACAAGAGTTGTAATAGATCTGAACTAACTTATCATTGCCTGACATTACTGCCCTTAGACTAACAAATCATAAAGCCAGAACTATGAGGTGTTTCAACACCTGGGGGTGCTCCTTTCCGCCATCCGCTTGGCTCTTATTATCTTCCTTCGGGGAGATTGTGTGAGTCGTCCTGATTTGGGTTGGCGCGCCTTGTCCATCGATAGACGTGATGTCCATATGATGAACATAGTGTAGGTACTGGTGGAATTGAGTCGCCATACACTCCAACTTGCATTTTTGGTTCTTCTCTACCTCTACTAATAGTTTGATGATATTTTCCAAACTGCTGAGGTGACACAGGATCTCGTCCAACATTGGCTTGTTTTCCCTGTTATCCTCCTGTCTGGCTTCTGCCTTCTCTGAATGAAATTTCCCAATCAACATCTTGGTTAGCCAGGCCATCTCTACTATTTTGTGGTAGAGAGTTTCCCTAGGTCGCGTGGCCCCTAGATCAATTACCCAGTCTGCTTCCCGCACCAAGTCATCCCACTCTTTAGCTTTGCAATTGTCCTTTAATTCATTTTCCCACCGTGTGATGGCCTTCTTCCCCTTTGGCACAACCAGAGAGTGGAAGGTGCCCTTCGCTTCTTTCGCTGCCTGCTCCATTCTTGTGAATCACTGCGAACTGTCTGAGACTTCCTTCCCAATGGGGTTCCTCTTCCTACGCGTTTTCTTCAGTCGCGCCATCCTGCTTTGTTTGTCGCAACTCCTGCTTTGGCTACTTGGACTGTACCTCACTTCACAATTATCCTTACTTTTCCTGCCCTTGACACTATAATAGCCCTTACTGTTGTGCTCCTTCTATTTACGTTTATTCCTGCTGTCCCTCTTCTTATGGGAGTTCCCCCACTGTGAGCCTGTACTTCCAACCCTAGTTTGCCCGAGGTGGTGAGCGCTTCCATCATTTTTTGCTGTTATGGCACGTTTGACCATGATGGTTCATCCTTTATCCCTGTGTGTTCCCCTACCCTTGCTCGCTTGTGATCTGACTGTGCTTCTCCTCATACCTGTGTTGGGGGATGGTGGATGATTCATGGTTATCATCAACCCCTTGTGCCTTACTTCTTCCCTTGTACTTTCCCCACAACTCTTACTCACATATCGACCTTGCTTCCGGTGGCCCACTTGCTGGTTGTTGCAATCCTCCATGAAAATTGGTGGTCAAGTGTTATGTCACATACACATACCTTTCGAGAGGCCTTGGTCCCACATACCTTTCGAGAGGCCTTGCGTTGTCCTCCTCGATGTGACTTTCCATGCTTAAACCACCATCACGATATTTAGCCACCAAATGGCTGCAGTCTGTCTTGAGTTGCCCGCTCAGAATGTTGACCCAGGAATCGTTTAGTTCCGGGCCTTCCTTTCAGACGCCCTCATTGGCGAGTCTGTCCGCTAGAGCATTCACTTTCCTACGCATCCACCGCAACTCCAATATTTTCATAGTTCTCAGATGCTTCTAGATTTTATGCAGGGAGTGTGCAAGGCACCAGTGTCTCTGAACCTTGCCCACTCTTGTGCCATTTTGTAGTATTTTCATCATGTTGATAACCAGGGTGGAGTCACCTTCCACGATGGTGTTTGTCATCCTTTCTCGGCTTAGAATTTCAAGGCCAAGCTCCAGGGCTCCAAATTTCATTGCGTTGTTGGTTGAGTTTCCCTTGCTACCAGCGTACAGTCAGATGATATTGCCACCACTGTCTCTGATCACTCCACCTGCCCCTGCTACTCCTAGATTTCCCTTTGCTGCCTCGTCAAAATTCAATTCGAGGAACCCCGAGGGAGGGGGAGTCCAACTGCGGGATCCTATCTGGAGTTGCAGATCATGCCCCACAGGCATGTTGTTGCTCCATTCTTTTAGATGAAAAAATTCCAGGATGCGGGAATCTTGGTCTGTGAGTTGAGATTTCTCCTTATTGTAGTTGCAGCTCTGCACCATTTCTCTTATTTGAGTGACTATTGCATCCTTTAGCTTTTTTGTCGATAGGCTGACATTCCTGAAAATGCGTCGGTTCCTTTCTTTCCAGATTGCCTAGATGATCATCCCCAACGTTAGATTCCAACAAAGGTTCACCATTTCATTTTCGCTATAACTTTCATTCCATTTTTTGATGGTTGCGCTAATGTTCCCCCAGACCCTATTGGATTGGCGGTAGATGCCTGCTGTCCAATCCCAAATTTCCGCCATGTAACTGCAATCATCGAGGAGGTGATAAGTTGTTTTCTCCTTGACCTGACAGAGATGGCAGTGAGAGGGGCCTGTGAAACCCCTTTTCATAAGGTTCTTCCATGTTAGAATTTGGTTGTGTAGTACTAGCCATTCAAACATTTTGATTTTTGGCCTTTGGGGACTTTTCCAGATCTTTTCCCATTGTTTCTCCGAATTTTATTGGTCTTGGCCCGCGATGTAATACCGTGCTTCTTTTAAGTTGAATTCACCCCCATTTTTTTGGCCCCACCTCAATTGATCATATTCTTCCAAGACCCCAATTTTCCTTTTCCCCAATTCCTCCTCCACCTCTTTCGTTATTGTTTCGATCTAGACTCTATTTTGTGGATTACGCTTGTCCCAGATCCTCCATCTGGCGTTGCCATCCCCTTGCTTCCAGTAATGATGGATTTTGGTTTTTCCTTGCCCAATCATTTCCTATTGGAGCTCCTCCCTGTCCGGCGTGTCTAGTTTGGGTTCCTGTTGCCATGCGTCCTCCAAGAACCTTGATGTTCTACCATTTCTAACTTCCTAGAAGCTATGATTCTGGATCTAGTTCTCATTGCGCCATGGAAGATTCCAGATGGATGATCCCTCCCTTGTGCCCATGAATCGAATTCACTCCTGGTATTTGATGTTCGGTGCATACTTGGCCTTCTAGAAGTTCTCCCACGACACCGTTTTGTCCTTTACCCATCTCCATCAAATATTTGCCCCGTAGGCCTCGTTGGTTACCTGTGGGTCTTGTAACCCCAGGCTGCCTTTGCTTTTTGGTATGAAAACCTTGTCCCAGGCCACCAGGGCCCATTTCATTTTGTTTTCTAGCGCCCCGCCACAAGAAATATCTTTGGATGGCTCTTATCTTTTGCAGTATTCCTTTGGGGGTTGGAAACACTGACATCATAAATGCTGGAATTTCTTGTAGAACTGTTTTGGTGAGGATAAGCCTTTTGGGCAGGTTTAGAGCTCTATATGTCCAATTTTTTACCCTCTCTTGCATTCTGCTGATAACTCCTTCCCACGTATCATTTTTGCAAGCTCTGTCTGTCAGGGGGATTCCCAAGTATTTCGTTGGGAGTGTTTTACGTTCAAACCCCAAAATATTGGCCAAGTTTCTTTGAATTTCCAGATTAGTGTTGAAAAAATATATCATGGAATTGGAGTGATTGATTTCCTCCCCCGAGGATTCCGCGAAGTCTTCTAAGATTCTTTTATAAGCCTTCGTTTCCTTTCCCGTGGGTGTTCCATGGAGCAGGGTGTCATCAACGAACTGTTGGTGTGTGGAGGTTGGACAATTTTCAAATGGTTTGAGGCCTTTTATTTCACCAATTGCAGTTGCGCTTTTAATGCTTTTGCTGAGTCCTTCCATCATTAGAATGAACATAAAGGGGGAGAGCGGATCCCCTTGTCTGATGCCTCTATATGGACAAAAATGTTTGGCTGGGGCTCCATTTATTAATAGCGAGAAGCTTGTCGTTGAGACAAGAGTGACGATCCATTTGATCCAGTGCTGGTCGAAACGAAAATATTCCAGTGTCTTGGCCATGTAGTACCAGCTTATTTTTTCATAGGCCTTCGCCAGGTCAAGTTGGATTATCATCCCCCCTCTCCTTTGGCTTTTCAGCATGTTAATTATCTCATAGGCGTGGATGATATTGTTCAGGATTTTACTTCCTTCCACATAGCCCTCCTGTTCCCGTGAGATCAATGTGGGAAGGAGTGGCTTCAATCTATTGGATATGACTTTGGAAATTATCTTGTAAACTACATTGCACAAAGCTATGGGCCTGTAGCAGTCTAGGGTCCTAGCTTTGTTTTATTTTGGGATTAGAGTGATCATTATAGCATTTAAAGCTCTCAGGATGGAGGCCGAGCGCCTGGGGTCCTCCACCACCCCATAAATGTCATACTTAACCACATCCCAACAGGTTTTGAAGAATTCCACTATGAAGTCATATGGGCCTGGGGCCTTTCCATTGGGCATCTCCTGGATTACTTGGTCGATTTCTTCCTTTGCGATGGGTTTGCTTAAGCTGACATTTTGATCCTCTATGACCAATTTGGGGATGTGATGAGTTATCCTTTGTATGGTCGCGGATCTGTCTTGGTTGGACTTTTTGGCTATCCCCTGGAAGTGACTGACCAATGCGTTTTCAATGACCTGGTGGGATTCTCTTTCGATCCCGTCATGATCCCTAATCTTCAAGATTTTGTTATGAGATATTCTTGCAATAGTTGTTCTATGAAAAAACTTGGTGTTCCTCTCCCCTTCCTTTAACCACCTTATTTTGGATTTTTGGTGCCACAGAGTTTCTTCCTGCTTGCATATTTCTTCCCATTCCTGGGTCATTTGGATCTCTTCTTTTTTTTGGTCCTCTATGTATCCTTCTTCGATGCAAATTTCTTGGAGCATCCTCATCCTGTCCTCAATACTTTTTTTCCCTTGGTTTATGCTGCCAAGGAATTCCCTGTTCCACTCCTTGAGTTTTTGTTTGATGTACTTAAGTTTCTTGTATAGTTTGAACATCCTTGTCCCTTGGTCCGGTAGTTCCTCCTACCACCATTGTTTGATGTTCTCCTTGAATGTGGGATGGTCGATCCAAAATTTCTCAAATCTAAATGGTCTGTTCTTCGGTGCGGTT
The DNA here is from genome assembly GCA_009831015.1 of Picea engelmannii. Lineage (NCBI taxonomy): Eukaryota > Viridiplantae > Streptophyta > Pinopsida > Pinales > Pinaceae > Picea > Picea engelmannii. Next base: position 911,650 of record ML780781.1, read on the forward strand.
TGAAAATTCGCTTCCAATTGAACTGACCAATGGTCTGATCGCCCCTAGGGGAGGATGCTGCAGTCCAAAGCTAGTCCTTGCATAATGATGGATTTTGACACCAAGAATCTGTCTAGCCTTGTAGCTACTTGGTTGTGAGCTAGTCGTTTGTTGTTCCAGGTGAACTGTCCATTGCTGGTTTTGATGTCCACCAGCTCCATTGTGTTGATGAAAGCTGAGAATTCTTTCGCATCTCTGTCCAGTCTCCTGGTGCCCCCTTTTTTCTCTGCAAGACTAGTGATGATGTTGAAGTCCCCAGCCAGGATCTAGTGGAGGTTGCTAGTTCAATCTCTCATATTCTATAGGTCTAGGAGCATTCTCCTTTTCTCCTCCATCACCTGGGGACCATAGACATTCATGCATAAAATTTCCGTCATGTTCCCTATGATTTGCATGTTAACATAAAGTGTATGTCTCGTGGCTTATGCTGCAAGTAGGTTCATCGATTGTGGGTTCCACAAGGTGAGAATGCCTCCTGTCATCTGTTGGCTTTCGACAACCAACATCTTGTACTTACTCCATTGATTTTTACTGATTATTTTGCATTTTGTCCTGTGTGCATTTTGTTTCTTGAATGAAACAGAGGTCAGGTTGTTCCTTCCTCAGTCTGTTTTTAAGGATTCATTGCTTTCTTGGGCTGTTTAGGCCTCTTATATTCCAAGTTATAATATTCATTTAAACATGTAAGGGGGAGTTGGGGAATAGATTTTTAATCTTACCTGAGTTTATCAGCAAGGCTTCTAGTTCTTGTAGGGCTATGTTGTTTGATTTCCTGCCTTTCTTTCACCTTGCCTGCTTGGGTGAGTGTTGCGGCTGTCCATTGCCTGTTTTGATTCCTAAGTGTCCTATATCGCCATGCATGCGCTTGGTACCTCTGGATTTTTCTTCCTCCCTTAGGAGGAAGAGATATTGAATGCAATCTAGTTGCTCCACTGGAACATTGTCAACTCCTGCCTTTTCCATTGCTTCAGTATGTTCGGGAGATCTATTCCTTCCATTTCCATGATGTCTCTGAGATCTGGGTCTTTTGTTCCTACCTCACTTGGTGTCATCTCATCATCTTCGTATACCTCTTGCATTGGGGTGTTGGCGTCTTCATTTCCTCCTTCCATAGGACTTGCCCTACCGCCCTGTTCTCCCTTGTCGCTTGGATTTTCTGGGTTCTCAAGAGTTGCTTGTTCACTTGTTTCCCTGGCTTTCATCTTTTCCTTGCCTCCTTCTTCCCCTTGGTTGGGCCTACCTCTTCCTTTTGTTCTAATCCTAGCTTTCGGGTTGCTTCCCTTTGGGGCCTTTCCTTGTCTTTTGTTTCCTCTGCTTTTGTGATTTGGCTTCACAAAACTGTCCTCATCCTGTTGTTGTTTGGTGTTTTCCGGTTCTTGTTTTTTATTGAGAGGACATTCTCTTAGTAGGTGTCCATGTTCATGACATCTTCTTCATCGAAACGATATTTGTTCGTAGTCTATTCTCTATATCCATTCCTCATCCCTAAACTCCAGGCTTATGGCTTCTGGGAGCTCCCCCAAGACATCCATTTCTATGTAGATCCTTGCATAGGACGTGTATCTTCCTTTTAATGTTGCTTCCGATGTTTTGACATATTTTCCCAGCTTGTTCCCTATTGCTTCGAAGGTGGATGACAACCAATAATCTAGCGGTAAGGAGTAAAGCCTCAGCTAGACTGGGAAATTTTTAAAGGTTTCTTTCTCTAGGGAGAAGTTTTCCTTCCATGGGCGCATGTACAACCCCGCTGAGGCGTGGAAATATGCCCCCCCCTCAAAGATTTTATCCCTGTCCTCTAGGTTCATAAAGACTGCTGTGAAGAAGCCTTTCGATCCCAGGTGGAGTTCAACTTCTCCACTCAACTTCCATTGGTATTTTATCCAGCTGTGCAACATTTTTTCTGTGGGCCATAGACCCATGAACTTTTAGATCAATGCATGCGTCTTCATCTGATCCCGGAAGAGTTGCGTTTGGGGGTCTTCCAATATAACTTTGGGGATCAATGTTGTCTTAGGTTTACACGGGTTGTGCCCATCTACCCCACCGGGGTTCGCCGTTTCTTGTGTACCATTCTGGGCTTCTCTGGCCTTTTCCCCCACGCGATCACTTTTTCCTTGGTTTCCCACGTGATTATTTTTCGATCCTGGTCCCGAGGTGCCTGTCAGAGGTTCCTTGAAACCAACGTTGCGCGGGCCTTTCTTTCTTTCCACCACTACCTTCTTGTAGGAGGGGGTTCCACTCCCTCCCCCTTTGGTAACCATGCTGGCCACTGCTGTAATCGCGTCTTTTAAACCCTAGCTTGAAAACTTCTCCAGAGCCCTATCTCCCTAATCTAGTTTTTAAATCCTTTGGGACATTCCGTGCAATTTTTCCTTCGAAATGTCATATTACTGTGAGCTTCATCGTGGGTCCCCCTTTTCTTACAAAGAAGCGTTTCATTGCTTTCTCAGGGATCCCTGGGCAAATCATCTAGAAGGTCTATATTTAGGCTTTTATCTTTTTAGCCAACAACAATCCCTCTGGGCCTTCACCCCCTTATTCCCATGAAATGAGGTACATGCCCTTCCTGGGTCACTAATGTCAAAGGGCCTAGAAGAGGGCAATATGATGGGAATGTAATGAGTGGAAGGTGGTAAGCATGATCGTGAATGGTACGACAACCCCTCAAGGGATGCCAGTCACAAACCTTCCCCAAAGGTTTGCCACTTACTAGGAAAACTATGACACTCACCAAGGTGAAACGAGGTCAAAAGAATAATGTCCAAGCATGCGTTTTATAATCAAAAGCAACTTAAATACAACATGTTTGAATGCCTTAAATATTAGGGTGATTACCTGCCACAATACCTGACTTGTACTGCATGGAACAAGACCCATCTGCCTTCCATAAGCTAGCTAGTGTGGTGTATGCGTTGACAATGGATCATAATGTGGTGATAGAGCGGGCTTCCATATGTGCAAGTGTACATTGTTGGTCATGTGGTCTCTCAACACTCCATATCTGCAACCTGAGGGCCTCGAGACATGATCTCCTTAGTTATCTCACAAAATGGGGATAAAACGGTCGAGGTGCAAAAGATAATGGTTCCTCGGATGGTAAACAACATTCAACGACCTTTTCATCCGCTCTCCATCCCTACGAGTACTGATTATCAGGTATGCCAACATAAGAGGGTTGTCGAGGACTTTTCAAAAACATCGTGGAGCTGGATTTGAACCCATGACGCCCGAGTGAGAAATTCCTGCAAAATGCCTTCAAATGCTCCCTGAATCTTGACGTACCAACTAGGAGTAGAATCAACATGACAAGAAAGCTCACAAACAGAGGAAACATCCATTTTCTTTCCACAGTTGCAATTTTGATCAAAACCTATGACATTTTTCTCATGGCCTTTGATGAAACCTCAATTAGCATTGGAATAACTTAGATGCACAACAAAAAACACACCAAATAAAATTTGAGAGATTTCCATGTAAGGGTTCAAGGCACGTCAAGGTATACAATGTCTTTAGCAACACAACATAATAGATCCGAAGTTAATATACAATGTCTTTAGCAACACAACATAACATATCGGAAGTTAATATACAATGTCTTTAACAACATAACATAACAAATCCTAGGTTAATATAGATTTGTACTACTACAAACCTTGTACATAGACCTTCGTGATTAGCTTATAAACCGAGAAAGAAAGTGAAAGAATTGAATCAAAACTAACTTGGACATAAGAAGAAGAAAAATATGATGAAGCTTATGAGAAGAGGGTATGTGAAGCAGTCTATCACATATTTCCAGGTCTTGACCATTGCTGAATTTACAACACAGAAAACAAACCATTCATTCGCGCTTGATTCCATCCTTCAGTATTAACGAGACTTGTGCATTCCTAATTGTTACTATTAGCACTTGCCGAGCTTCATTTCGACTCTTCCTCTATCGAATAATTCACAATTTCAACATTTTTTTCACTTGCATGCCCTGTTGTCTCTAAACCTTTAGTCCTTAAATTACCTAAATCTAACAAAGGCGTGGATCTAGAGCTTTCTCTGTCACTTTCCATAGCTAAAAGATCGATAACACCCCTAGCTTTGATGCTATACTCACTAACCAAGAGTAACCAACTAAAGTATCTAAATTTATCTCCATGCCCTTTTGAAGATCCACGTCCACTGTTTGGGTAGTGAAAATGTGGATACATGTTTCCACGAGCAAGCCTTTATAGCCTAATAATGACCATCTATATGAGTGGCCCATCACTTTCCTATAATTTATTTTCATTTATGAAAACATTCAACATAGTACCTACGTACAACATCAGGAAATTTATTTTCATTTATAAAAACATTATGCATAGTACCTACATGGTGAATTATAATAAAAACTTATTTTTTAAATTTTAATATACTTTTAATTTCTAACAAATAGTTTTCAAACTAGATAAAATTAGTCATATCATTATCCTTAGCCAATTGAAAAATTGAAATACAATATTTTTATGAAATATTTTTAGTATTCTTATATATATATATATATGAACTATTGTAAAAACATAGAAAAATTATTTTATGTGACGAAACTAATTGAAATTCAAACCAAATTGACTGCAAAGCAATTAGGGAGGTATAATAACATTTCAACCAATCAAAAAATTATTTTATAAATAAAATTTCAAATATTGTAAAATAATAAAATATTTTGTTATGATTTTGAGTTTAATTTTATTTATATGCATTATAAGGTAAACTAATAGCTTGGTTCGAAGACTTCTAGCAACATGACGTATCAGACAAATAGGAAGTTTCTCATAATGTGATAAGTTGGGATTGGACAAATTTCCTTAAATGTGAAGCACACAAATAGATTTTTTGAAAAGGGTACAAAGGGGTAAAAGGGTCCACTTTTCTTTATAAAAGGTGAAAATGGTTTTTTTAATCACCCATTTTACATTCCGTTAAAATCATTGAAGCACACTAGCCAACGATCGAAAGCCACTGCGATAAAGACTCCCTCATTGTCACCAACAATCAGAGAGGTCACATTCCATCTTTCAAACAATCACTTGCCTATTTCCAGCTATCCACTATTCCACGTAAACATTGCACCCTCCCAATTGAATTTAGTTTTTCATTGCCTTCAAACGTCCTACATCCTTAAGGATTTTTTGTTTTACTACCTAACCAATAATATTTCATATCCACACCAAAGCACACACACTTTAGCCAACTACACCAAAAATATTCCCTAAGATACTATTAACCAATAATAAATGGTAAATACACACATTTCGATGTTGCTACCTCCTCGAATCCCTGATTTCGATCCACCTCACGATAAACAAACTTGAGTTAAATGAGAAATCAACCGCTGGAACTTGGCCTCAAAGGCGTTTAGCTCATAATCATCATAGGCAACCCAAAATTCAGCGGACCCCATTTTTTAAAATTCTCCATTTCTTCTTAGCACGAGTTTTATCATCATTTACCATTGCTTTCGAACCAAAACATGCAATGTTCGATCCAAAAGTTCAACAATGGATACAAAGTGGAATTTATAGATGAAGCATTTGGAGTGCCCCTAGATTGCCCAACACCAAAAATAGATGGGTACTAAAACCACTTCTCTAAAAGTCACGTCTCGTATATCTATCTTTATTTTAAAAGAAGAATCTTTCACCAAATTGGACATTTTACTTTGATTTTGCTTCTAACTCCACTAATGTGCTCCGTTGTTGAAATGGATGACCCATAGGACCTAGATATGGTGTCAAAAAGAAAAAGGAAATAAAATGAACTAGTGATTGAATTAAGTCTATATAGGAAAAAAGTGGTAGAGCTTGACATAGAGGTGAGTGCCCCTATACTTGTGTATGGAGACACTCTGTGCAGTATGGACGTGGGCACCATTTATAAATGGGGTGATTTGTATCAGATGTTCAAGGAGGAAACCTACCCAAAGCTCCATTTTCTACCCGACGAGATAAATTCAGACTTTGGAGTTTACCAACAAATTAAGAGATCAGGGTTGCACAAGGTTGCACCAAGCCCTGCAGTGCTTCCTTGCATTGAAGTCATTTCATGGCTAACCAAGCAAGAAAAGATCGAGAAAAGATTGGTTAGGGATGTTTCTAGGAAAGCTATCACCTCGTTCCAACCCTGTTAGCACACTTTTTCACCCTCCAATCAAATTTGATATAACAATAAATCAACGACGAAAAATATGCTAATTGTAGGAGATTTTCCCCAAAAGGCACCAACAAAACCCCTCTCTGTTTGGGCAGGTGCGTGCCAACCTTAGGGGGTTGTCCCTAAGTGCCTTGTTATTGGTTTTAAGTCTGATTTTCTACAATAAAACACAAAAAACAACAACCAATAGTGTCTTATACAACATGTAAATCCACCCAAGACATTATGAAAATGATAGTAAATTTCACTTGATAGAATCCTTGCAACGTTAGCGTTAGAAAGATGAATAGAAAAGAAACATAAAGTGCAACTAAAAGGTTGAATTTAACCACAATAAGAGGTAGAAAACTACTAATCGATGCACAAATTTAGATCACAATACCGACAAGAACCAAAATCTTAATATGAGCACAACAATTCTTTATCAATATCTTACCAAAGGGCTGATTGCATCACAAAAAACAAGCACAAAAATTGATAGAGTGGCTATTTTCACACTAAGACTAGAAGCAAGAGTATAGAAGAATGGGAGAGAGAAAGAGAGTATGTATGTCGCTGTTGCAAAATAGATAACCCTGAATAATGAAGAGAACCTCCAATATATAGAGAGTGAGGATGCATCAAGGATAATAATAGCTAGGCACATGGGATGAGTAAAGGTTGGCACATGAAAGGAGGAGTAATGTGGATGGAAATAAGTAGATGGCGGATGTGAGAATGAAGGAGATAAGGTGCACATGTGTGAGAGAAAGGGAGATTTAACACGTGGACAAAGGAAAGAGTGAGTGGGAGGTGCATTAATTCATGCATGCGCTAGGAATTAGGGAGATGGGGGAGTATGCATGACATGGAAAGTGAGAGATATGAGATGAGGTGGATACGGAAAAATATGAAGGAAGGAAATGTGCATGGGAAGGATGAAGGAGTTGCACCCTTGAGAATAGGAATCAAGGCACGTGGAGAGGGGATAATGCATGTGGTAGAAGAAACACACGTGTGGAAGAGAGAGAAGACATACACACACATGGGGTATGCATGGGGAAGTGTGCCCATGTAGATATAGAAGGAGATAAGGCACATGGTGAGAAGATAATGCGAGATAAGGGGAGTGGAGTGAGAGAGAGGGTGAGTTGAGCGTTAGTTAACTCAATCATGCTAATTTGACATGTGCCAACTTACTCACACGTCTTTTATCATTTAATACACCATCTCTACTTGGAAAGAACACTCCCATACCCATGTAATGAAACACCACATGTCATACTCTTACACTGCCACTTGTCACCTTGGAAGGTGACCACCCTTACTATAAATGATAACTACTAAAAATAATGGTATGACCAAAATGTTGAAAATACGAAAAAATGTTCGGGATGACTGGGAGACCACCGCCAAATGTCACACGTCTAAAAATAGAGATGGATAAAAATAGAAAGTCCTCGAAAGTCCATGAAAATATGCTCATCGGATTCGATTGTTTGTTAGGAATCCGGAAATGTAATCAAAATCACCATTTGACCCCCCGATCTCCACCTACTAAAAATAGAAATTACTCACATGTCATCCCCAAAAGGGATCACTAGACTCAAAATGTCACTAGGATCAATAATGCAAGCTTAGAATCCTGATTTGAACCTTGGAACTCAACCTACTAAAAATAGCAAAGTGCTTGCATGTCACCTGAAAAAGTGTCATTGGGCTCATAATCATGCAAGGATCAATACTGTATGCTCAAATCTGAGATACGAATCTCTGGACACTGTCTCCTAAAAAGTAGGAAACCTACTAAAAATAACTATTACCCTCTAATCCATGGAAAATTGTGCTACCTCTGTCTTTGAAGAAAAAACCACCACTACATCGATCCTGTACCCGCCTTTCATGGGAACCAACCATTGGCTCACACAAATGCTCAATCTGGGTGAACTGTATGAATGCCATCCAAATATGACATGTTGGCTCTTAACCCTATGGATCTTCAAGTGAGAAAATCTAGGGGTTAACAATGGCGACTTAAGGGGACAATGATCTGAAAATAGGGGGCTGAATTTTTTTGCTATGCAAGCACCCTCTACTCCATTAAAACAAACTTCAGGACCTTGCTCAATGTCTTAGTTGTGCAAGAAGATTTATGTGTCAAGTTTAGGCTTCTTTTATGTGTTTATGTGTGAGGTTCTTTAAAGGTTGAATATGTTGTTTAAACAAATACAACATAAAACATAAGTTGCAGCAAATAATAACTAGTAAAACTCACAATAATAACAACATGATAAAGGATTTCACCCCCAACTGGGCTAGATCTCCTTGAGCCTCTATCAATGGACTAGGCTCTTTGGGATTAGTTTTTCAAAGATTCTTTTAAAAGCTGCTGCTCAACTCCAATGGATTTACTGACGGTACCATTGGGTTCAGAATACATAAAAACCCCCAAAATGACTATTAGATCTCTGAAAACAGACCATGGCTCATCTGGGCATGATCTCTTCTACTGGTGGCCTTGAGCTTCCCTGAGATTCCTTGTGGCAAAAACACCTGTAAACGTCCTCAAATGCCTCTAAAACCTGTTCCAATGAGTTCAGAGCATGTCAGTTAATCAAGAATGACTATTCAGTCACTGAAAATGGACTTTGGCTCATCTGAGCATGGCCTCCTTCAATGGTGACCCTAAGCTCCCTGGAGCTCTCTGAAACTTCAAAGTAGCAAAACCTGCAATAGAAGTCTCCAAATTCCTTTGAAAATTGTGCAAATGGATTCAGAACATCTAAAAACCCCTAGCTGGGCTTTTTTGGCACCTCATTTGGCCAAAAAATGAAGAAGAAAGGCCTCCTGCCATTTTCCTCCTTCAAGCTTGTTGTCTTTGGTTCGCCAAATCGCACCTCCTGTGTGAGTAACTTGGCCTTTGGGCATTTCCTGTGCCTAAAACTAGCACACGCGTGCATCTCCACAAAATGTGCCAATATGTTGCACGATTAGGGAACCTAGCCCCCAAATCGACGAAGGTGTTGGACGCGTGGGTTCCAATGTGACCACGTCCCGCGCATTTCTTGGCACCCGTTTGCATGTTTGTTGTGGTCGTGACATGTGGCAGGCGCAAATGGTAGAGAACCGTTTGAAATAATCACGCGTAAAGACATGTGGCCGGGTCACATGGGGGACCATATATAGTCAGGGGCTAGGGCTAAGCCCCAGCCCGGACCCCGCGCCATAATACACAACCCACGATTTTAAATAAATATTCAAACATATATATATTAAGAACAAACGTGTGGCACACTGGTTGGCAGCCTTTGCCAAGGTGTTACCCCTTCCCGGAGGTCACGGGGTCGAGTCTTGCGGACTCCCAAAAATATTTTTCCAACTGCCAACCAGAGGGGGTGCCAAGTGGCAGCCCACGACTGAGCCACGTTGCACCATTTCATTCACTCAAATGATGACACATGTCAGCTACCCATTGGGCCATTTGTATGACACCTCACATACCCAGTCACCTACCATCTTGTTGTGCAACCCTTCGACGTCAATTGTACGACCCTGCCACATCAGCTGTACGAACTCTATAGTCAACAATGTTTTTCCCTATTTGGCAAATCGAACAAAACACGATATCTCACTCATCCGATGTCCGTTTGAACCCGTTCAAAGTGTGTTGGGTTCGTGAAGACGAGGCCTACGCACATGTTATTTTTGAATCAATTCCGAACACTTTTATTTTTGGGCTAAATTTTGACCCCTGGTCCAGACTCTGATCAGACAGGATCCTCCTGTGGGATGTCGAGAACCCGTGAATCTCTATGTATGAAAACTGTGAATAATTATTTTTGAGAGAAATGAAGGAACATACCAATGGACCCCTGTACCTACCAATCTGACCTGCAACCCAAATGCTTATCCAGTGGACAATGGAGTCAAGAAATATATGGTCCTCACGCTGACAAGTTAAAGAAGCAAAGGGTCTCATCCAAATCCGTATCTTCCACCACCTACTATGTACACTCCTCCCCGTGGTAAATGTGTTGAATTCGTCACATGGGAGAGAGTCACTTAGTCAGATGTCAATAATGTAAACACCTTCCAAGTGGGAAGGAAACCCACCAATAATGTCAATGGGCCCTAATGTACCATCACAACCTAACATTGTGAAAGATGTACTGAAGTCGAACAATGAAAAGGATTATTCAATCAAGGCCCTGTTATCGTGGGATTTGTGCTTGTGCAAATCTCTCTACAAGATCTCTGAATCTTGCGTAACTATGGAATAATCTACCACTGTCACCTAAGTAGAGACTTCACTCGTTTTAGTGATGGAAGAGGTCCACCACAAGGGAGGCTTCCCTGGTGACCTCAAGGGATCGAATATAAAGTTTAGTAGCCAAGCCTATCACTCCCTATCTTGATCACTGAATGGTTGGTCTAGATCAAGGAAAGAGAAGAGGTTTGAAGATGATTTGGTACCTACCTGGAACAAGAACATTTTGTAGCATATATATAACAATTTCCAAGCTAAAGTATGCAATAAAGACCTCTTTTAGACACTAGACATGTTAGATTGCTATGGCTGTTGCAAATTGCAACAATAAACCCATATTATAACAACAATAAGTAATTTGTAACAACAAGAATAATGAGTGCTTAGAAATACCACAATTGACCATGAAAATTAAGCATACAACCAATAAAAAATATTCAAGTGTCAGAGGTAATTTCTGAGTGAGTTAGGCCACCATTAGATTAGTGTAGCAACCAACTAATGGATTTAGATGGTTTTAGCAAACCTTTTATAACAATAGCAAGTTCTTTAGTGAGTTTTCTAAGGTTAGTGTAGTACAATTAGTAAGATGCTTGAAAGTTTTAATAGAGAGGTTTATCAATCAATTCACCACATGAGTTGTTTTAAGATTAGTGCCTTTCTAGGGAGATGGAGTCTTCTAATGCAACCAAGATTGAAGATTGATCTACTTGAAACCAAGAGGTTGGATGTAAACCATAAGGCACAAACACATTTGGGCCTTAAATCTTAGATCTTGTGGAGAAGAACCTCTAGGGTGCAAGCACATCTAGGCCCTAAAAGTTGTTCCTCCCTTCTTGTAGCTTCAACTACATCAAATGTCTAGGGATAAAATCCTAAAGTGATAGCACTTTAGGGATTTAGGGTTCTAACCCTAGCAAGTAAAATTAACCAATTCTAGACAAATATAACCCTGTGAGAGGAAAAAACACTTATGTTCCTCTCTTATAGGTTTCACCAAACAAGACTTCTTGCAATAAAATAAAAATTTCACCATAAACATTAATAACATGAACAATAATTGCAGAAATTTAATTACTTCATCCAAGAAACCAAGAGAATGTAACCTATTTTCATAAATATCCATCCAAAATCAACACATCCATACACAAGAGACCATTCCAAGCATAACACATGAGAGAGAGAGAGAGAGAGAGAGAGAGAGAGAGAGAGAGAGAGAGAGAGAGAGAGTAGTTACCTACAAAGGGAGAAAATTTCAGAAGTGTCACCCACAATGGTGAGTAAAATATCATGATAAAATGAAAGTGAAGGTTATCCTTTTTATATGAGGCTACCCTAACATGTTTGTCCACATAATATGTCAACAACAAAATACAAGTGGGACTGACCCCTCATTTAACCTTTACAAATGCTAAAGTGCAAAAAGTAAATCATAATGAGCCACACATGTGAGACGTCAAGCCTCCTTAGGTAAGGAGGGGATATCCAAAGGTCCCATGGCATAAATCCAGAGCAAGGTGGGAGCAATCGATGTCTCTCCATGCATCATCAGTACCCCAAGAAATCACCAAACCCTAGTTGTGTCAAGCTATAGAAGGTTACATCATCACCAAAATAGGGCCAACGTCCAAGATCCATGTGTTGCGTCCAGACCCTAGAGAGTTGCATCTCATCTCTGCCATGTCTCTGTCAGTCTACTGTTGCAAAGTCCCTGATCCTAGTGCAAATAAGTCATGGGGTGCTCTGCCCAGTCTGTGGGGCTTCTGGCCCATCCGTGTGCCATTATGACTGAATTTTCTCCTACCAATCCCATTTTTCCATTATTCAGGGTTTCACGAGTGTGAAAGTTGATGTTCGAGGATGGTGAGTCACTGGATGACCCATTTCTCTCCACCACACGTGCCAAGGTCCTACAATAAAGGCACAATGTCCTAGGCACAATCCCAAGACATCCCTCAAAGAACCATATCGTGGCTATCCAAAACAAATCAAAATATAAAACATAGTTAGCCAAAGTTCATAAGAAACATTAGTCCTTAAAGCATGTAAAGTAAGTTGTAACTTAAGACATAATCCATATAAGACAATTCACTTCAGTATCCCTTTCAAACATCACACTAACCCAAGACCCCATGTGAGTTGACAAGTTTAAGTGTGGGAGGGCCTTCATCCAACCCTATTAGGTGTGCCACCTAGACATGGAATAAAATAACCCACGTAGAGGGATAGGTCCTGAGAGTGACAGGGAAAGTAAAAACTCTTCAAGAGTAAGTGTGATAGTGATATGGTTTTAGGGCTTACTTCATGGCTCATGGTGTCATTAAATCCATTTCTATGAGTGCCTTTGTGGAGGGTGCGCTTTCTATTTACCTCATATTTACACATTGTTTTTCCAAATCGCTTAATTAGCCATATTTCTAGATTACTTTATCATATTTGCAAGTCCCCTTTTATAAGGTTTCAAGCTTTAGCATTTCTATTTGGGACCGTGGTGAGCATTGAAAGAGTAGAGCTCAAATTTGCATTGTCTTTTGTTGGTCCTTTTTTGCTATCATTCCTTTCTTTCTTTAACATCATTTTCTTATTCTTTTATTAGTAGCTGCAATCAACCTTTGGGCCTTCAACCCCTCTTCTCATGAGAGAATCGAGCATGACCCATTGCCTAAGTTTAGTACGCTATGAGAGGCCCCAGGATGGAAAGTGTTAAGTATGGTAGAGAATGAAACGTTACCCTTGTGATCCCCCCCAATAGTACCCCTTTTCCCTGGGCGGTGACAACACATGACTAGGGTATAGAAGTTTGCCATCAAGGTGAAACAAGGCAACTGACACAATTTCCCAAACCAATGATGCATTATCTAACTTCAACCAAAAATCCTCTTCCACATGTTCAACAAATTAAGAACAACACTTTGCATGAAAGAAGGACTAACATGCCTCATGGTGACGATGTCTTACCATTTCTCATACTTTGGGTTGCTTGGATGCGATGAGCCTTGGTTGAATTGTAGCTATAAATGTGAATGAGGGGGGCTGCTGGGCTGCCATATGTGGACATGCTAATCATCATCATGGTGAGGATCATGTTCTC
>ML780781.1:925778-959636 GCA_009831015.1 Picea engelmannii
CTAGCCGACCTACTAGAAATGTAATAATTCACTATCTAGGGCATAATAAGGGGTTTTATACATATCATGGGGTTTTGTCTAGGTCTTAACATGACCGTCCCCTTCAAACAAGTGTTGTCCTCAACATTTGTCTAACCACAGATGCTTTTGCATGAAGAAATCATCTTCCCATGTTGCCTCTTCCACTAGTAGGTTCTTCCATTTGACGAGGTATTTTGTAATTGCTCGATTTCTCAGCTGCTTAATTATTGTTTCAAGGGTTGTTTTTGGTTCTAGTATGATTTTACCTTCTTCATTGAGCTCTGGTAAATTTGTTTGGACTAGGATCTTGTTGTCGATGACCTTCTTTAAGCAAGAAACATGGAATACTGGATGTACACGTGAAGATGGAGGTAGATCCAATTTGTAAGCCATACTTCCAATCCTTTGAAAAACCTTATAGGGGCCATAATATTTGGGTTCTAGTTTATTGTCCTTCTTTTGTTGCTTTAGGGACATTTTTTTGTATGGTTGTAGCCTTAGAAATACCGAATCCCGCACCTCAAATTCCCTTTCCTTGCGATGTTGATCTGATTGTTGTTTCATCCTATTTTGTGCCATAACCAAATTGTCCTTCAACAACTTTAGGAACTCTTGTTGGTTACCTATGTGTTCCTCCACTACTTGAACCTTTGTATTCCCTTCCAAGGGTGATGTGATGGATGGAGCATGATATCCATAAAGTGCCAAAAATGGGGGCATTTTTTATGAAGTATGGAAGGATGTGTTGTACCACCATTCTGCTAAGGGCAACCACTTGACCCATTGTGTCTATTTATTGGATGCAAAGCAACGAAGATATCCTTCTATACATTTATTCACGATCTTAGTTTTCCCATCCAATTGAGGGTGGTAAGATGAACTATGAGCAAATTGAGTACCAAAACAAGAAAATAATTCAGTCCAAAAATTTTCCGCGAAAATTGGGTCTTTGTCACTTACAATAATCTTGGGCACTCCGTGTAGTTTTTGAATTGTTTCCATGAATGATATTGCTATTGTGCTTTCTTTAAAAGGATGAGAAAGAGAGCAAAAATGGGCATACTTTGTTAGTCAATCCACTACTACCATGATGATGGTATTTCTTTCTGATTTTGGTAAACTTGTAATGAAATCCATGGAAACTTCTTCCCAACGTTGGCTTGGTATAACTAATGGTTGCAGGAGACCTGAAGTCTTAATTATCTCTCCCTTATTCTGTTGGTAGACCAGACATTCTGAGACAAACTTTTGAACATCATTTTTAAGACCTTCCCAAAAAAAATCCCTTTTGACCCTGTGGTATGTTTTCAAGAATCCCGAATGTCCCCCAATAAGAGAAGTGTGCAATTCCAAAAGGATATTCTGTTTGAGTTGGGAATTCTTACATAAGTATAGGCTCATGATACCATAACAAATCATTCTTCCATACAAAATTTTTCTACTGAACCAGGGTCTTCATGTAGTTTTTGAATGATCTTGCATACCTCTTGATCTCGATTCCATTCTATCCTTGCTTCTTCCACCCAATCTGATTGCGGACTAGAAATAACACATAGTGAACCTTTTGTTTCTTCTTCTTTCCTACAAATGGCATCTGCCACAACATTATGTTTTCCTTTTTTGTATATAATTTCAAAGTCATAACCTAACATCTTTGTAACCCATTTTTTTTTCTTTTCTGAAGATAATCGTTGCTCCAAAAAGTACTTCAAACTATCATGATTTGTTTTGACCTTGAAGTGTCTTCCTATTAGGTAGGGGCACCATTTTTGAACTGCATGTATTATGGCCAACATTTATTTTTCATAAATGGGTTTGAATAAGTTTTTTCCTTTAAGTTGTCTTCTTTTAAAGGCAATGGGCCTTCCTTCCTGCATTAAAACTACACCAATTCCATGGCCTGAGGCATCACAATCCACAATAAATGTTTTTGTGAATTCAGGTGTGGTTAGTATAGGAGTTATACGCATAGCCTCCTTAAGTTTTCAAAAGCTTTGGTTTCTTCTTCTTTACAAGAAAATTATTCCTTCTTTAATAATGTTGTTAGAGGTGCTGCTATTTGACCATAGTTCTTGACAAACTTACGGTAATAGCCTGTCAATCCTAAAAACCCTCTAGGTTTCTTCAAGGTTTTAGGAATTGGCCATTCACTTATACACCTTCATGAGATACAATATGACCCAAATATTCCACTTCTTGAACCCCAAAGGCACACTTGGAAGGCTTTGCATAAAGTTGTTTCTCTTCCAATAGTTGTAATACTTTGTCAACATGTTGTACACTCTCTTCCCAATATTTGCTATAGATTAGTATGTCATAAACAAATACTAACACAAATTTTCTAAGGAAGGGCTTGAAAATTGAATTCATCAAGATTTGAAATGTTGACGGTGCATTGGTCAGTCCAAATGGCACAACCAAAAATTCATAATGACCTTCATGTGTTCTAAAAGTTGTTTTAGGAATGTCTTCCTGTCTCATTCTAATTTGATGATATCCCAAATGAAGATACAACTTAGTAAAAAATTTTGCTCCATGTAATTCATCTAATAATTCATCAATGACATGGATATGAAACTTATCTTTGATGGTCATTTTGTTGAGTTGTCTATAATCTGGACACATATGCCATGAGCCGTCTTTTTTGTAACTAACACCATTGGTGAAGAGAAAGAAATTTGGCTATGTTGAATGATGCCAACCTCTAACATTTCCTGGATCATGCATTCAATCTATCTCTTCTATGCATATGGATACATGTAAGGCCTAATGTTAGGAGGTACACTTCTTGGCTGCAAATGAATAGCATGGTCATGGTCTCGGGTAGGTGGAAGACCCTTAGGCATTTCACCAAATACCTTGGAATGATTGTTGATAATTATTTGGAGATCTGATGGAGTCAGGGCTATAGATGTTTGAACATCAAGTGAGCACAATTGTGAAATTACACCCCGGTGTCCCTTTTTGAGTAGTTTTTCCATACTATTAGAGCTTATCACTTTATAGGGTTTCCATTGGATACCTCTAAGCTCAATTTCCTTGCCATTTGAGGAAAATCTCATAAAAATATTTTGAAAATCAAAGTCCACTATTCCTAGTGATTGCAACCGTTGGACTCCTAATACAACATCAACACCCCCCATTTGGATGGAAATCATGGGGCTATCCAGAAAATACTCCCCCATGTTGAGCTTAATACTATGGAAATTTCCTGAACAATTTATGGAACCTCCATTTGCAATCATTACTTGAAACTCTGGTGCAGGATATACAAAACAATTGAGATCTTTTGCTAATTTGTAATTGATGAAATTATGGGTGCTACCTGAATCAATCAATATTGTTACCTTTTTCTTTTTGATGTATTCTTGTATCTTGAGGGTTTTTGGAGTAGTGATACCGGCCAAATCATGACAAGATATTGTTGGAGTAGTCTCTTCTATATTTGGGTCTTGTGATGGTTCCAATTCTTTATCTTCTTCCTCTTCATAGTCTATGTATAATAATTTCTTTTCACCGCATTTATGCCCCTTACTGTACTTGCTATCACAATTGAAACATAGTCCTTTTTCTCTTCTTTCATCAATTTGTTGAGGTGTCAACCTTATTGGTTTAGGTAAACTCTTTTCTTTCTCTTCATAATCTATGTAGAATAATTTTTTCTCACCGCATTTATGCCCTTTACTATACTTGCTGTCAGAATTGAAACATAGTACTTTTGCTCTTCTTTCATCCATTTGTTGAGGTGTCAACCTTGTTGGTTGAGATATGGTTGTCTTATGACCCCCAAAATGATCTTTGCCTCCAATGCTATACTTGTGTGTAGCCTTATTTTTGGCATGAATATGACGAGCATTTTGCATAGCTTCCATAATACTTGTAGGTTGTCTTAAGAAAAGTTCATGTTTAATGTATTATTTTAATCCACTCATGTAAGATTCCATAAAGTGTTCATCACTTAGGTTATCCACCCTTGTGGCCAATACTAGGAATTCTGAATTATATTCTTCAATATCACCTAACTATTTGATTCTTGTCAATTGACTGAAGTAGTGTTGTTCCTGAACTTTACCATATCGTGCTTCTAAGTCTCTTGTAAATAAAGCCCAAGTGTTGTGATATAAAGGGGGCTGCGTTTTCACTATCCATTGATACCATTGATATGGTTTTATCTCAAAGTTCAAGGTTGCTATTTGAATCCTTTTCTTATAATTCATAATATTATGTAGTTCAAAATATTGCTCTATTTGGTTCACCCAAGTAAATACCTCTATACCATCAAACTTTTTTAATTCAATTTTGGGAAAGTTTAATTTAGGATCCCCATCAGAATTAACTCCACAATTAGAGTTAGATTCACTAAATGGCTTATTATTGGCAGTTTGTTCAACATGAATACTACCTTTATTTTCATGAGTCCATTCCATTTTGATGTCTCCTTTAGGGAATCTCCCATCTATAGCTTGAGATATTAGAGAAGACATATTTTGCATTTCCTTCATGGAATTTTGTATTTCTTTTTTTATGTCATTCTTATTTTCTTCCATCTTATTTTCCATTTCATCCATCTTTTTTTTTATACCCTCCATATTGTTTTCCATGCCAACCATGTTCCCTTCCATTACTTGAATTTGTCTTTGTGAGTTTACCCAATCATTAGACTTTTCACTCACATTCTGAATTTGTTCCTCCAATTTGGACAACCTGTTTTGTATGTCCTCATTTTCTTCTTGAGTCATAGATGAGACTTATCAAGGTTTAATAGGTGTTGTCACCTTTTTGGGACCCATATGGAGTAATAATAATAATAATCCTCTATTCTATATATATCACAAATTTTAAATCACCTGAAACAAATATTCCAAAAATAATTATGCCAATTGTAAGTTATGTACCTTTAAAAACCTTAATTTGGAGTTTGTCCTCTTGGTTGACCTTTCTTCTGGTGTATATCTAAAATTTTGGTCCTTCTGAGTCTGCAGTTTCGACCCGTAGTAATCTGAAATTTCTTTTCTTCAATGCCACAGGTTTGACCAAAATTGGATGTGCCAAGTGGAAGTTATGGTAATTTCTCCACACCTTGCTGATTTTTGGCCTTTCCAAGAGATATCACTTGTATAGTGTGCCCCACACAAAATAATTGATATAAAATTCTGAAATTTGTACATGAGATATTACAGACCGTCCACTATCCAATTCCATCGGTCTCACTCAATTTGGATACTCTAGGAATAAGTTATGTCTATTTTACCCAGAACACCTGTTTGAGACTAGTCAATAGGACTAGTCAGATACCCTATCTTCCACAGGGTGTATCTACAAAACTAGGATGACCTAGAATCTAATTTTTTTATGAAAGATACCTTGATAATTTTTGTGAATATGATCATGATTTCATGTTCTGAAACATTATAGAAAAATATTTATAGCTAAAATTCCACAATTACTAAATTCAAGATGATTCCAGAACCCTGTCTTACACAGGCTATATCTACAAAAGTGTAAGGCTTCATGAGCTGAAATTTTAACCCCACATACCTTGATATGTATACTAAATATACTCCAAGGGGTTTCTTCTGAAACATCGTATAAAAAAGTTATAGTGAAAATTCCAAGGTGTCTCAGATGTAGTAGAGAAACTCCAAGACCTTGAGCTCTGATACCAAATGTTATGACCCAATGCCTTAAAAATGATAAGAAATCAATAAAATTCAGTCCACTTCGAGGGGGGAACCTCATTTACAATATATAAACTTCAAAACACAATATGATATGAGATAAGATGGTCCTAATATTACTATATCTCCTTGATATATATATATATATATATATAGGAGACAAGGGGTTACAATTACAATCAAAGGGTGCAAAGAAGGGTTCTAGCCGACCTACTAGAAATGTAATAATTCACTATCTAGGGCATAATAAGGGGTTTTATACATATCATGGGGCTTTGTCTAGGGCTTAACATAGAGCCTTCCCATAACTACTCTAACTAAAAAAGGGAGTATAAAAGAGAGCCTTGGGATGGAGGACAAAGACATAAAAAAGATGCAACCTTATGCTGGCAGTTTCCTTATGGCTCTGCAAGTCCCTGTTTCCCTTTATTTCTGAGATTGTCTCCCCCCCCTGAAAACCGTTGTTTTTTCAGGATTTGTGTTCCCTTTTATCTCGTCAGGAAGAAAACTATTGCTTCCTTAGACCCGCTAGGATGCAAAACTTTGGAGGTATTCATTGTCATCTCAGGCCTTGAGTGGAGGAATTTTCTAACAACCATCAAGGTTGTAACACCCCGGGTTTCGAACCCCCATTTTAAATAATGTATTTTTACAATGTTGAGAGGCCTGAGTGCCCAAACAATTATTAAAGGGCCAGTATGCCTAAGAAATGTAATGTTTTGATAATTATTAATAATGAACACTTTGCTGGCTACTAGACGGACAAGGACTAGAGTTATAGGGGGCTATGATTCCACAAGAGAGGGGGCTTGAGGCGATAAATGTTTATTCCTATGTTAATTACCCTTTTTTCCTAAGGTAGGGGATCGATTACGTGAGCTTCTTGGGGAAGGCCATGAGGTTCTTGATCTCCCCACGAAAATACTTAAACCCGTCCCTGGTCTGATTGTGGGGTTGGTCGTTGGTTGTTGGCTCGTCTGTTCCGTCACCTCTACGTTATCTCATTCTTACCCTCACACACTCTCATGCACCCACTTACCCATTCCATTGATCCGTCCTCACCTGCATCTTGTTCGCTGATTTCCTGGAAGGGAACCGCTGAATATTAGCCACGGGATAGTTGGCTGTAATGGTTATTGGTGAAATCCAGCTACAACTTGGGGCCTGCATGTATGAGATGCGTTGGCATGTGCCCTGTTTTGCTCACAACTGCGAATCCTGAGAGTTCCAGCATTGAGATTCTGGACCAGCTGTGCTGGAGGCCCTGGAAGGAAGGAGAACGACTGCCTGAGGGACTACATGACAAAGAAGTGTGGAGGTCCATTCTCTCAGGTGGTACATGATGGGTAGAAGAGAGATGGGTACTTGGATTGTTGTGGGTGTTGGGAAACTTGTGAGAGATTGAGAGATGACTAGTTTGAGAATCCAAGCACACTCTGGAACTGTCCTTGTGGACTCATAGCCCTAGCTCGGGGGTGACATTGTTGATATTTGGAGCAGTGGTGTTTACGGTTGGGTGGAAATTCCTTGGTTTGCAGCCAGTTGGTGTTACCTTTTTATAAAGATAGGTGCTCTCTGTTGTGATATTATTATCTGTGTATGAATGTATTCCGTTGTATATTTTAATTATCGTTTAACTAAATATTAGATTATGCATGCTTGTTGGATATTGCTAGATATTGTTGTGCATGTCGTTAAATCTTTTATTTTATGCATCCTTATATTTCAAAGAGGTATCGGTAAGATAAAGAAGTCCAATGGTGGGCTTGCAGGTAGCATACCTTGGCCTGAGGGTGGCTGAGGATGTTACAGATTGATATCAGAGCTTCTGGTTGAAACACCAGGCTGGTATGGGCCAGGTCTGTTGGTCAGAGTCTCATGGTCGAGATCGAACTCTGATCGCAAAATTGAAAATCTCAGGAGGAACGACGTTGTAGAATATATGCGAGAGTTAGATCATCAGAGATGCGTTGTAAGGGGTTCGAAGGATCGTGACCATCCCCTTAGAATTTGAGAGCGATCACCATTGTAGGATCAGGAGAGATCAAGGATCGTTGGATCGAATGACAGGTGAACATGGATTGTCCGATGTAAAGGAAGTAAGGGTTAAGGTCATAACCGTCGGATCCCATGGGAGAGAGAGATCAACAGACAGGAGGAATTGTTGGGAACCAAGTTGCATGGGAGTTAATTTCCCAAGGCAATCCCACAATCAAAACCACGGTTTCCCCAAGGGGTTACGTGTTAGCGTCAGGAGAATTGCAGGGCGAAAAGTGGGTTACTCCAAACCGTCGAGGAGTGCCCCCTCAATTGAAAGGAATGCAGTGATGTGACTTGCTAGTGCTCGAGCGATGAATCTCTGAAGAGCAGAAGTAGACCCTGACCGTTGATCACCAAGAGGTACGTTTCAGTAGATCAATAACTCCAGAAAAATCTGTTCGAGAGGTTTTCAGTTGGGATTTGAAAATTCCAAAGCCAGGAGAGTCGGAGAGCCGAAGTAAATCTCGATTGTCCAATCATCCGAAACATATCTTTGTCGCCAGATCGTCTGTAGTAAATCTCAAGCGTCAGATTGTCTGAGGTGAATCTGGGTTGTCTGATCCAAAAGAGACATGGCGTAAATCTATGGATTTTAGGTGAAGGCCTGAAGTAAGCCTCAATCGTCTGATTCAAAAGGATAGGTGGCATAATCCTGCGTATATCGCGGAGGGTTGAAGTCTGAGATTTCTGAAACCCGAAGACCCGAAAAGATCTCAACCATTGATCTACCAGAGCCACGCGTCACTAGATCCAGGACTTCGGATAAAATCCGATGGGGGCCAGATAAGTTTTGATGTTTGAGATTTCCGAAGTCCGAAGTCCCGAAGTAAAACATAGACGTCAGATTAAAGAGGATACATGGTTCAGATCCATGGACTCCGAGAGAAGACCCGAAGTGAATCTTAGTCGTCCGATTCAGAAGGACACATGGAAACAGATTGGCGAGTTTGGGAATGTAGAGTTCGGAATAATTGGAAGTGTGCTAGTTTGAAAACTCCTGAAGTACCGAAGCCCAAAGAGCTGAAGTGATGGGGCACGATGACGTCACCTAGAGGTGATGTGGACTCTGGAATTAAAGTGACATGGCTTGCAGATGTCACCTGGGATGACATGGACACATGGGATGTGTGCCACATGTCAGTAAGTTTTGAGCATTTGAATGATTGAAGTGTCAGCTAGGACGTGACACATGTCACTCACCTAATTGGACCACGTGTCTATTTCCAATATTTCTCCATGTGGTGACAGATCGTGCAGTCCAAAGACTAGGCACTCCAGAGGGGAAAGATGTGACAATTTGCATTGGGTCGAAAACTCCCAAAGGCTCAAAGGATAGAGTACATATCGACCGTTGATTCCAGATGACACACGTCGAAGGATAGTCGACTTCGGGTGAAAGCACTTCAGGAGAAAGTGCAGGAGGGAAGTTTGAAACTCCCAAAGCCTGAAGTGCCGAAGTGATTCACAACTGCTGATTTGTGGGAGGACACCCGTCGATAGATCATGAACTTCGGGTAAAAGCGTTCCGGGAGGAGGCAAGTGAGGAAAATTGAGACTCCTGAAGCGTAGAGTCCCGAAGTGGATCTCGATCATTGATCGTGAAAGAGGATGAGGACGAGGACCATTGATCTGGTCCTGGATGAAAGCTCCAAAGTCCTGAAGCTCTAGACAAGCACTTTGCATCTAAGTGTAGGGTCATGGCCGCGATCATATGCAAATTGAGAGCTGAGGGAAGGAGGGATAAGGGCCAAATTGGTTGTCTTCAAGACAGAAAAGTGCTAAGAAAGGATTTAACCGATGTTCTAGTCGTGGTCACCTGGGAAGGTGGTTTGAAGGAAGTGCCTACGTAGGATGAAATTCTATGTCAGCCAAGGATAACATGACACTGTTATTTTTGGAGAATGGGATATGATCTCCATGAACAACAAAAAATAAAGAGACATGTAGCATGGTTTGACAATTTTGTTTATCATATGCATAATTCTAACAAAATGGTCGCTTGCACATTTTGCAGAATTAAGGGGCTTAAGCACGTCATCTCAGGATGCGTATTGAGGAAATGGAAGAAGGCGAGGGAGAATCCAGTCATGATAAGGAGGCCGAAGTCCAAAATACCATATTTGGTAATGTAGAGACAAAGTCTAATGGACGCAAGAGAAAAGGAGAACAAGAAACGTTAATAGAAATAGTGAGAAACCTGAATATGGAAGTGCAAAGCTACAAAGAAGACAACAAGAGACTGATGAGAGAGAAAAGTCATTTAAATGCTCAAGTGTTGGAGAGCTTAAATCATTTTTAGAGACAAATTAAGAAGGGATTAAACTCAAGACAAGAGGAAGAAGGCAGGTGGCATGAAAGAAGGGATGATCGTGGAAGAGCTGGTTATTCCAGAAGTGCTAGCAGAGCTCATGTACACCACTCACCTCCTTACTCAGAAAGAAATTTTTATGCAATGGATGATCCTGTAAGTAGTCCAGAGGTGTCTCCTATCATACACTAAAGAAGGAAACAAGAGGTAGATAGTTTGCAAGGAGAGCTGAGGAATCTTAAGCTACCTTCCTTTGGGGGTGAAAGAGAAAGGTAAGTTGATGCCGAAGCATGGTTTCTTGAACTCATGAGATATTTTCAGTTGCATAACTATTCATCTAACTTGGAAGCCAGGATTTCCACCTACCATTTACATGGTAAATATGCAATGTGGTGGGACCAACTGAAGCAAGTGGAACATGTTAATGAAAGTAGGATCACTTGGAAACAGTTCAAGAAGTACTTCCAGAAGGAGTACCTCTCAGAGCATTTCTATGACAAGAAAATGCAGGAGTTCTTTGAACTCAGATTGGGAAGCATGACTATGGTAGAATATGAGAAGAAGTTCTTGGGATTGTTAAAATATGTCAGGTTCATTGGTGATGAGAAAGTGAAAATATAAAAATTTCTAAGTGGACTGCCAACCTTTTATAAGGAAAAGATCAAGTATGATGAACTCAAGACCTTGATTGAGGCCATCAGGAAGGATAAATACCTGTATGAGCAAGGCCAGGGAAGATAATTCCTACAAAAATCTTTGAAGGACAAGAATAATGCGAAGTCTCATCAGAGGAGGAAAGGATTTAAACCTCCCTTCAATAAAAATGAGCCTAATAGAAATCATCAAGATCAATATGCTAAAGGGGATTTTAAGAAGGAAGATTCCTTGGGAAAAAGGGGAATGTTGGGGATGCAAGGAAGATCACCTGTACAAGGATTGCCCACATAGAAAGGACAGAGTGAAGACTGTGCACAACATCCAAGAGGCTATGACAGTCGAAGATATGGGAAGCATATATGCATATTTAAATGATCGACAAGCAAAGTACCAGTCCAATATGATCGAGGTGGAAGGTAAGATCATAAATCAACATGTTTCTATTTTGATTGATTCAAGAGAAATTCATCGCTACATTGATCCTAAGATAGTGGATAGATTACATTTGGAGAAAAGTAAACTTGGAAAAAAAAGTTTGGTTCAGTTAGCCACTAGAACCAAAAGAAGAATCCATGATTTGGTCAGAAGTTGTTCCATAAGTCGTAATGGCGTGAATAATAGTCTGGATCTAAATATCATACCATTGGGGTCTTATGATATTCTTATTGGAATGGGTCAGTTGGACAAGCATCATAATGTCCTAGATTGTCATAACAAAACATTTACATGTCTTGATGGAAATGGAAAACAAAGCACTGTGAAAGGAGTTCCAAGACCCATCTCTATAAGGGAGATTTTAGCCTTATAGTTGAAAAGATTTTTTAGGAAAGGATGTCAACTGTATGCATCTCATGTGGAAGATCTAGATAATACAAAGGGGCCAAGCCTTGAAGATTTCTCGGTGCTACAGGAATTTGAAGATGTATTCCAAGAAATACCAGGATTTCCACCAAGGAGGGAGATAGATTTCTCAATTGTTTTAGTGTCATGAGCTGCCTCGATGTCAAAAACACCCTACAGAATGAGCACCCCAGAGTTAAAGAATTACAAATGCAATTGGAGGAATTGTTGAAGGAAGGGTACATACGTCCAAGTGTTTCACCTTGGGGAGCACCAACACTTTTCTTCAAAAGGAAAGATGGAACCTTGAGGCTGTGTATTGACTTTTGACAACTAAACAAGTACACTATAAAGAACAAGTATCCTCTACTCTGAATTGATGACGTCTTTGATCAGCTAAGAGGAGCAAATATATTTTCAAAAATGGACTCGAGGGCGGGATACCATCAGGTAAGAATAAAGGAAGAAGACATTCATAAGACAACTTTTAGGACTAGGTATGGGCATTATGAATTTGTAGTGGTGCCATTTGGACTGACCAATGCACCAACTGTCTTCATGTGCTTAATGAATGTCATATTCAGAAATTATTTGGACACATTTGTCATAATATTCCGGGATGACATACTTATCTATTCTAAGTCTGAAGAGGAGCATGAACATCACTTAAGACTGGTATTGCAAGTACCGAGAGAACATTAGTTGCATGCCAAGTTGAGTAAGTGTTCTTTCTATTAAAAGCAGATCCATTACTTGGGACACATTATTTCAGAGCAGGGCATAA
The DNA here is from genome assembly GCA_009831015.1 of Picea engelmannii. Taxonomy (NCBI): domain Eukaryota; kingdom Viridiplantae; phylum Streptophyta; class Pinopsida; order Pinales; family Pinaceae; genus Picea; species Picea engelmannii. Next base: position 938,107 of record ML780781.1, read on the forward strand.
TTGTAGATCTAGAGAAGATCAAAGACATTAGGGGATGGACAACACCCATAAATGTGTCAGACGTCAGATATTTTATGGGATTCGCTAGCTACTACGGAAGGTTCATAGTAGGGTTCTCTAAGATTGCTCATCCCATCACTTCTTTGCAAAATAAGGGAACTAAATTTGAATGGACACTTAAGTGTGAAAATAATTTTAATCTGTTAAAGGAATTACTTACTAGTGAACTTGTGTTAAAGATTGCTGACCCAAATGAAATTTTTGTGGTATGTATAGACGCAAGTAAGGAAGGACTTGGGGGAGTCCTCACGCAAAATGGACATGTCATTGGATATGAGTCCAGAAAGCTTAAGGAACATGAGAGGAACTATGCCACCCACGACTTGGAACTTGTTGCCATTGTCCATGCCTTGAGAATGTGGAGGCATTATCTCATGGGGAAGAAATTCGAATTAATGACATACCACATTGGCCTGAAGTATATTTTTGAACATCTGACCTTGAATGCCAGGCAAACAAGATGGCTGGAATTTTTAAGTGAATATGACTTCGATATCAAGCATATCAAAGGAAAGGAGAATAAAGTTGCCGATGCACTTAGTAGGAGAGTGCATATCATGCATGCTACTGTTGTCAGTATGAATCAGTCAGACTTGAAGAGTAGGATTTTAGATGGTCTTGTTATAGATCAACATTACCTACAAGTAAAGGAAGAATTATAGCAAGGAAATGTACAACAGAAAATAAAGGAGTATGAGATAAAGGAAGACGGATTACTCATGCATAAAAATAAAATCTATGTTCCTAGTTCCGAAGAACTGAGGAATTTGGTACTAAAGGAAATGCATGATGTTCCTTATGTTGGATATCCCGGTTACTAGAAAACAATTACAGTAGTAAGAAGCCAGTTCTTTTTACTGGGAATGAAGAAGGATGCTGCTGATTACATTGTTCGATGTATGGAATGTCAGAAGGTGAAGGCTGAGCATAGGAACCCAACGGGTTTGCTACAACCATTGCCAATCCCAGAGAAGAAATGGGAAGTGATCACCATGGATTTCATCATGAGATTACCCAGAACAAATAAGCAACATGATTCAATCATGGTGGTGGTTGAAAAATTAACAAAGGCTTCTCATTTTGTGCCTATGAAGACTATGCATACAATGACTAATATTGCATAAATTTTCATGAAATAAATTGCTAGGTTGCATGGGATACCTAGGACAATCGTCTTGGACAGAGATACGAAGTTTACCTCCAATTTCTGGAGGGGGTTGTTTAAAGGATTTGGCACAAATCTAAACTTTAACACTACGTATCATCCTCAAACAGATGGAAAAACAGAGAGGGTTAATCAAATAATTGAAGACATGCTAAGAATGTACGTGATGGATAAGCCATCTAAGTGGGAAGATTACTTACACTTGGTTGAGTTTGCCTATAATAATGGGTATCAAAATTCATTGAGAATGAGCCCATTTGAAGCCTTGTATGGTAGGAAATGAAATACTCCAGTAAGTTGGGACAACCCAAAAGATAGAGTGGTACTTGGGCCGAAGTTGCTCAAGGACATGGAAGACCAGGTAGTTAAGATCAAGAAGAATTTAAATGCAGCTCAGGATAAACATAAAGTTTATGCAGACAAGAACATGACAACTAGAGAATTTAAAGTAGGGGAGGATGTACTTTTGAAAGTGAAGCCCAAGAAAATCTCTTTGAAATTGGGTAGTTTTACCAAGCTGGCAGCCAGATTCTGTGGTCCATTTGAAATATTGGACATAATAGGGCCAGTTGCATACATGCTTGCATTGCCTTCTTCCATGAATGTGCATAATGTATTTCATGTATCTTTACTAAAGAAATATGTACATTACCCTAACCATGTTATTGATTGGCATCTGATTCAGGTAGAGACAGAGGGAGACTTTCAGGTTCAGCCAGTACGGGTATTGGAAAGAAAGGTCAAAATGCTCTGGAATTGAGTTATAGAGCTGGTAAAAGTTCAGTGGACCTGCTATGATCCTGAAGATGCTACTTGGGAGCATGAAGATGCCATGTGGGCAGAGTACCTGCAACTTTTTGAATAAATTTGAGATTTTAATATCTATTTTGTATATGCACTGAGGACAATGCCAAGATAAGGGGTAGGGGATGTAACACCCCAAGTTTCAAACCCCCATTTTAAATAATGTATTGTTACAATGATGAGAGGCCTGAGTGCCCAAATAATTATTAAAGGGTCAGTATTCCCAATAAATGTAATGTTTTGATAATTATTAATAATGAACACATCGCTGGCTGCTAGACGAACAAGGACTAGAGTTATAGGGGGCTATGATTCCACAAGAGAGGGGACTTGAGGGGATAAATGTTTATTCCTATGTTAATTACCCTTTTTTCCTAAGGGAGGGGATTGGTTATGTGAGCTTCTTGGGGAAGGCCAGGAGGTTCTTGATCTCCTCACAAAAATACTTAAGCCCGTCCTTGGTCTGATTGTGGGGTTGGTCGCTAGTTGTTTGGTCGTTGGTCATTGGATCGTCCATCCCATCACCTCTGCGTTATCCCATTCTTACCCTCACGCACTCTCATACACCCACTTACCCATTCCATTGATCCATCCTCACCTACGTATTGTTCATTGATTTTCTGGAAGGGAACCACTCAAGATTAGCCACATGATAGTTGGCTGTAATGGTCGCTGGTGCAATCCAGCTATGACTTGGGGCCTGCATGTCTGAGATGCGTTGGCTTGTGCCTTATTTTTCTCACAACTTTGAGTCCTGACAGTTCCAACATTGAGATTCTAGACCAATTGTGCTGGAGGCCCTGACAAGAAGGAGAAGGACTGCCTAAGGGACTGCGTGGTAGAGAAGGGTGGAGGTCCATTCTCTCAGGTGGTACAGGCTGGGTAGAAGAGAGATGGGTACTTGAATTGTTGTGGGTCTTAGGAAACATGTGAGAGGTTGAGAGCTGATTGGTTTGGGAACCCAAGCACACTCTGGAACCATCCTTGTGGACTCATAGCCTTGGCTCGGGGGTGACACTGTTGTTGAGATTTGGAGCAGTGGTTTCTACTATTGGGTGGAACTTCCTTGGTCTACAGCCAGTTGGTGTCACCTTTTTATAAAGATAAGTGATCTCCATTGTGATATTATTATCTATGTATGAATGTATTCTGTTGTGTATTTTAATTATTGTTTAACTAAATCTTAGATTATGCATGCTTGCTGGATATTGCTAGATATTGTTGTGCATGTCGTTAAATATTTTCTTTTATGCATCATTATATTTCAAAGAGGTATCGATAAGATAAAGAAGTCCAATGGTGGGCTTGCAAGTAGCATACCCCAGCCCGAGGGTGGTTTGCAGGTAGCATACCTCGGCCTGAGGGTGGCTGGGGATGTTACAAAGGTGATCTACTACTAGATCATCCCTAGATAATGTGTTAGAGTCGATGCAAGATGATTCGTTGAAAGGAAAAGCAACGGTGGAAACCCTTCCCTCAAGACAAAGTAATAACTCAAGAAGATGTAAGATGTATGTTATGATATCCCTATTGTTGGATGAAGGGGATGATTGACTCAAAGAAGATGACTCAATGAGAAGCATTGAAGAGACAAAACATAGATGACTCAAGAATCTCCTATGTCTCTTCAATTCTACCCATCCTAAAAAGGCTCAATGCTTTGAAATATGAACAAATAGACCCTCATCCAGACTCACTCTAATGATAAGACAATAGAAGGCTCAACAAATATATGATAAGACACTCAAAATTTGACCCAGGATAGCAAAAGTGGACAACTTTATTATAAGAGGAAAGACCTACATACTTCATAATACATGACCACATGTTGATATAAGAAGGAAAAAATCAATGACTCTTACCTAAGATTGAAAAAGGATGACTATGAAAGGGAAAAATCTGCAAAACAAAAGGTTAAATTGTTGTCCTAAAACATAAAAACCAGCAAGACTGAAATATGAAAATTGTTGATTTTTTGAACCTAGCACTAGGGAATTAATTCCAAGTAAAAAATGATTTTACTGATTTTACTGAATAATATCACAACTAGGCTATCAACAAAACAATTAAATCAGTGAAAGCAAAATCATAAACCAAAGCACATTGCACAAGATATTTCTAGGTAAACTACTCCTGGAAAAAATCTCGCGGGAAAACCAGATTTGTAACGATTTTATTAAATAAAATCAGGGCTCCCATCCTAGGATAATGGCCCTTCTGAGGAAATACAACTGCAACAAATAGCCTAGCCTATTACCCAAAATCAATCCTTTGATCTTGTTGGCTACTACTTCCCTTGCTTCCTTCTTGCAACATTTCCTCGACCCCTGCCCCTGCACACCTGAGTGTTCAATCACTGGTGTACCATCACCGTATCTCCTCCTCTTGCATAGGATTCCTTTTATAACCTTGAGTTTACCCTAAGTCCAAAACCCTAGATATCCTAAAGTGATCAACGACTGAGATCTAATCTCATGTTCACTTTTGGTCTAACGACTAGGACTTAATTTAATTACTAATAGAAATTACTTTAGCATTTAATTAAATTAAACTCACTTTATTACAAAAGTACATTCACTTACATAAAGTGAATCTCATAAGATTTTGAGAGGCATTTAGGACGACTCCCATGAGTTGAAACAAACCCACGTTGAAGTATACGTCTAATGCTACTAAAAACATCAACAATACTTAGATTCAGATTGGGTAGGCAGTGATACAGATTGAAAGAGCACTTCTGGGTGCTGCTTCAGTTTGGGGTTAGAAGTCATTTCCCAGTTCAAAAGAAAGCAGACCTCAGTAACACTAAGTTCAACTGAGGCGTAGTATATAATGACCAGTCTAGATAGTTGTGAAGCAATTTGTCTTCGCAAGCTACTCACATGATTGTTTGGTCAGGAGCTTGAGCTAACCTTGATCCACTGTGATAACTAGAGTTGTATCAAACTATCAGAGAATCATGTGCTTCATGATAGGTTGAAGCACATCAAGATCATATATCATTTCATTAACGATAGGGTGTTGAGGGGAGCAATCAAGCTCCAATATATTCCTACAAATGAGCAATTGGCATACATTTTCACCAAGCCCTTGGTGAAGGGCAACTTCTCCTTCTTAAGAGATAAGCTTAGAGTGGTGGAAAATACCTTCCTCATTAAGAGGGAGTGTTAAATTTTGTAGCTCAGGCAAGTATTTCCGCAAGTGTGTCTTCTTGTGGAAATCATCATTAAATGTATCTTATGTTTTTTTCAGAGTTCACTTTATTAATTAATTAATAAAGTGAACACCTTTTTATAAGGTGAATTTTAATTAATAAAGTGACTTAAGTTACTTAATGATTTAATTAAAGGAGGGCCATTGATCTCACGGTTATATCTTGACTGTTGAGATTAGGTAAATGTGTCAAGTTAATGTTATAAAAGAAGTAGAGGGTAAAGGACAAAGACACATCGAGAGCATTTACTTCACAAGTTACGTGAGTATGTGAGGAAGATCAAGGTCCAATATTCCAACATTGGAAAGGATTTTTGCAGTAGAGATCAACAAGGGAGAGAGTGCATAACTATTTACCAGCAGGGTCGTACGGATTCCGTACAACAACAAAACAGTGCAGCAGAGCTACACATGTGAATCTGTAGAGAGTCGCATGTGTGATAGCCTCGAATTCTGTGTAGATTGATTGTACCAAAACAATCCATACAAGACCGTACGATACAACCAAAAGAGGAAGGATGACTCGACTTTCTAGATCTAGAATTTTCCAGGTTTGTTATTTGTTGTGATTTTTCTCAGATACATTTTCCCTGTTGTGGCAGTTCCTGTAAGTTCTGAAGAATATTTTAATGAAGAATTGATATTGAAGAGTAGAAATAAATTGAGTACTGTGTGATTTTGATTTTCTAGTTTCCACTGCTTTAAAGAAGTAATTAATTCAAGTGTTGTATTCAAATCCAATCTACTTGGTCAGGTTGTTGGTCTTAATAAATTTACAAAAATGACATTGCAGAAAGGAAAGGAAACTAGACAAATAATCAAAAAATTTGAACAAATACTACTACCCCCCAAAATCCAAAATTTCACCTTACAACTGCCATTATCAGTCAATGTACTTGAAGGACTAATGTAACCATGTAGCTAGGTGATCTGTTAAATGGGAAAGATCAACATAGTCAAGCTTCCAATGCAACCAATCATGAAATCTCATAAGTCATAAAGATGTCTTAATGTACTTGCTACTGAAGGAATAATTGAAGGCTATTGGATGGAATTTTGAACATGATACTTCAATAATAATAAGCATGAATGCATGAGATTCAAAACTCTTGATTGCATCACCATTCGTCATCAGTAGCATAGCAACATACACTACATCGGTTTGGATCCCAAAAGGCAACAGGGCTTGCTTCATGATGTAACAAGTCCAATCTCATGGTAAGTGTCATTTTAATATTTGAAGCATTTGAGCATGTTTCAAAGAGTCATTTATTGATTATGGGACGTTTGCTTGGAAATTATATCTTTTTCCTAATTTCACCTTGGTGGTTGTCATTGTATCATAGTAAGTTTTCCACCCCCAGGAAAAGGGTTGCTACTAGGGGGTTCATTGAAGGGTTATCGTACCATCCCCCACTCATACTTACCACTTTCCACACTTCTTCTCCTTTGTTTCCTCATCTTTTGGGATTTAGGGTGCATTAACCCTAATAAGGGCTTGTACCTCATTTCATGGGAAGAAGGGGCTAAAGGCCCAAAGGTGTTGTAGATGACATCATACACAAATGCTCATCGCAAAGTCTCAAGAGCCATTAAACACTTCTTTGAATGAATGGAGGACTTTAAATAAAAATGAATAAATGATGTCCCGCTTGATGGGGAAATGCATTGTGATGTTCTTTAATTTCCATTGCACATGGTACTCAATGTGTTCTAACTTCAAGTTGTTAGGGTTAACCTTGACTTGAGAAAGAGTCAAAGTGGTTTAGGTCTCGACACATGGTTTCGGGCACATGGTATTGATGGCTCGTGGTTTTTTTTTCGAAGAATGCATGTGAAGAAGCCTTTATAAGGCTTGTAAAGATCCATTGTAAAATGGCTTGGAGGTGAGCGGTGGCAATCTCACTTGGCTTGGTTTGGCTAGTTTAGGTCAAGGTTAATAATAGATCTATTATTACGCTGGTTTTTCCCTACAAGGGTTTTCTAGGATAATTATGTGTCTAAGTGTATGGTTGCTTGTGTTTATTATTTTTCTTTCCCAAGTATATTTTATTATGCTCGGTTAAAAACCTAAAAATTGGTATCAGAGCAAGGTTTGGGCTCGTATATCTGTCTTGGCCCTTGGGAGAGAATCCCAAATTAATTTTCCTGGATTTGCATGGTAAAATGCACTTCAAGCGTGGTTGGAATACTGATAAGGTATATCGATCAAGTAGATTTGGGTCACGATATGCCCAGATATGGTAGATCGGGCGCAGAAGTGATAGATATAATGAAGTTATGGTCAAGAATCATGAAAACCAAGATTGATGAACCATGTAGGCGAAGAGAATTCCTATAGCATTGGCGGTTACATCGACAAATGACACATGTAATTCGGTAGATGGGTTTGTTTTATATGGATGTCAATGCTAAGCTTGTATGCAAGTACAAAAGAAGGCATGGCGGATGAAGAGCATGGAAAAGCGAGAGGATGTAGCAGTGGATGGTGATGGTGTAGTCACCATGAGACACATGAAAAAAATAAAAAAAATAATGAAGCAGGAATTGTTTCCATGTAAACGACCATATGGTTGTAAGACTTGGTAAGGCATGCATATCCCTGGTAACTCACCGGTAAAGTTGGGGGGAAGATCTAGGTGATAGGGCGGATGCATGTGGAATCCCGAAGTCAAGTTTAAAGGGGGGATTGTTAGGGTTAACCTTGACTCTGGAATGAGTCAAAGTGGTTTAGGTCTCAACACATGGTTTCAGGCACATGGTATTGTTGGTCCGTTGTTTTGTATGCTAGAGAATGCATGTGAAGAAGCCTTTATAAGGTTTATAAGGCTCCATTGTAAAGTGGTCTAGAGGTGAGTGGTGGCTATCTCACTTGGCCTAACTTGGCTAGTTTAGATTAAGGTTAATAATATATCTATTATTAGGTTGGTTTTTCCCCACAAGGGGTTTTTCAGGATAATTACGTGTCTAAGTGTATGGTTGCTTGTGTGTATTATTTTTCTCTCCCAAATATATTTTATTATGCTTGGTTAAAAACCTAACACACGTGGCATTAAAATGCTCTTTTTCTTTCCATTGCACATAACACTCAATGTTTGTACTTGATAAAAATGAAAATAAGGGGTTTGGAAAAAGTTTACATTGTAAACAAAGGGAAACTCAAGGATGTAACACACCCTCCACAAAGGCACCCATAAATGAAACAATACAAACCCTTGTACGTCAAGAACCCCATGCTTAGAAGTCCTACCCCAATGCACCTCATAATCACTACATGGTCTAGATAAGGTCTTATTGGGAAACATTCCTTGACTTGGGGATTGACCTACCCAATAGGGAACCTTGACACCCCTACCATACCTAAATTTGACAAATTTTATAAGGTCTTTGAGCATTTGTTTAATTTGAAAAGGGGAGATTTGATGCACATGTTTGGGTGGTTCTTTTATTAAATGTGACTTTCTTGGCATGATTCATACTTGTGGACCCTTGGAGGGTGTACTTGTTTGCTTTTGTAGGACCTTTCTTGGTGAAAGCTATTCATGAAGGAATTATTCCACTTGGACCTTCATAGGGGCTTGAAATCCCATGAGATGGATGCTAGACCCCACATGTGGAAGACCATTGATGATGAGTGTTGCATCTTGAGGATAAAGGAAGTTTCCTTTGGAGGATCCCTAACATCACTAGAGGATGAGATTGAATCCTCTCCCACTTGGAAGTTTGCCTTTGGAGGCCTAGGACGTCACCCTTCAATCCCTTGAAGTCACCTTTGGGATAGGGTTTGATGGATGAGATGGTTCCAGAGGTGATTTGACAAGAGGAGACCCATGGCATGACACTTTGGCATGTGAGAGCATTACACATTGCCTTTGGAGGCCGAACATTCCCCTACTTCATGCTTGACGTTGCACTTCGAGAGCCTATGCCACCTTTCTAGGGGCATGGCGTCACCCTTCTAGGGTTTATTTTTATGTATTTTTAATTTTTGCATAATGTAAAGACAAATTAGAGGGGTCGACCCTCTTATATTTTGTTGTTGACAATTTATACAAATAAGGTAGCTACATATAAATAAAGCACCTTGACATTTAATTTATCATTACATCCTCTCACCATTTGTGATAGAACAAGTCTAAAATTTTTGCCTTATCTTGGGTTATCTCTCTCTTCTACTATGCTCTATGCTTGGATGTTCAAGTGATGGATCTTCTTTGCTAATTTTTGGATGGTATTGCTGCAATTAGGGTTTACTCTTGTAATATCTTGGTGAAGTAAGTAAATTTCTGCATTTTATTTTATGTTACTAATGTTTCATGGTGAATTTTGCTTGTTCATGCTTGAAATCTTGTTTGGTAAAACCCTAAGAGAGGAGCATAAGTGATTCCTCCTCTCACAAGGTTAATTTTGTCCAAAACATTTGTAAATAAATCCTAGTTAGGGTTGGACTCCTAAGGCCCTAAAGTACTAGAGGATTTTGGTCCTAGACTCTTGATTGTGACCTAGTTGAAGAACTTAAGACGGGATAAAAGGTTGTTAGAGCCCAAAAGTTCTTGCACTCTAGAAATCCCTCTCCTTAATGATTAAACCCTAACGCCCTAATGTGCTAGCACCTTAGAGTTTAAGCCCTACTTCTTAAATCTTTGCTAGTTTTGTTTCCAAACATATTGCATTGTTGTTGTAAAGACTCCATAGCCCTCAACGACACTAATCTCTAAACTCTCTTGTGGTGAAAGTGATAAACAAACACTCTATTTTTATTCTCTCAAGCTTCCTACTAACTCCACTAACACAATAATTGACTAGTAAAATTCTTGTTGCAAAATTTTTCTACAACCATCTAAATACACTCTTATTTGTTGCATAGATTGATCTAAAGGTGGCCTATCATACCCAGAAATTGCATCTAACAATTGTATATTAATCTAGTGGATTTATGCTAAGTTTTCCTTATCAATTGTTGCAATCTTGAAGCATATTTATTGTTGTTGTTACAAATTTACATTGCTATTATAACATTGGTGTACTGCTGCAAATTTGTACTAGCTATTGAAATTTCCATTTGTCTAGTGTCTCATAGGGTAATGATTCCATGTTTATACTTGGAAATCATACTATATATGTTACAAAGTGTTCTTGTTCTAGGAAGGTACCTATTATCACACAATTTGTAGTTAAGGTAAAAGATAGATGAAAGGAGGGAAAACAGGCGTAACTGAGACTATCCCACCACTGTCACCTCAATGGGACAACTCTTTCTATTTAGGGAGGTAAGGCCCAGGGGAGACGTCCCCGATGACTTGGGGTTTTGAGAAGGCAAAGGCTTGAAAGGCTAAGTATAATAGTCCCCTTCACAAGTCACCACCGATCAGAAAGTCCCAGCCAATCAACCAATAAAGATGAGTAATAACCAAAAGGTGTACCTACCCGAGACAAAGCAACAAAGAAACTATGCATATGCAAGATTGCTTGCTTGGATAGTACTTCATATAATCATGGACTTCTGATATAAAACAATTGATAAACAATATTAATGAAGCAAGTCCACGATGTACAATGGAAATGATTATAATATTTCACTTCACAATGAATGCTAATGGCAATCAATGTAACAATATCAATACTAGAAACAACACCTTAGCCAATCATTCAATTGCTTTAAAGATAAATCAATGCTGCAATGTATACATATAACTCAAGTAGATGATAGAAGCAATTGGGTTAGTAAATGTTAGTCTAAGCTAGGGTTAGAAGTAGTTAATGATTGTTCAAGAATGTTTAGAAGTTGTATGTGATCAAGGGTACTCAAACAATGGAGGTCTTAGATCAGTGCTTTATTAAGGCAAATGGAGTAAAAAATAAAGGGCTACAAATGTTGAAGGGCCTTGATGATAGTGATAGGGCTAGAGACAAGAGTTTTTGATGTTGAAGTGTTTCTAAAGCAATGCTTCAACAAGTCAAACCCTAGGGGAGATGGCTCACTAAGGTGTAGATGACCTAGGCCTTAGTGTGTCTTCCTCCTTCTCTAGCTCAAAAGAAAATTTTAAATGACTAGCTTGAGCAAGAAATGATACAGCTGAAGACAAGAGGGTTAAATGTTGAGGTGTTGTTAAAGCAAGGCCTCAACAATGAAACCCTAGGGGAGAAAGGCTCACTAACATGTAGAAAACCTAGGCCTTAGTGCTTTCTCCTCCTTCTTCAACTCACTGACATGAATAAAAATCGCTAGCTTGAGTGATAGATGCTATGGCTAAGGACAAAAGAGTTTGATGATGAAGTGTTTCTAAGGCAAGGATTCATCAATCAAACCCTAGGGAAAATGGCTAACTAAGGTGTAGAAACCCTATGCCTTAGTGTTTTTTATCCTTCCTTGGCTCAAAGACAAGATAAAAAATGGCTAGGCTAGAAAAATAGGATTAGAGTGTTGCTATGACAATGCTCTATCTAACTTCAACAAAACCAAATGGCTCTTTAACTTAGTAGGGACATGAGACAAGGACACCAACATGTGCTTGTCACCTAGGGTTTAATCGAGCAAATTATAATAACAAAATGCAAGTAAACAATACCATAACCATTCAATAAAGAAGTGTTTTGAAGAAATTTACTTACATCCACCAAGCATTCATATAGCCAAACCCTAGTTGTAAACCTTCCACCAAGATAAATTTCAAAAAATCACCAAAAGAAGTCTCCTTCAACAAGTGTGCCACAATTTCATCTAATAACCCTAAGAGGGCCAAAAATTTCAGACCTCACCAAGTGGTGATTCAAAGATGATGAAAATATGACAGTGAAAACCCTCAATATATACCATACTAATGAACTTAATTAAATCTTAGGTCATCAACATGCCGCCAAGGCAAAGATACACAATAATATAGTTTTACATTAAAATGTCATAATGAAACCCTAATCAAGAAAATAATGAGGACTCCATGCCCTTTTAGGGTGACATTATCCCTTTCTAGGGAAAATGTGGCCTTTTGGAGCAAACCGTTCGCCCTCCTTGGGCCTCTAAAAGCTGCCACACGTGCCAATCCTGCCACAACTTCCTCCCAAAACATCCATAATGTTGGATGATTTCATAGGCATAATGGGTGATGTTATGGGAAAGGGCACAACCCCCTTGGGTACAGGTCTTCTCAGCTGCCTCTGGTGGAATGTTTTTCTCTTCCCTGGTGCAAACACTCTATCCTGTCTCTCCCCCTACGGGGGTCTCAACATCCATCTGATGGGCTCTTCAACCCCATGGAGGTTCGAACTAATCATCTCCCCATGTGTACATGTCCAATGTGGTACCTGTTCGTCGAGTATGATCTTGCACATCAACAGATGCGCCCTCCATGGGCTTATAAGTCACAGGGATCATAGAAATGTCAATCACATCTAATCATCAATATTATTAAACATGTGCATAAAACCCCTTTTACTCAGTCAAATGCTCAAAGACATTATACAAATCTATAATGCAAGTTTGGAGGAAGTGATAGGGCGTCCTATTGGGCTAGTGTCCACTGGAAAATGGATGTTTCCAGAAGAGATTAAATCCAAGTCATGTTAATGGGTGAGGTGGATAAGGGATGTCATGACAAGGGGTGCAGTGATAGCAGGGAAATGCAAGGCTTACTTGTGGGTGCCTTTGTAGAAGGCGAGTTACACCTGTCCTGGATGCAAATGTTTCCAAGCCCATTCATGCCTTCTATTATTTGTTCTTTATTTCTTTTTCTTCAAGAAGCTAATCAGGGGACACTGCCCTAGCGTGGTGACCAGTGGTGGCAATGTTACCCACAAGTACTTTCATGGAGATGAGAAGGCTGACTCGTGATGAGACCCCCTTTATCTTGGCCATGCAACCAAGAGTCACTACCCTAGCATGGTAACCAACTGCTGGTAGTGTCATATCGCTAGGTGCCCATGGACCTAATATGTTGGCTCATGATGAGACCCCCTATCCTCTGACTAGGTCTTGTTTTATTATTTTTATGGGTCCCTCTTGTTTCTTGCTGAGAAACCTTTTACTACTTTTTTGAGGATCCTTGGGCGAAGCATCTCGAGGTTTTATTTTTTTAGGATTTTATCTTTTTCCAGCTTGATTTTACCTTCTGGGCCTTTAGCCCCTTTTTCCCACAAGGGAAGGTGCAACCCTTAAATGATTGGCCAACCCAATGCCCAAAGCAATGTAATCGAATGGATGAGTAGGAAGTAATATGGAAAGTGGTAAGTATGACAGGAGGGAACGATGACTTTTCATAAATCCCCCCAGTGGAAACTCAAAACCTATGGGCACAGGCTTACTAGGGAATCCTGTCATTTCCCCCAGACATGGTCAAGTGGATAAGTATAATATCCAAGCACCCATTAGAAACAAAGAGAACTAGATGCACATATTTAAAGGTTTTGAGGATCAAAGTGACACATACCATGATACCCGAACTCATTACCTCATGGAGAAAGAACCATCTTTGATACAGGACCAAGCTGAGGTGATGGATGTTGCTGCTGCTAAAAAAGTGGAGGCGATGAAAGGAAGAAAATATGGGCTCTCCAGGGCCATGCTCAAGTCGATATGGCTCTTGGTACTCCATGTCTAGGAGATGTGGGCCTCGAGACATAATCTCCTTAGTTATCCCTAAAAGTGGGGGATAACATCTGGCTCCAACTCGGGGACATGTACTCACCATAGAGCGCATGAGAACCTCAACATATCTAGCATAACTTGTAACCTATTTGATCTCAATAGAAACTATCAGTAATCATTTGGGGTGGTGATATCACCCCCAAATCATACATATAAAATTGAAAACAAACATAGCTATAAGTGTAAAAGAAAACTACTCTAACATGCAATGCAGATGGTATAATACAATGAATGCAAATGCCTACTTACCTGTACTTACCTGTTGGCTGGATGTTAGGTGTAGTCAAACGACCAATGAAACCAATCTAGCAATGCCCCACAATACCTGCCTTTGTTCTTCATCATAAACCAAAACAATGATAAGTTAAGCACACAAATAACATGGGTTAGAGAATATATCGTATTATCGAAAATCAGAAAGTCTAACTCATGGAGGCAGGTGGGAGGGATAAAATCATGCCAAGTCAATCTCTAAGGAAAGTGCTCAATCCACTTCAGGAAGGGATTGTGAAAAGTCAAAGGCTCAGAGCACTAACTCAAAAGGTATGCAAACTGGCTACCTAGGACTTCCTCACACTCTGAAGCCAAGGAAGGGATTGACATGGATCTCGTAGATGATTGGCAAACTCTTAAGGGAAAGTTGAAAAACTGAGATGACAGACTTACTCTTGAAGTATTCAACAAATCCTTGGACTCTAGGGTTTGCCTAAGAGGAAACTCAATACAAAAGATATAATTCCCAACTACACCTTTAATGACACAACAAGGTAAAGTAATTAGAGGTGGCTGGAGAAAGATGTCATGAGAATCCTTCTTTAGGCAAACAAAGTTCTTAGTCCTATCAAAACTTGAGCACATCGGTGGTTGATAATCCTCTTATATAATGAATCCAAGTGCTCAAAGGAGTACTCATCAAAACCCTCAAGGTAAGACCGAAAATCATCAGGAAAACATGGTACTAAGTCAACCTTGGGTGTTTGGGGAACATTGATAAATATATCATCCCCTTGTTTCCACTGGTCAAAATCAAAAGTAATATGTCGTGATAACTGTGGAGGCAACACTTGGAAATGATTCTCAATGTCGTAAATGGGGTCCATATGAAAACCAACTACATCCCATTTACGTCTTCCAACATATATGAACTCATCAATATCAACTATGTCAGTATCAATATCATAACATGGAGGATTTAGAACATTCAAAGGCTGATCCATCTCCTCCTCATTTCCCAAATCATAAAGTAGAAAATCATCAAAATCTTCGAGAGGAAGGTAACTTACTATTTCTTCTTGTGCAAGAGCCTTGAGGACTTGGGTGTCTTCAACATGCATCATTGTTTCATCCTCATGAACCGTCACTTCATCTTTAATTGTACAACAAGGAAGATCTACTTCTTTCGGGGATTCCATTCCTCCTTCACTATCTGAATCATGGAACAAGGTATCATCAAAATCTTGAAAAGGAAAGTAACTAACCTCATCATCTTGTTGTGCAAGTGGAAAAGGATCTTGGATGACTTCATCAGAGCGAGGAGCACAGGTTGATATTTCATCCTTTTTCTTAGGTTCCAGCTCCTCAACTGTGTCTTTAGCAGTCCCATGTTGATCTATGGTTTGTTCCCCTTCTTCTTGGAAATCAACAATGAAGTTCTCAAGGGCAAACAAACTTTCTATACTAAGAATACTTGCGGTAAGAAGGTATCTTATCTCGGATAAGGAGATGTTTTGCTCAATTCTCGCAGCCATGTTGTAAGCTTCATTGAGCGTGCTTGGGCTCATCTTATTGAGGGGAAAACCTAGATGCACCAAAAGCGCATGGGTATAGAGGTGGACAAGGTACTTCTCTTCAGAATGATGGCTTTCAGGAATCTGATACAACATGTTCTCAAACCTATCTTGGAAGTCTCTCACAGTTTCATCCTCAACTTGCTTCATATGCTCGAGTCTTTCTAGTAGTATTGGGATGTCTTCCAATTGAACACCCCATCTCATGAGAAAAGTTTCTTCAAATTGTTCCATAGTTGTGATGCTAGCATCGGGGACGTTGTCATACCATTCTCTAGCATTGCAATTAAGACTGGTAGAGAAAATTTTCATGACCAAGTCTTCAGCATCATCAGTGATAGGGTAGGATAGAAAGAAATTCGAGAAGTTTCTCATGTGATAGTCAACTCTCTCCCTATCACCACCAATGAATCTAGGGGGAAAATTTTTGTATTCAAAGGGAATTTGTTGAGGGTACCCCAAGATGTTACTTATGTCTAAAGGCTTGTAGTTTCCTAGATCCCATTGAGAATTCATAGTTGTCTTCATCCTCAATGGAGTCGCCAGATAATTTTCTTGAAATTATCAAAGAAATAAGGGAATCACCCTAAGTGGAGTTGCCAAGTAAGCTTGTAAGATAAAGGATCTTGAGGAAAGGCTTACCAAAAAAGTGTCGTCTTGAGGATAATTGACTCAGTTTTCCCCGACAACGATGCCAAAATGTTATCGCATAGTTTGTAGTTAAGGTAAAAGACGGATGAAAGGAGGGAAAACTGGCGTAACTAAGACTATCCCACCATTGTCACCTCAATGGGATAACTCTTTCTGTTTAGGGAGGTAAGGCCTAGGGGAGACGTCCCTAGTGACCTGGGGTTTTTAGAAGGCAAAGGCTTGAAAGGCTAAGTATAATAGTCCACTTCACAAGTCACCACCAATCGGAAAGTCCCGACTAATCAACCAATAAAGATGAGTAATAACCAAAAGGTGTACCTGCCCAAGACAAAGCAACAAAGAAACTATGCATATGCAAGATCACTTGCTTGGTTAGTACTTCATATAATCATGGAATTATGATATAAAACAAGTGATAAACAATATTAATGAAGCAAGTCAATGATGTACAATGTTAATGATTATAATATGTCGCTTCACAATGAATGCTAATGGCAATCAATGTAACAATATCAATACTAGAAACAACGCCTTAGCCAATCATTTAATTGCTTTAAAGATAAATCAATGTTGCAATGTATAAAGATAACTCAAGTAGATGATAATAGCAATAGGGTTAGTAAATGTTAGTCTAAGCTAAGGTTAGAAGTAGTTAATGATTTTTCAAGAATGTTTAGAAGTTGTATGTGATCAAGGGTATTCAAACAATGGAGGTCTTAGATCAGTGCTTTATTAGGGCAAATGGAGTAAAAAAAAATGGATACAACGGTTGAAGGGTCATGATGATAGTGATAGGGCTAGAGACAAGAAGGTTTGATGTTGAAGTGTTTCTAAATCAAGGCTTCAACAAGTCAAACCCTAGGGGAGACTACTCACTAAGGTGTAGATGACCTAGGCCTTAGTTTGTCTTCCTCCTCCTCTAGCTCAAAAGACAAATTTAAATGGATAGCTTGAGAAAGAAATGATATGGTTGGAGACAAGAGGGTTAAATGTTTAGGTCTTGCTAAAGAAAGGCCTCAACAATGAAACCCTAGGGGAGAAAGGCTCACTAAGGTGTAGAAACTCTAGGCCTTAGTGCTTTCTCCTCCTTCTTCAACTCATTGACATGAATAAAAATGACTAGCTTGCGTGGTAGATGGTATGGCTAAGGACAAGAGAGTTTGATGATGAAGTGTTTCTAAAGAAAGGCTTCATCAATCAAACCCTAGGGAAAATGACTCACTAAGGTGTAGAAATCCTAGGCCTTAGTGCATTTTCTCCTTTCTTGTTCTATCTAATGAGGACATGATCTTGTTCTATCTAACTTCAACAAAACCAAATGGCTCTTTAACTTAGTAGGGACATGAGACAAGGACACCAACATGTGCTTGTCACCTAGGGTTTAATCGAGCAAATTATAATAGAAAAATGCAAGTAAACAATACCATAACCATTCAATAAAGAAGTGTTTTGCATAAATTTACTTACATCCACCAAGTATTCATATAGCCAAACCCTAGTTGTAAACCTTCCACCAAGATAAATGCCAAAAAATCACCAAAAGAAGTCTCCTTCAACAAGTGCACCACAATTTTAGCTAATAACCCTAAGAGGGCCAAAAATTTCAGACCTCACCAAGTGGTGATTCAAAGATGATGAAAATATGACAGTTAAAACCCTCAATATATACCATACTAATGATCTTAATTAAATTTTAGGTCATCAAAAGGACGACAAGGCCAAAATACACAATAATATTGTTTTACATTAAAATTTCATAATGAAACCCTAATCAAGCAAACAATGAGGATGTCATGCCCTTTTAGGGTGACGTTATCCCTTTCTAGGGAAAATGTGGCCTTCTGGAGAAAAACGTTAGTCCTCCTTGGGCCTCTAGAAGCTGCCACATGTGCCAATCCTGCCACAACTGCCTCCCAAAACGTCCATAATGTTGGATGATGTCATAGGCATAATGGGTGATATTATGGACCTTCCAAAGCCAACGTCTCAGTGGAAAGGGCACAACCCCCCTGAGTACAGGTCTGCTTAGCTGCCTATGGTGAAACATTATGCTCTTCCCTGGTGCAAACACTCTGTCCTGTCTCTCCCCCCTGCTGGGGTCTCAACATCCATATGGCAGGATCTTCAGCCCCATGGAGGTCTGAACTAATCATCTCCCCTTGTGTACCTGTCCAATGTGGTACCCGTTCATCGGGTATGATCCTGCACATCAACATATACACCCTCAATGGCCTCATAAGTCACAAGGATCATAGCAATGTCAATCACATATAATCATCAATATTATTAAACATGTGCATAAAACCCCTTTTACTCAGTCAAATGCTTAAAGACATTATACAAATCTGCAATGCAAGTTTGGAGGAAGTGATAGGGCGTCCTATTGGGCTAGTGTCCACTGGAAAATGGATGTTTCTGGAAGATATTAAATCCAAGTCACGTTAATGGGTGAGCTGGATAAGGGATGTCTTGACAAGGGGTGTAGTGATAGCAGGTAAATGAAAGGCTTACCTGTGGGTGCCTTTGTAGAAGGCGAGCTGCACCTGTCCTAGATGCAAATGTTTCCAAGCCCATTCATGCCTTTTATTCTTTGTTCTTTATTTCTTTTTCTTCAAGAAGCTAATCAGGGGACATTGCCCTGGCGTGGTGACCAGTGGTGGAAATGTTACCCACAAGCACTTTCACGGAGATGAGAAGGTAGGCTTGTGATGAGACCCCCTTTCTCTTGGCCATGCAACCAAGAGACACTACCCTGGCGTGGTAACCAATTGCTAGTATTTTCATATTGCTAGGTGCCCATAGACCTAAT
The DNA here is from genome assembly GCA_009831015.1 of Picea engelmannii. Lineage (NCBI taxonomy): Eukaryota > Viridiplantae > Streptophyta > Pinopsida > Pinales > Pinaceae > Picea > Picea engelmannii. The sequence goes on from ML780781.1 coordinate 957,237, forward strand.
AGACTGGCTCATGATGAGACCCCCTATCCTCTGACTAGGTCTTGTTTTATTATTTTTATGGGTCCCTCTTGTTTCTTGCTTAGAAGCCTTTTACCGCTTTCTCGGGGATCCTTGGGTGAAGCATCTCGAGGTTTTATTTCTTTAGGATTTTATCTTTTTCCAGCTTTCTTTTAGCTTCTAGGATTTTAACCCCTTCTTCCCACAAGGCAAGGTGCAACCCTTAAATCATTGGCCAACCCAATTCCAGACCAATGTAATGGGATGGATGAATGGGAAGTAAGATGGAAAGTGGTAAGTATGACGGGAGAAGACGATGAATTTTCAGAAATCCCCCCAGTGGCAACTCAAAACCTATGGGAACAGACTTACTAGGGCATCATGTCATTTCCCCCAGACATGGTTAAGTGGATAAGTATAAGATCCAAGCACCCGTTAGAAACAAAAAGAACAAGATGCACATATTTAAAGGTTTTGAGGATCAGAGTGACACATACCATGATACCCGGACTCATTGCCTCATGGAGCAAGAACCATCTCTGATACAGGACCAAGCCGAGGTGATGGATGTTGTTGCTGTTGACAAAGTGGAGGTGTTGAAAGGAATAAAAGATGGGCCCTCTAGGGCCATGCTCAAGTCAGTCTGGCTCTCGGTACTCCGTGTCTGGGACCTGTGGGCCTCGAGACATAATCTTCTTAGTTATCCCTAAAAGTGGGGGATAACAGTACCAAAACAACCTTTTACCTTGTAATGTCCCCATTTTTTGATTCCCTTATGTTACAGTTTGGGATGCCTGCTAGAGTAGCCAATCAGTGGTGATCTGAAAATTTTACTTGATCTTTAACCATTACTTGTATGTGAATTTCTTAATTCTTAACCATCTTTATGAATGCAAAATTAAAGATCATTCATCAACACATAAACATGTAAGCATACTATCTAAGAACATAATTGGTAATGGAGTTCACCAGACTTTCTGGCTACCTCTTCGGGCCACTTTCCAAATGGGAACGCTGATAGATTAAGTATTCAAATGCTTACAAAGTGACTTTTGAGTTTTGTCTGTCATATACAATAACAAACTTCAACAACAGTGGCAAGATGAAATTCTGAGACTTTTAAGTATAAACATGGATACCTTTTTGTTTATCTGGAAGGTTCTGTGAGCACTTTTCTGTCTGGATGCCTGAATGCAAAAAATGAAGCTGGATTTGGAATCCTTGCGAAAAATCGAGACTTTTGAGTATAAACTCGATATATTTCTGAAACTGGACTCCGAATGCCCTTTTTTGGCACTATTCCCAATCTGCCCCTGATTGTATAGTCCGTATGGCCTCGGGTGTGTGCCAATTTTGTACCACCTCAAACTGCATGAAAATACCACTTCGATCTACATGCAAATTCACTTCGATCATTGTGCAACATCACCTCGATCTGCGTGCCTGTCTCTGCCTGCATCAAAACTCATTCTTCCTCCTCGGGATGCATGCAAATGCTCCATTTAAATAATAAAAATAATGATTTTTTGGGGGCGCGAGCTATGGGCCACACACCCTCCAAAATCTCCCGAATCTGTGCAATTTTTAAGGATTGCGCGCCATTTCCTGCCACGTCCCATGGCAGTGGCGCATTGGTAGTGGAAGTGGTTATAATGGTTGGGGGGGGGGGCAGAAGTCCCGAGGTCAAACCAGCGGGCTTCTCCTCCATGCACATATATTTGTTAACATATTTGATGTGCGCAACTTTGGGTTTACATGGTATAGTTCAAACACATATAATTCGGGCACACCATTTTAATACATGGTGTATTCATATATTTGACATATGGTATAAACATATGTTATGTTTTGGCGCGTTATAACATATGTTATGTTTTGAATATTGGCGCGATTTGGGTTTTAATTATATGGTATGACATTTGGTTTAACCATTATGTTTTGGGTTTTTTAACATATGCTTTTTAACACATATAAATACCAAGGGGATGACTCAGTGTTGGCAAGGTCAAGGGCTAGGCCCTTGACCACCCCTTTTTTCAAACCAAATCATATTTAACCCATTTTTTAACCATTTTTAACCATTTTTAACCCATGTTTAATCATTTTTGACGTAACTTCCATTGCTCATATCTTTGTCACCTGGAGGCCGTTTTTTTTGAAACGAACGTCACCGGAAAGTTGCTGACGAGCTCTTACACTTTGTAAGCTTTACTTTTCCATTTGAATACTTTAACTCTATCGAATTTTGAGATGATCCACTTGGATCAAACCTTCCCACTGGAAAGCTTTTTGGCCACAAAAATTATGAAATCATTCAGAAAATAAGTGAGGGTATAATTCCCTCACTCTTCCGGTCTCTATCCACCTTGCTTTGCTTGGATGCATTCCTTTTAACCCCACACG